>MU224324.1:1644640-1673704 GCA_018584345.1 Thuja plicata | reverse complement strand
TATATATATATATATATGTAACATATAACAATGTGTAACATAAGAACATGTAACATTTGAAATAAGTAGGGGAAAGATAAGATATTCCTCTTCTATCCCAAGATGCACAAAGGAAAGATCCAAATTGATCAACCCAAAAAGGATCAATGCACAAATGAATCAATCATTTGGAAATGAGAGCAAATAGGAAAGTCTTAAATTTCCCATTTTATGGAAATGAATGAATGTGTGATAGATTTAGAATGCTTAAGGATTTGAATTGAAATGGATAGGAGAAATGTACTAACTTTGAAATATTGCAGATCAAAGAATATTTTTTTTTATGTCTATAGACTGTTTCTGGAAAATCTGAATTATGATCCGGAAAAGAAACGCAGGGACGAACAAAACCCAGAAATCGTTTTCCATTCTAATGTCGTCTTATGAAAAAGGTCAACCTTGACCCACAAATGTCGACCTTAACCCAAAAATGTTGACCCTGACCTAGGTCAGGGGTGAGGTCAACCTTGACCTAGGTCAGGGGTGAGGTCGACCCTGACCCAATAATGTTAACCTTGACTTGCATAGGTCTGACATAAAATCTATTCGCAGATCCTGAAAGTTTGCCGAAAAGGGTATCCAGATTTGAGTCCAAATCCGCAGTCCCGAACCTGTACTTGCAAGAAAAAGAGATTTGTTTGTTGGGAGGGAGGGGTTTGCCTTGGTCAAACCCTGGTTTTGGAATTTACCTTAAATATATGTAATTGAAATTGCAGAAATAGACAAAGTAAATGCATAAATTCACCTTGATTGTAAAAGTCTTTGTGGAGGATTTGAATCCTTGAATCCACAAGTATGTATGCACCAATGGATCTAGAATGTAGGATGTAGGATGTCTTCAATCAATTTATTGTTGATCTCCAACACCAAATCTTGAATGGGTTCTTGAATTGGAAGAAGCTTAAAAGAAGGTGGATGGAGAGATCACCAAAAAGGGCACTATGTAGCTTGAATCCTTGAATGGCCTCCAACGGATCTCCTTCATGAAAATGGATGCTTGAATGCTTGAGAATGGATGAATGATTTCTTGAAATCTTTCTTGAATTCTTTCTTGAATTGCACTTGAAGATATTTTGAGAATGCTTGATCACCATGAGAAGACTTTTCGCACTTGGGAGACTTAGAGAAAATGAGAGGAGAAAGCTCCCTTTTATATGAAACTAGGGCACAATATTCTAAGGAGGATGACATAGGATAATTAAATTCCCATTAAAGCCTTTACCCCTAGGAAAGGACCTATATTAAATATAATTTAGGAATCGACACTTCAAACCCTGAAACAGCTGACTCGGAAGCGGGAAAACACTTTTTCAAAGACCGATATCCAGAAACTGTGGGACCCTAAAATTTGAACCCTGAGTCAAGGTCAAGGTCGACCTTAACCTAGGTTAGGGTCAAGGTTGACCTTGACCTAGGTCAGGGTCGAGGTTGACATAGACCCGACCCTGACCCTGAGGTCAAAGATCTCAGATCTCCATTCTAGGATGCAAAAACCAGGATGGAAAGAAGTGGAAAGTGGGGCAGAACAGGGGGAAAGCCAGGTCTAGATCAGGAACCCATTCAAGGTGCTTGATATGACCCCAAACCACTTACTTGAAAGGCTAAACTAGTCTACCATGGAAGTGCTTCCATTTTCTGACTATACAGTATGTGTGTGTGTGTGTATATATATATGTATGTATGTATACACACACACACACATATACATACATAGATATATATATGTATATGTATATGTCTCTTTGTGTGTGTAGCTTTACTTGAAAGCGCATATCTTTCTAAAATTACATTGTAAAAGTAACATTTCATAACATTTATAGTGTTAATTAGAAGCAAATATGGTAGATATGCAATGTGGAGGATAGACAAATGAGAGTAAAGTACAACAATGCAAACTAAAATCTGTTACCTATTGAAAGAACGTTAAAGCAATAGTCCAATGCAAATACGAGGCCAAATAGTGAGTATAACTACAACAAGTTTGCATTGTAAATGAAACATTTGATAACATTCATAGTGTTGTTTAGAAGCAAATATGGTAGATATGAAATGTTTATCGTCGGACAAATGAGAGTAAAGTATAGTAATGTAACGTTAAATATGTTACCTTTAAAAGAGCATTGTGGGAAAAGCCCAATTCCAATGTTAGTGCAAATAGCGAATGCAAATGCAAGTTGTACATTTGCATCAGGATTCGTGCCTAATCTTTGAAGCCAAATTGAAAAAGTAAAGTTATAAGTAGCCTGTAATTTATAAGAAAAATAACATCTTAAGTGGGAGGAAAGATAACAACTTCAAAGAGGATACCTGGAAATGCTTGTTGAGTTGTTGGAATCATTTTTAGTAGAATTGATTAATTGTGTTGAATGACAAATATGTTTGATGGCTTATTGATAGGTGGGTTGTGAATGGATGATGCATTTTAACCTTCAAATAACTGGAAAAGTACAAAAGACAAACTTGTCTTAGAGAGGTATAGTGAATGGAAAGATATGATTTTGGTAGTATGTTGATGTCAGCAACCCGCGAACATGCTAAGAATGACCAATTTATATTCCTAATGTTTGTGCCATGGAGCTCAGTTTATGATACATAGTTATTTTTTATATTCTCATTAATTATAATTTCAATATGTTTAGGGACCACCCGTCTCACAAATAACAATATCAATCAACTTGTTGTCAAAAGAACCACTTTCAAAATTATGTTTAAATACTTCCGTAAAAGTTATCACATGATTTCACATCTTAAGAGGATGATATAACAATGTACTACAAACCAATGAATGATATAAAAATGTGTAGCTAATTTAGCGAAAGCAACATTAAAGTATAGGTCTTAAAGAAGCATCAAACACAAAAAGTCAACTGAAATAGTTATGACAAAAGGAGGCAACATAGTTATGTTAAGATGAAAATTATTGCAGGCCTGGATGATTTACAAATCTTTCCCAACATTCTAAAGTGACATACTTTCCTAATATTTGTGTGCTACAATTAGTGTCTTCCATAAATAAATTGGGAATTCCATAAGTCTATGAAATGTTTATAAATAATCTGGACACTTGAACCATAATTTAAAAATAGGCACAAGGCAACAATTTCCCAGAAAACAATATCAATCAAACTGATATTCAAGCAACCACTTTCTAAATTATGTTTGAATACATCCATAAAATTTATCACATTCTTTGACATTGCAAGAGATTGATACAACAAGGGAAAACTGAATTGAAATAAGAATAGGTGCCACATGGTTCAGCTGATAGTTATAATTTTGAATGTGTTGCAGTAAAATCGAGTATGTTGGCAACAAAAATTGTAACTGTCAAATGAAACATGTGATACATTTCTTACATGGAATTGTTTCACAAGCCCTTAGGCCATTGGACACATTTTTGTGAAGTGAAATAATGTTTTCAAGTGTTGCAAACATTAGATGTGAATCTTTTGGTGGATTGAATAAGATGCAGTATGTTATATTCAGGAATACTTATGAGGAAAGGAGTTATTATAGTTGTGTAAAAAACAACATCACTACATTCCATGATGATTAACAAAGTTTTCCCATCCTTACAAAAATCCAAACTTTTGCCAGCCCTCCTAAGTTTTGATTATGGTTTTTAATATCATATAAAATGTCCAAATCTATAAAATTGCATCCTGTATATTGTGCAATTTTTTTATATACTTGTTTTAAAGCTTAAGAAATGACCTGAACAAAAAATATTCAGGCAACATAAGGAAATAATATAGGAAAGTGTAACGATGATCACTTTAAAGTTATAATCTAAACCATATGTTCAACTTCTTATCACAAGGACGGTGACATAGTTTGCAACATAGAGAAAATCAAACACAAAAGAACATATAAAAGCTCCATGAACAACACACACACACACACACACACACACACACACACACACACACACACACACACACACACACACATATATATATATATATATANCCATAAACAACACACACACACACACACACACACACACACACACACACACACACACACACACACACACACACATATATATATATATATATAGCATAAACCTAGTATTCACAAAAGCACACATGATGGATCATCGACATAAGAAATATTTGATGCACATCTATATTTTTAAAGATGTGTAAAGTTTGCAACAATCAACAAAAAAATAAATGACTTAGAAAGAACCATCATGGTTTTTTACTATTGTAATTGTAAGTGGTCCCAAGTCAAGCATGTCTATGAAATATGCGAAAATCACCAAAAGAAACCCAATGTGTATGTATCTTTGAACTTTTAAAAGCCATGTGACATGAAAACCAACAAAAACAAGCTAAATCAGATAGTAGCACTCATTCGTCTGATCTCTTCAAGCAAAAGGTTTGACTCATTCTCAAATTCAACCTTGGTCATAGTGTTGATTGTTGCTTTTAGCATGCTCTGGGAATTGTACATTTTAGTGGTTAGCATAAGGGTGAAAACATAGTAAGTGTAACCAATTGCATTTAGGGTTTTATCTAATTCACCATCAATTTGTAGCATCTAAAGTTCTTTTGCTGACATCTACAACAAAGTTGTAGGCACGTCATCAAAGGCAACAACTGAAAGACTACCTGTGTAGTCTTGAAATTTTAGCTGCAACAAGTACCTATCATTGCATTCTGGTATGGCTTCTTGACATCTTTCATAGAACCATGAACTACCGGTTCTTTGCTCAGATTTCTTTTACACTTCTTGTTGTTGGATTGTAAAGGACAAGCTATATAAGAGAACAAATCATATTTAATGAATTTAATGAAACCTCTTACGGTGGTTTGGATTTTTTTTGACATAACACTAGCATGTTCAAGAACATACACAATAGTCATTCTACTGTACATTGTGTTAAGTTGACTAGAGGTTGGCAAGGTTGAAATAACTTTAGCGAGGATCTCTCCCCTCAACCTAAGAGACTCTGCCTCAAGAATGACATGATTAATCATCAAGGTTGTCATTGTTGTTGTACTAATCACTTTACAATTGAAGTATCCAACACGTGCATTCTTAATAGCAAGAACAATAAGTGTTTTTGAGGCAAAAAAAATTTCCAACTCCTCACCTATTAGTTCCTATAATACACCCCATAGAATCACATCAATAGAAAAGTTGGACATGTCATGTATTTTGAGGATTCTACATTTAAACTCACTATTGTCTTTTCTATGAACCATTGACAATTCTTTAACAACAATCACAACACGAATCACATCAACCAAGTCATTGTTGTTATAATTTATGACTTCTATAGGAGGTACAAAGTACAAAGTGTTGGCCGACTCAGAAATAACATCATCACAACACTTTGATATTGACGTCCCATCTAATATAATTTCCAAATGGTTGTTTAACTTATTGAACTTTGTGTTGGCTACTTTAACAGAACCTCTAGAGACATAATAAATTGCACCCACGCCAACTCTATTGTAATGTAATTGTGCTATATCATTAAAACAAGTTATCCTTACTTCAATCCCTTCAACATCTCTAATGTCAAAGCTAAAATCTTGTCCCTCTCTACCAACTCTATTGAAATGATGCATTTTACTTTTGTTTTTTACATGACCCTTAATTGTTCATTTGTTTTGAAAAGGGTTTAACATGTTTACAAGGCTAATATTGATAGGAGTGTCTGGTTGTATAGGAGACAAGTGTGATGCAAGTCTAAGGGCCTGTTTAGCTGATGGGGGAGTTACTTGTGTCAAAATTTGTTGCTCTTTCTCTTGGAAGAGGTATCTAGGTTTCCCAAGCAATGCATATTCTACATGCTTAATAACTAGGTTAAATATTATTATAGCCCTATGAAAACAACAAATCACTATATTGAACTCCACAAATGTAGTAGAAAAAAACACATGATAACAATAAACAATTTAAAAACATTTATAGCACTTACTATCTTGTGCCCCAAACATTCCTACATGCATAGCTTGCAAGCAATATTATGGAACCTATCTTCAAAACTCCTAAATAAAAAAGATTAGAATAATTTGGTGGCACGGTGCCTAATTGTATGTGTGTGTCATCTAAGAGCACAATCTTATGTTGCAACAATTGAGTTTCAACATTGTTTAATTTTTCAAATGATAAGAGTTGGAGAGTTAGGGATGGAAAATTCTCACCAACATTTATATTGCACATGGAATTTGAAGTGAGCTACATTTCCAGGCCAACATCCTACAAAGAGAGGAGCAAGCAATAAAATATTGATGTGGTCATGTTAAAACTTGTACATACATAGCTATGTATCTATAAGGCCATCATTCCAAACGAATCACATATCTGCAAAGATATGAGGCATAAACACATGTGTATCTATACAAGCAAATGCACAAGCAAACAAATTGAAAGGCAATGCATCGGTTCTCTATTGTTGTTTCAAAGGCAATTCATTACTTTTTCTACATTTGTTACAAAACACCAAGCATGCATATGAAAATTACAAATGGATTCTAATATTGAAGAGTATTAAGAGTTCAAACTCACCATATTGTCAACAAGAGGTTGTTGTGAGTAATTGTCACTATTTAATTGCAACAACACATCAGTTACTATTATCTACATGCGAGGAGTTGAAACTTTAATGAGACAATTAGAAAGAGTTCACACACACACAACCAACAAACCAATAAGTAACAAATTTCCACAACACACAAGGTACCATTCTATCAAAGTTTTTTTTCTCTTTTTAAATTGTTGGAGCACGTCAAGCTATGGAATTCTACAATGTTATCTTCATTTCCTATATGAAGTATTGAATTTGATGGGACTAGAGAGATATTAGAATTTTTATAAGTGAACAATATTTTAAAAGCTTAAAGACGTAATTAATTATTCATTCTTTATATGCTTGTTTTTATCAGGCATGCATATAAAAGTTGTAAATGGCTTGCAATATCAAACAGAAATGAGAGCACAAAATCACCATAGTGTCAACATGAGGCTGTTGCAAGTCATTGTCACTGTTTGATTGCAATGACATAGTGTTTACTGTTATCTACATGTCAGTTTGAGTAGCTAAAAAATTGTTTCTCTAGATGTAATAATTAATAAATAGTTATTCTTTAGCTATGTTAGACCCATTCAAAAAATTTCATAGCTCTATGCTTTTTCCTCTGGTCTTTGAAAATTTTATTAGGTCTCTGGCCTAAAGCCCTAAAATCCCTGGTTCAAATTCATGAAAAGTCTTGATTAAACCCTAAAACCTCATGAGCTGTTATAAAATCAAGTTACTTTTTAGTAACTTAAGTTGCTTACGTCATCATTTCTAAGTTGTTTTCAAGCGGGGTCACTTTATTACTTAAAACCCTTAGGTTTCATGTTTCCTAAGTCACGCGGGGTTCACTTTAATTTTCCCTAAGTCTGGCCCCATTAAACTTTAATACTTTACCTTTTACATCTGTCAAGCATGTTGTTTCCGATCCTACGGTGGGCATGATTCCTTCATCTAAAGATGCATTCGATCTATCTATCAAGGCATCGTGCCTATCTGACAAGTGACAGATGGTGGGTCTAGATTCACGACAGAGGATGAAGGAGTTAAAGGGTGGGAAAGCCAGATTTGATCCAATGGTTGGCTTAAGGACTTAAAGCCAAGTTGCAAAAGATCTACCCATTAAGCCATTAAGCCTGAGTGCCACGTGTCTTTGGCGGGTCTGACATATGTTAAAGTGCATACATTTTCTTTTTGATCGAACAGATGATGTAATGGCTTAAACTCAAGATGAAGTTCATCTATCTATCAAGCTATTAAGCGGCGGTGACATTTTTCCTCCTGATGATGTAGGTTCCACTTGCATAAAGTTAACTGAAGGTTAAAATCCTGAGAAGTTCTGATAGATCCAACAAAAAACTTAAAGACTTAAAGCGAACATGTGCAAAATCTATCAATCAAGCCATTAAGTCATGACACCACATGTCCCAGTGGGTCTGGCTAAAGTCATAAGGAGGGAATTAAAAGACAAGCATCTGAGGTTTGATACGACGGTCGACTTAAAGACTTAATGATGAAATGATCGGTATCTAATGTATAAGCCATTAAGTCTGAGTGACATCTAGCAAGTGGTGGGTCTAGATCCGCGATAAAGGATGAAGATAAGTTAAAGTGTAGACAAATTTGAACAGATCTAACGACAGACTTGATGAATTAAAGGGAAGATGTGCAAGATCTAACGATTAAGCCATCAAGCCATGATGACACGTGTCTGATCTGATTTTGAGCCCAGGTGTAGACGTCCAAAAATATTAATATTTTTATTAATATTAAATTCCATCTTATTCGTCTAACTATTTAATTCAATCAATTAAATAGTTTCATAGTTGGTATTTATCAATGATCAAATACTATTCTAATGTATTTTATTTAAATACATTTGTCTCACAAAAATCCCCTTTTTAATAAATTTATATTTATTGAAAATTCCTCCATCCCTAATTCTTCTAAACTATCATTTATTCAAATCTAATTTGAATTTTAATCTAAAACCTAGCTAGGAACCTATTAATCCAACCTAGACACCTACCCTAAGCCTACCCTATTCCTACTCTACCCCCATCACCTCACTTCCCAAGCATGTTTCCATACCTAACTGTCCTTTAATCACACTTAAAGGGTGATTCCTAACCTTTTTAAGGCTAATGGAATGCACACCCACATGTGAGAATCCTCTCCAAAATGGGCACCCATCCCTCTTAAATTCCTCTTACAAGTTTGTCTCCCACTTGGAAATCTTGAGCCACTCAACATTTAATGCCAAGTTTGACTCAAAATTAGACATCCCTTCAAGCCTGTGTCCCTTATGTGGATCTTATGTGGATGCCACATAGATGCCACATCATCCAAGCCCTCCTCTTCTCTCCCAAAATTCTATAAATAGAGGCCTTCTCCTCTTCATTTTTCATCTCTCAATTTGCATTGTTATCATGCTATTTTAATGTTAGGAGTTCATTTCTAGTTTCTCATGCTTTTATGTTTAAAGCACATAGAAATTACATGCTAGGATCATTTTGGTGAATCAATCATAGTTTCCTTTTTATGCATTGCTTTTCAATCATAGTAGATTAATCATTTGGGGAAGTTTGAGGCTAGTTGTTCCATACTAGTTCTTGAATCCTTCTCTTATCCAATCTTGCATTCATGAGTTGCATTGCATTGGGGATCTATTCCATTTGTGTTTGAAAGAGCACACCCACAATCCATCAAAAGGAGCAAATCAAAACAAGTAGTAATAGGGTGTAATTTACTTGTTTTTGGCTCAATCTAATGTTATGATGGAGTCTTGTTGGTTTCTTGTTCATTCTATGATCTATATGTGCTAATCCACTAATGTTTTATGTTTGAGCTTGCTCCCAACAGGTTGAAGATTTCACCGTACACATTCTAGCATTCTTGGTGGGACCCACATCCCTAAAACCCTTCTAAAACTCTTGTCTATTCTTTAAATTTTTCCAAACATGCAGATTAGCATATGCATTTTATGTAGCGGCGTCTGCATAAACATTGTTTCTTTGTGCACTGTCGTTCGGTGTCTGCGCTAAACTAGCGTTTGCGACCTAAACCAGCGTCTCCGTCTGGCATTGTTAATTTGAGCTTTTTCCAAACATAAGTTGTTATTTATCAAGATTTTTGTCTTTCCCACTGCTTTTCAGTATTTAAGCTTTCTATTTTTTTAGCAGAAATCAATCTATCAAGCATTTATAATGCCAAAATTTTACTAAGGGAACGAATCTTGATAAACTATTAAAGAACACTAGCTTTTAATTATTTGGATAATCTCAAATGACTAAGTTTGATCAAATTAAAGACTAAGAAGGAAGGAAAAGTAACTTTGTTTGTTGTTTTTGGCTGCGTTTTGTGAACTTGTAGGTACAGTAGTGTCTACAAAAATGTTGATTCAGGTTTCAATGTCTACGCAAATGCCAGTTCAAAAAAGCATCGATCGGCGTCTGCATTTCATGAAACAGCGTCTTCGACTAGTATAGCATTTTTCTGGCTTTCTGTATTTTTTTGGCTAATTTTCTTGCACTATGTCATTGTTGGGGAAAAATATAGAACCAATGTCTGTGCCCTGCATCGGCGTCTGCGCTCAGTCAAACTTTTTATCATTTGCTAACAACTGTTTAAGTGGTTTTTGTGTTTTCAACGCTTGTCAAAGGCTAAAATTGAAACTACTAACCAATTGTTTTGCAACACCGCTTGCCAAAGACACAAGTTCAAAAGACTACTCAAATTTGTCTTGCAGGTTGCCTTACTCCAAAATCGATCAAATGATCGTGTTTGCTTTAAGTTTTCTTAGGCACCTAGCATAAATAGGGAGATTTAATCATCTAATCTAAAGCAAGTGTTTGGGGATTATGCTCTCTTCCCTTTTGGGAAGATCAAAAACCTAGAAGCACTTGCTTTGTGTTAAACATATAAATCTTTGGGAAAGAACAAACTTGTCTTGCGTATCTGGGAGAAAATGACATTGGGTAGGAGAGTATGCTCTTTTCCCCTTGTGGGAAATCAGAAATCTAGACCCCTCTCATCGCCAATCCATGTTTTTCAAATTAATCCTTTAGTTGGGCCTGCCAGTCGAGGAAAAAATATCCCGAGAATGACCCACGTGAGAACGAGGTGTAAGCCATGCCACTCTAACTCACGTTAATCAAAATTTCTCTTTGGGGTTAAAGCCTCGGGGGTTGATTGGCATTTGATCTTATACTCAGCTCTTGTCTAACTTAAGTTTAGCCTTGCGGTCTCAATCATGTTTATGTTTACGTGACCACTTTTGTCAAGACGCTCTATGAGGCTATACGCCTGAATCATGCTTGCACGGACATAGAGGATACAATCGAATAAAGACACTTACTAAATACTCTAGGCATAGAAGCTACCCGATTCACCTCCGAACGGTGATTTATTATAGTGCGAGGGGAGGGAAGAATCTCCCCCCAAGATCCCCATCATATGTGTCCCAAGGTATTGTGTTGCAAAAGAGATCTTTGTATCACGACAACAATACCTGGAAAAAGGCAAAAACGCGGGCACCCTTTCGGGGGTGACACTGTTGTGTGAGCTGAAGGACTACCAAGCAATGGGTCTATAATATTTCATTCGAAGCTAACTCCTTAGGTAGATTTGTGCTTGAAGAGTTTGAAGAACATTGGCAAAATAAAAAACACAAACGGAATACCCAACAACCAATTTGTCACTTGTTTGTATTCTTCAAGGTTGCTTTGTCCCTTGTTGGATTGTTTTCAAGACACATGCATTTTATTTTCTGATTTGATTATGTTGAAATTGGTTCTTGCCATAGAACAAAACCTATTGACAATCATAAAGAAATCAAACCTGTGCCAAATCATCAAAACAACGTCCCTTTGCAAGATTATCGTGAGCTCTAATTTTTAGAATTTAGTCTTTTATGAGATATGTCCTAAAACCTCCAACTATTCATCAAAAATCAGATCTATTTATAGGACATGACTGATTCCAAGAAGCATAAGAAGGTAAAAACTCTGTTACCACCCATGCAAAGAGAACAAAAGAATACAACCCAGGAGGTTAACAAGTACCAACACATAGTCGATTCCATCAAGCAAGAAACCCATAAACGATAACAATTCAATAAAGTGATATACAACAACAAGGTTGCTCTCTTTATGGGCAAATATCGTCTAAATGCTACTTTTGTCAGGTTTGAGCAATATGACTAGCCTATTTACCAAAACAAACAAACATTCCTCCTCTTCTTAAGCTCACTTAGCTTGCATTTTAAGACCTCCCTTAGGTTGTCATCTTTAGAAACACATCACACACTCATCCCAGCATAATCCTGCATTAATCCAATCCAATCCTAGTCAACCTAGCATCATCATAATCATCATCCAAGGCATCCTTAATCACATCCATCACTTGGTATTGCATCCCCTTTTGAGTTTCTTAGAACCTACATCTTAATCAAACCCCCGTCCTTAAGTGTCCTTTACTAAGCATTGTTTAGGATAATCCCCTTTGCCTTTGCAACCTCATCACCTTGATCAAAAGGTGGTTCACATTAACAGAGACTCTCATCTGCCGAAGACCACAAGTCTATCTTAGGTAGACAATCACATTCACTTGATCTTACACTAGAGAAAGCAACCCTTGATCCTTGCATACATCAAGTCATCCTTAGGAGCAAACTCATCATCCTAGATGCATTGTCTAAAACCCTAGTACTAGCATCATTATCCTCAGCTTCCTAAGAACATCCTTGTATTAAATCTTGCATCTCATATACCCTTAAGGTCATCATTTCATGCTACCTATCACACAAGCCACTAAGAAGAGGAAGAACATGGACCCTAATCTTGCTGCTAGTTCATCTAATCCTATGACTGACAACACTAACGCCATGGTTACTTATGTGCCTCAGCCCAACAAACAAATTGATCACATATGGGTAGATACTAATGAGACTCCTACCATGAGTACCATAGAAACATTTATCAATCATCCAGGACATGTCCACATGGTGAACGCCATGAGTGGATGTAATAGAAATCAGGTACTCTTGGACATTCAACAACAAGGACTTCAACTCCCACCTTGGATTATACCCACACTTGTCACATGACCTATGACACTTCCAATGGAATGTTCTCATCCCACTAGAAATGAAGTTTTTGATCCACTTCAGCGAGCCCTATAGGTGGGAACTCTTATCACACAATTAGTCCAACCTTCCATCGCACCCTTCATCATGCACACGACACCTTCATCAGGAGCCCCGCCTCTTGATCTCACATCAGTATCACAAGCATCAGCAACACAAGAAATACCCCCCATCGCTATGCAAGCACCTCCTCAGTTCACAACTACTCCATTTTTACAAACATTCCCAACATTTGTGGCATAATTTCTACCACCACCAATCAACATGCAACAAACCACCATTCCATGCATCCCTACTCAGCCCATTCAAAGTGCAACAACCAGTTTGCAACATCAAAGCACCCAAGTCTCCATGCCTATTTCGCCTTTCTTCACCACATGCATGCCACCTACTAACACCTATAACCAACCCTTGCACCCACAAGGGTCCACTTTACCCGCTCCACTAGCAACACAACCGCAATGTGTGCCAACAGTTTTGCCGCAAATGCAAACCAATCCAAATCCTCCCATGCAACAACCATCTACAATCCCTTTGTCATACCCCAAATACCCATCCAGCAACAACAACAACCCATCCAACAATAATAACCAATCCAACAACCAATCCAACAACAACAACAACCTATCCAACAACAACAACCAATCCAACAACAACAACCTATTCAGTAACAACCAATCCAACAGCAGCAACAACCAATCTGGCAACAACAACCTATTTAGCAACAACCAATCCAACAACAACCAATCCAGCAACAACAATAACCAATCCAACAACAACAACAACCTATTCAGCAATAATAATCCATTCAACAACCATCCCAACAACAACAACAACTGTAGCAACAAATTACCATCCCATTCACATCCCAAGCACAATAGCAACAAATCAACCCCTTCTCAGCTACACATTCCACCCTCTAAGTTGCTCCACAGCCGCAACAACAAACACAGGGGGAAAATCCCTTTATGGCACAACCACTGCAAAAGTTTGCTAATCCTTTCATCCAACCCGTGCAACAACAACAAACTCATTCCGCCAGCTACCTAGCCACGCCATCTTCCACTGCATCACAAACCATCCCACCACCACAACAATTTAGTATTCCTAGTAACACCAATTACCTTGCCACAACCACTAGGGGCATTCCACCACAAAACTCTTATCCTCCAGCTCATGCAGGTGCGCAATAGGCTCAACCCACTTATCCAATGCCTCAATAAATACAAGCATACTTCTAGTAGTTACAACAACCCTATCAAGCACCGCCACTTCCTCCACTGCAATATTCCCCTCAGCTGCAACTTCCACCACAACAACCCATATACACTGACCAATAACTGTCATATCAAACACCACAATATCCCCTACACAGAATCCTCCATATTCGCCATTTGATCCATATTAGGTTTAAGGAACCCATGCAATCATAGTTAATAATCCTCCCACACAAATCAACCATGAGTGGGAGGAAATGAAGAATTCTCTCGAGCTAAAAGCAGGGACCAAGGCTAAAACATTCAAGTTTGAAGAGGTGTGTCCTTATCCGTTTGATTGATCTATCACTGCCATACCCTTCCCCAAGCATTTTGAGACACCCAAATTTGATAAATATCGGGGGAAGGGCGATCCTGTGAGTCACGTGAAAGAATTCTACATGGCATGTCAGGAAGTGGTCTATAGCGATAATTTCCTTATGAGACTATTTCCCAAGAGCTTAAGAGGAATTTCTCTTGAGTGGTTCTACAAAATCCCCTATGATATAGTCTCCACTTTCGCTAAACTATCTTAAAAGTTTGTGGCCCAATATGCACATAATGTCAAAAATGAATTCTCACTCCTTGACCCATGCAATTCCAAACAGAAGGGAGGAGAGAGCCTGGATGATTACCTTCAGCGCTGGAAAGGGCTTACTACAAGGTTGTCCTATCAATCCCCTAAGAAATATCTTATCAAAATCTTCATTAACAACCTCCATCCTAAGCTCGCCTATCACATGCACATGAATTGTATACAAACTTATCAAGATATTAGAATCAAAGGCATGGATCTCGAATGAGGTCTCATAGAAGATGGTGCCATCAAGCACTACAAAGAATCCTAGCCTAAAAAACATAACAATGATCGATCATGGTACTATAACAAGAACAAGAATGTAGTAATTGACGGAGCCACTGACACCAAACACGTTCAGGTTGTGGTAGTCGGTCCTAATGCACCTACCAAAACTTATTAGCAAGCACCACCAGTATACCCTCAACCTCCTCCCATGTATCAACAACCCACTCCCACGTATCCCCAACTGATATACCAGCAAAACACACGCTCTCAAGGCATGACTATCTATCCCCCTCTAGGGACATTATATCAACACAGCTACCAAGGTCCTATGAACCAGACAAATACTATATCATTCCCACATGGACAACAAAGGCCTTACACTTTGAATGTGCCATAATGCACATTTACCCCTTTGGGTGAACCCATAGATGTCATCTTCCATAGAATGGTCCAAGCTAACCAAGTCATGTATCCAAAAATGCAGTCGTTTGATGACTCAATACCTAAGCATGCCTGGTATAAAGACAACAAGTACTATGAGTATCACCATGTTAAGGGACACACCACCCTCAAATGAATGAAGTTAAAACATTACATCCAGCATCTCATCGATCGCAAAGAGATCGAAGTGGATTCTCCTACTCAACCATCGCCAAATGCAGGCCTTAAAATCTATCAAAATACATTTCCTAAATACACCTTAGGTAAAGACCCAGGCAATCCTACTTAATCCTCTGATCAGGGGAAGGGTAAACAAAGAGAAAATGTTAACAAAAAGGATTATACAAATGCATATATCAACTATGATAATCTCATCGGCTACATATCCCAAGTCTATTCCTCCGTCAATGTCATCCATGTCAAGGGTGTCGATAACCAATGCGCAGTCACCACTTGTCGAGGTCAAATTATAGTTGCAGGTGCAAGTACCATTCCATTTGTTGGTACCTAATACAACATTTTGGAACACCTGGGGGATACTCCTTCCCAAATATCCATCCTGGATCTCCTCCGCACTTCACCCACCTACCAAGAGATCCTTAATAAAGCCTTACAAGAATCTCATTTTCCCAGCGACATCAACCTCACTGAATTCCAGAACCTTGTCAGACACCTGTCCGCATCTTGTGGGGTCTCCTTTAAACCAACAGATGTACCCTCAAAAGAATCTGACCATAATCTCCCACTCTGTATTACTGTCATGGTTAAAGATTTTTCCATCAAATGGGTCATGATAGATAATGGTTCGACGCTAAATCTGTGTACTCTAAAATTCATAAAATAGTTGGGTTGCACTGAAGCTGATATAACAAATGAGGTCATAACAATCAAAGCCTATGACAATCTGGAGTGTATTTTTGAAGGCACCATATCATTACCCATCCAAGTGGGCCCTGTTACCCAGGATACAGTTTATCATGTTGTTGATCTTGACCTTCCCTTCAACATCCTCCTTGGACGCCCGTGGATTCATTCTATGCAAGCCGTCCCCTCCACCTACTATTAGTGCATCAAATTCCCATATAATGACAGTGATATCACCATCCGCACAGAGCCCAAGCCCTTCACATACTACAATGCGTTGGAAACTTCTTTCTTGCATTCCAGTCAGTGTCCCAGGTTCGATATTGGCACCTCTATTCCCAGTTCATCTCGAATCCATTCAGACCCAGAAACAATCCTCTCTTCCACCCTATCCATGATCAAGATCAACAACAAAGGTTGTGGTGAGTACAGTTTATCTGATGCCTTTACAGTTGGAGCACTACCAATTGATCCACACACTCAAGGCTGCCAACCTAATCTAAGCAAGACAGAACCAAAGACAACCAAGGCGCTATAATTTGGTCCTACCACTTTTATCTCAAAGGGTACTTTGAGTGGCCAGATGACACCAAACATCAATGAATGGCTCTATAAGGATCCACCACCCAAGGACACAAGTTGCCTCAATTACTTCAAAGGTAAGTACCCTATGACTCACAAGCTGGTGACAAAAAAACGGAACTACCAAGGAGGTGGCCTTAGTTATGAAGAGCAAGGAATGAAAGATCCTATTGTACCTACCCAACGAGAAATGCACCTAGGCCTTGGAATGGACTTTGACACAAATGGGGGTACCAACAAAAACATCTATGCCTCTTATCCCTCCCTGGGAAAAATTGCTGACATCGAAGATGTCCCGGAGGAGAAAGTTTTGAGAGCCTATGACGATGTCTTTGACGATGAAACTTTTCTAGGCAATTCTATCCTATGCCAACTTTCCATTCTCTTCATTGACCTTCCCCTCCGCCATCCTAAACTCATAGACTGCGACCAACCAAGTGTCATGCATGTTGACAAGTTCCAAAGTGAGGACACGCTCCTAAGCTTTATGGGAGAAATTGAGCAAAGCAATGATTGGGGGCAAGACAACATATGTCTACAAACTAGACCCAAAGGCATACTTTGGGGAAGAGGAGAACTTCAGCCACAAAAATGAAGATGAAAATAAAAATAAAAAAGAGAAAAATTGATCCCCTAACGAAAACCCCTCTGGGGCACTATCTGATCATAAAAAAGTAAAAACAAAGGGCGTATCCCTTGGTGAAAACCTCTCTGAGGTGCCAGAGGATGAAGATTCTCCTCTTCCTCTAATCCATGACTACATGCCTAAATAGTCATCGATTCTCATCGAAGAAACAAAACTTGTCAACTTGGGCACTAAAGAGAATCTCGCTATCACATACATAGCAACATCTCTGACTAAAGTAGAAGAAAGTGATCTTGTCACTTTATTGAAGGAATCCATCAATAAGTTCTCAATGTCTTACTCCCATATGTTAGGATTAGACCCCAAATTGGTGGTTCATCATCTTGCAGTGGATCCAAACATCAAACCTATCAAAAAAAAGCTCAGAAAGATGCACCCTAAAGTGGCACTACTTGTCAAAGCAGAGCTAGAGAAGTTACTCCAAGCCAAGATCATCCACGCCATTGACTACTCTGATTGGATTTCTAACATGGTGCCAGTGTCTAAACTTGATAAATCAATCAGGATATGTACAAAATTTTGAGACCTTAATAAGGCATGTCCCAAGGATGATCTCCCATTGCCAAACATAGACATGATTATGGATCTCACAACAAGACATGAGATGTTGTCACTCATGGATGACTTTTTCGGATATAATCAGATCCGTATTGCAGAAGATCAACACAAGACAACATTCACAACCCCCTGGGGCACCTTCTACTATAACATGATGCCTTTTGGCTTGAAGAACACTTGGGAAACCTATCAAAGGGCCATGACTGTCATTTTTCATGGCACGATATACAAGATTCTTGAAGACTACGTCGATGATATCTTGGAAAAATTAGTAAAGCGAGAAGATCACCTAGACATTTTGGAATGCATCTTTGATAGGATTTGACACTATTTCCTAATGCTCAACCCTAAGAAGTGTGTCTTTGGGGTCACGTCAGGAAAACTTCTTGGGTTCATTGTATCCAGACGAGGCATCAAAATAGATCCAAAAAAGGTACAACCTATCATAGAGATGCCTCCACCAAAAACACTCTGACAACTGTGCAGCCTCTAAGGAAAGCTACAATCTGTGCACCATTTTATCTCTCAACTAGCAGACAAGTGCCAACCATTGACTCATCTCCTGTGAAAAAGATAACACATTCAAGTGGGATCCTCAGTGTCAGAAGAGTTTTGACAAGATCAAAGAATATTTGGCTAATCCACTCATCTTGGTACCACCTGTACCCGACCGACCACTCATCCTATATATTTTTGCTACTACAAAGGCCGTAGGGGAACTCCTTTCTTAGTTGGACAATGGAGGTAAAGAAATATCTATTTATTACATCAATCAGACCTTAGTGGGTTATGAGCTCAATTATTCACCTATAGAAAAATCATGTCTTATAGTGGTCTTCACCACTCAAAAACTTTTCCACTATATGCTTAGTCATACAACCAAGCTCATTTCAGAAGTAGATCCTCTTAAGTACCTACTCTCCAAGACTACTCTCACAGGACAAATGGAAAAATGGGTTATACTGCTAAGCGAGTTCGATATGCAATATGTAGACAGAAAAACCATTAAAGGGTAGGTCATTGCAGATCAACTAGCAGAAGCGCCATTGGTAGACTCATATCCTTTGATCACAAAATTTCTAGATGAGAATTTATTCATGATAGAAGAGAAAACTACTTGGAAAATCTACTTTGATGGGTCCTACACATCTCATGGTGCAAGGGCAGGAATACTTTTCATCACACCTCAAGGTGACTACATTCCTATGTCATTCAAATTGGGATTTCTCTACATGAACAACATTGTAGAATATGAGGCACTAATTGTAGGAATCTACATGGCTATAGAATGTAACATCATAGATTTATATGTCTTTGGTGATTCCCAACTCATCATCAAACATGTTCTAGATGAGTATCAAACCAAAGACAACAAATTGATGCCATATAAGCAGATGGTTGACAAGATGAAAGAGCATTTCCTCCACTTGCAGATAACACAAGTACCATGCTTTTAGAACAAGGTTGCTAATGTAATGGCCACAATTGGCTCCCTCTTAGAGATTCCTAACGAGTCTATGCAATACAAATTCTTTGTTGAGAAAATTCATGCTCCTGCTTATGAGAATAATGAATCGAATCGCGTATGTGTCTTGGTTGGTTCCCAGTCCCCGTGGTACCATGATATCTAGACTTACCTACAAAATGGTATCATATCCCCTCATCTCACTGCAACCCAATGCCAAAACTTTATCTGTAGAGCTTCCCGCTACACCCTCGTAGCCAACACCCTTTATTGTCGAGGTTATCACAACATGCTCTCTAGATATTTAGATGAAAATGAGGCCACCCATGCTCTACAAGAGGTACATGCTGGAATCTGTGGTGCACACATGAGTGACATGGTCCTAGCCAAGAAAATTCTATGTACAAGGTACTATTGGCCTACAATGGAACATGATGCTTGTGAGTTCGTCAAGAAGTGTCTACCTTGCCAACAACATGCCAATCTGATCCATGCTCCTACCCAGGACCTTAGATCTATTGTGCCTCCTTGGCCCTTCTCTTGTTGGGGTTTGGACCTTATTGGTAAGATTACTCCCCTCTCTTCTGAAGGCCACAAATACATAATCATAGCAATGGAGTACTTTACAAAATAGGTTGAGGCAATTCCACTCACCCTCACTACTGGTGTCCAAATATCCAAATTCTTCCTCTATCACATTGTTTTCCGCTTTGACATACCCTCCACTATCTTCACAAATCATGGAACACCATTTGAAAATCAACATGTCAGTGATTTGTGTGCTCGCATTCGTATCCACCACCGTTTCTCCAGTCCATATTTCCCGCAAGCTAATGACCAAGCTGAAGCAACTAATAAAACCCTCCTCAAAATCCTCAAGAAAGTTGTCAATGATACTAGTCGTGACTGACATCTCTAGATCAACCCACCCTCTGGGCATATCTCACTTCCTATTGTATCCTACAAGCACCACTCCATACTCCCTAGTCTATGGTGCTAAAGTAGTCTTACCAATTGATGTCAAACTACCATCCCTCCGAGTATCACTAAGAGGCCTGGTTGATGATGAAGATTAGCGAGTAGCACGACTCACATAGCTTGATCTACTAGATGAAAAATGCTAACAAGCCTATGATCACCTGATTATCTATCAAAATAGACTCAAGTGGAACTATAAAAAGAAAGTTCACCCACGCCAGTTCCAGGTAGGGGACCTTGTGCTAAAGGAAAATTAGAAAGTGGGTACTGATTGGGAAAAGAAAGGTAATTTTGAAGTCACCTGGAAAGGCCCATATGTTGTCACTGCATGCTTCAGTTCTGGGGCATATCAACTCTCCACTCCTGAAGGAGAACCATTGAATGATCCTATCAACATCATTCATCTTAGGCACTTCTATGCCTGACGGCTGGTTGTTCATTTAAGTTATCTGAGAAAATTCATAAAAAGTATAAAAAGTCCCAAAGAAAGTATCAAAAACAATGCAAAACAGTCCTGAAAAAATCTCAAAAAAGCAGAAAAAATGAAGCTAAAAAAATGGTTGTCTCAGCAAAAACCTGGCAAACAGGTGCTTGGAGAACATCAAAAACATAAAAAAAATCAAAAAGCAAAAGAAAGAATAAAGAGAAAATTTTTATCCAATGGTAAAAACTTGGCAATCAGGTGCCTTGGACAAGTACAGGTGATGAAAACCTGGAAACAGGCATCACACATAGTGGACCATTCCATTATCTATCAAAATCTCACTCCCCTCCATCACCATCATCACATCTCCACAAACCTCAACATTTCCCATATTCCTTGGGTGTTCCAACACTATCACACACATTAAACAACAAGATCCAATCAAATCTCAACAGCAACATGTGTACATAATCACTTGTAATTAATCGTTCGGCTTGATCCTTGTATATTCGTGATGTGTCCAGTCTTCTTGCCATCACACTAACAACCTGAGTCATCATCATGCTAACATTCCCTGATCGGTCCTTCATAGTCCTCCTGGCTGGTTCATTAGTTGAATATGACACACACACAAAAAAAATGGGTCCCATCTCATCCATTGCATCCATCACATCCATTACATCTGGTGTTTTTCTTCATGTTATTTTAGGTTCATTATTCGGTTGCATTAAGTTCATCATTTTATTGCATAGTTAAAATCATTCTAGGATCTTGCATAATTAATTCATTTTAGATTCATTATACATCATTGCATTGTTAAATCCTTTAGATTCATTTTACATCTTGCATTGTTAAAATCATTTAGATTGCATTATTAAATCATTTATATTTATTTTATCATCTTATATTATTAAATCATTTAGATTGCATTGATAAATCTTTTAGATTCATTTTAATCTTGCATTGTTAAATCATTTAGATTCATTTTTCAATCATTTCAATCCATTTTAGTCTTGCATTGTTAAGATTCATTTAGATCCATTATGTGCCTTAGATGCATTCATATTCATATTCATTAAACATCAACATATACATTGCATACATCATAAGATCACATCACATCCTACATCCACACATGTTAGTACATTATATAAGCATCATCCACCCTGCTTCAGTCATACATCATATATACATAAGCATAAAACCATCCTGCATACACAATTTGTCATACATATGCGTAAGATCTTGCAAACATCTATGCCAGTAATCATATGAGCATATGCATCATAACATCATATAGATCAAGGCATAGAATCACATCAAATCACAGAGTCCTCATCGATCATCACATATATAAAAAAATCATAAGTACAAATGTCTATCATCAATAAAATACAGGAGTCATGCACCAAGGTGCTGATATACATATACATCTCCAAATGCAAAAATGTGTGTCACATAATCCTCTGATGAATCATGCAGGTGGCTATGACGAGCCACCTCCCTACCCTGGTGGTGGATGTGGTGGCATCCCCATGGATCCCTGAGACTACGATGCCTGCCCTGTACTCTATGACCGTGACCTCTTAGTAAATACCTATCTCTGGGCCTCAGGGACTAAGTCAAAATATAACACCCGATAATGCGCTGCCTCTCTACCTGCCCTAGCTGCATCCCTGTGGGAAGAAAAATCCTCTGCCACGACTTGTCTCATACCACCTATACTAGCTGCCTACCTCGTGATATCTCACTCAGTCCTATACACCTTGGCCTACCTCTGTGCTGCATCTCTCTCTGAGGTCTATGCAAGGATCTACTCTGTGGCCTGCTCCATCCACTTAGTCAAAGTACCCAACTGACATGTAAGTGTACCTATCTTGGTACATAACTCAGTAGCATCCTGAGTCAAGTTGACCATGGAAAACTCTCCAGAGTCAACCCTGCCCTGTAAGGTGTCAAGAGAACCCTCAGCCCTGTCTGCCCGTGTTGTCTCTGTAACTAATATTCCCTGCATCTGGGTCATCTTAGTCTACAGGCTAGTCTCAGATACCTCTGCCATCCCCAGCAACCCTCGCAGTCTCGCTCACTCAGTCTGCAAACTATTTTGCTTTGCGATGACAGTGTCATGGGTATCCTGTGTAACATACCCTACTGGTGGCCCCTGCGGCCCCTATGCTGGCACCTAAGGTGCCTGTACTTGTACCTATGTTGGCACATGAGGTGCCTATACCTGTCCCTGTGGTGGCCCTTGTGGCCCCTGATCCTATGCCTCCCTACATGTGCCTCTGTCCAAGGTCAGACCCGTCACTGTTGTGGCCTCCTACTTTGACCTGTTGCTGAAGTCTCAGGGGCATCTCCTATAGCTGTCCCATCATCCACATCTGTGTCCCTTGTCGGCTGCTCATGAGTAGCCACCTAAGCTGGGTCTGTGAGCTGTAAGGGCACATGTGTGACCCACCATGCTGCATACTCTACAATCATACCTACGTCAATGACATCGGGCCTGGCCACGAAGTCTATCTATGCCATAGTCCTTGAGAATGCCCTCACTATGAGAGAATCAATGTATTTCCCCCACATGCCTACCTCCCTGGTGACATGAGGATGTGAATCATCCTCTGCCACCATCCCCTGCTGCAGTCCAAACTGCCTCTTGACCCTAGATGGCCTATATCTCTCTATCTGGTGGATGGTCCTCCCCAGTAGAAAACAATCAGTCTGAATGTATGAGAGATATAAGAAATCCTTGAACCCATCCTCAGCTCTTGGCATCTAGTCCATGGCTCCCCATGGCTCACAGAGTATGTATGGAGTCTAGCAGAAAACCTGGATCTCATCTAACAACTGTCACCAATATCTGATCTGACCAACGGAGCTATATCTCAATGGAAGCCTATACCTACATGCATATGGCTCTTCTGGCTATTGTGCCTCTTGTACCTGCATAGGCCTGAATATCACGATATGCTCCCAAGCCCATACCAACAGCAAAGTAACTCTAGTTTCCATGTTGCACACCCTGCGGTATGCAACCATGTGTAAGTCATGGTACAACTTTCCTAGGACAATGTACCCCCAGTAATAGGTCATGCCCTCCTCTAGCATCCCTGCTAGTACCCAGGACCATCCCATGCCAAACCCTCTAGAGCTCTCATTTCGCCTAATCACTATCCACAAATGACCTTCTTTAAGCCTCCTAGCCCCTCTTATAGCCCCCCGTTTTCCTTAAAAATTTTCCCCGCCTGTTTTCTTCTTCTGATTGTATATTTTTGTATTATTAGTCCTATTGTACAACCTAAATACTGCAAAAATTCCAAAAAAACATTTAAAAATTGCAAAAATCCAAAAAATTCAAAAATTCCAAAAAATTCAAAAAATTCAAATATTCTCAAAAATATTGCAATAATCCCTTGTTTCTTCCCGCATCGCTCAGTTTTTCAATTTTCCAGTGACATTTTGACTCTTGCAACTGCGATCATGTTTTTCAAAAAATCAGTTGTGTGACCGAATATCCTTGCTCCTCATTCTGTTCACAACTTTTGCCAACAAATATGTTTTAATCAAATCCAATCCAATCCTTGCCCGTCAGGATGCATCCTTCCAGTATCAACTTATCAAATCATTCATCACATCAATCTTGTTCATGGAAAGAACTTTGGACTGAATGACTACTTGTTCATGAGGCCTTCTTTATTGATTTTATCTTTTTGTGTAAGTTTAAACCTACTCACCACTACCTCGATCTACTATATCTTGGTGCGTTGTGACTGGTGGCTACTGGTACATGCATCTTTTGTAGTGTGCATTTATTTGAGCATCTAGTCCACGCAAAGTAATTATATCATCTATGTTTTCCAACACCTGATGCATACCTCCTCTTGCAATATCAAAATCAGATGTGCTCTCCATATATTTTAACACAAATGGATCCCCAAGGCTCGTTAGTTGCATTTAATTTTCTCATTGCATTTGCATTCTTAGTTGCACTTTAGAAGGATTTTGTTTATTCCTTCCTCTCTCTTCCTCCTGCCCATTACGTCCTTTTTTGAGAAAATCCCACAACTTCATATTTGTTGTGTTCTTTTCTCGAGGGGGCACAACCCTATATCGTCGTTGCTTTGGCACGACTCCTAAAAACCCTCTTCCTCTGGGGAAACTTATCTTCTTGTCTTTGACGTAACGTCACTTGTGATGCCATGTCAAAGAGGGGCAAAATGTAGATGTCCAAAATATTATTATTGTTATTAATATTAAATTCCATCTTATTCCTCTAACTATTTAATTCAATCAATTAAATGGTTTCATAGTTGGTATTTATCAATGATCAAATACTATTCTAATGTATTTTATTTAAATACATTTGGCTCACAAAAATCCCCTTTTTAATAAATTTATATTTATTGAAAATTCCTCCATCCCTAATTCTTCTAAACTATCATTTATTCAAATCTAATTTGAATTATAATCTAAAACCTAGCTAGGAACCTATTAATCCAACCTAGACACCTACCCTAAGCCTACCCTATTCCTACTCTACCCCCATCACCTCACTTCCTAAGCATGTTTCCCTACCTAAATGTCCTTTAATCATACTTAAAGGGTGATTCCTAACCTTTTTAAGGCTAATGGAATGCTCACCCACATGTGAGAATCCTCTCTAAAATGGGCACCCATCCCTCTTAAATTCCTCTTACAAGTTTGTCTCCCACTTGGAAATCTTGAGCCACTCAACATTTAATGCCAAGTTTGACTCAAAATTAGCCATCCCTTCAAGCCTATGTGTCCCTTACGTGGCTCTTATGTGGATGCCACATAGATGCCACATCATCCAAGCCCTCCTCTTCTCTCCCAAAATTCTATAAATAGAGGCCTTCTCCTCTTCATTTTTCATCTCTCAATTTGCATTGTTATCATGCTATTTTAATGTTAGGAGTTCATTTCTAGTTTCTCATGCTTTTAGTTTAAATCACATAGAAATTACATGCTAGGATCATTTTGGTGAATCAAACATAGTTTCCTTTTTATGCATTGCTTTTCAATTATAGTAGCTTAATCATTTGGAGAAGTTTGAGGCTAGTTGTTCCATACTAGTTCTTGAATCCTTCTCTCATCCAATCTTGCATTCACGAGTTTCATTGCATTGGGGATCTATTCCATTTGTGTTTGAGAGATCACACCAACAATCCATCAAAAGGAGAAAATCAAAACAAGTAGTAATAGGGTGCAATTTACTTGTTTTTGGCTCAATCTGATGTTATGATGGAGTCTTGTTGGTTTCTTGTTCATTCTATGATTTATATGTGCCAATCCACTAATGTTTTATGTATGAGCTTGCTCCCAACAAGTTGAAGATTTCACCGTACATATTGGGTAACTTAAAATATCCAACGGTTATGTTTTAAACTAAAGATAGGGCTCAATCTCGACCATCCAAATTTTAGTATGCGCCACCTATGACTATTATAACCAAATTTTAAATATTCAAATCTATTCACAAAGGGTTTTTGTGGAGGTCAACAAATATATGATCTTAGAGCAATAAATTCTATGATCTGATCTTATGGATCGACTCCGCACAACTGTTGAAGACCAAAGGAATTGAAATTTGATATGTGGAGGTGCATTCAAGTTTAGAGTTGACAAAAAAAGTTTTGTAATCAAAGGGATAAATTGCCTAGAGCCGCCTGGTCATTTCTGCATTTATGTGTGCTAATTTCAGAGCTATCCTTCAAAATTTCTTGCACTTTGGGGTACTGCGCTCACATCCATGGATTAGGGCAAATTGTTTGCCGATGTAATTGCACAGATTAAAGAGAAGAATTGAGGGTTTCAACTTCAAAAACAAAATTGAATGTTGACATCATTGGTTGTAAACCCTAACCCTAAATGGTTCGAAGCTTGTAGCATTCTTTATCCTATAAAAGAATATTCAAGACCATTTAGTAAGGGCTGGAAAATTAGGAAAGTTGAAAGCATTAGGATTATACTTGTTTCTATTCTAGGATAACATATGTATTTCAGATTGTATTGAGATAGAATAGAAAGCTTATGATCTTTTGCATATTATTGAACTGTGTATTTCCTTGTCATATTATTGTAGAAGCATGTTTTCATCATACTTAATATAAGTATTGTTACCCAAATTTTTCACATGCGGGATAGCAGTCATAGCATTTAAAAATTTGCATGAAGAAACATCTCTTTGACATTACTGTTTAGCCAATGCAAAAGAAATACATTAATATTACATTCATATTTTTAGATGTGATTATTGTACTCTAAGTATTGATTATCATTCCAAAGAATTTCCAAAAAATTCATAAATAATCATTACATTGTACTTTCATACTGAATATAGTATACAAATGTCCTTTCTTGTTTCATATTTCAATTCAATATTTAAGAGTACATTGCAGAATTGAAAAGAAAGATTGAAGTATGGAATAGGGGTCCCATGTAATGCCTTGCCTTGTCTTTGAGTCAGTTGGTTGTCTGCTAGGTCTTTGCACTTAGGTCTTCATGAGTCTGAGTCTCCGTCTGCATCTAGGTATTTTAGGTTTCCATCTGCACGAGGAAGAAAAAATTGGTTAGATCCTGATGGATCTAAGCAATACATGAGAAACAAATAACATACTGTGGCAATCAAGTTTTCAATACTACATATCAATCTAGAAAATTAAATGAAAGAAGGAAATGTACACTGACACTCGCTGCAAGATAATAGCTGACTGGTTTTTACTTTCAGTCATTATCAAAGATGCATATTAAGATGGTTTCTATAATAAGAATGCTATAGAAAATGCCAATGATTGCCAACTTTCTAGTTAAAGATACAAATGGTGATGCATAAACACTGGTACAAATATGTCCTTACTGTTTCAAAGTACATTTTCAAATCATAAACATTTTTTTTTTGCTGAATACAAAAGAGTGCTTCAAGATTAAACTATAAAATTATGAAGTGTTTACATTCTATTGTTTTTGAGCGTCACGAGCCCGTGCTCGAACCTCATTAACAACAAATAGAGATTTTCATCTTGTTGTGCTTATCATATTAAGTGTAGATTCAGCATCAATGGCAATTGTATACAGTGGACAAAGCTACAGGTGCAAGTTGAACAGAAGATTTTGGAGAGAAACGAGTTCACTAGTTCATCAAATTTATAGCTGATTGATTACACAGGTTCTTTTTATGACAGCAAAGTGAAACAATGTGGATACTATATGCTATGATCAAAGTTTGTGTCCAAGCTGTGAAAAGTCTGTTAAATCAAGTTCTAGTAACTATCTGTTTTATGCAGAAGTGTTTTTTTAGAAGCTAATCAGAATGAAGCTCAACTCTTAAAGACACAAAGACAACAGCACATTCAACATATTTATGTTTACATTCTAAAGAGATGCTTAGTATTATCAGCAAAAATGAAACAGAGGGTTATAAGATAACATGCTGTTCGAACCAGTAGAAAACCCCAAATTTTCAGCATTAAAACTTCCATATTCAATGCAAAGGAAGGCACGACAAAGGAAAAAGCCATATTTCATGCAAAAGAGGGATGTGTTTAAAAGCATTAACAGAGAGTGCACCAGAGGAAATGATAGTCTTTGTCGTGATCATGAATACATGTCTAAATTCGACAGTACATCTACAGTTTTAAAATATTAACAACCAGCTTTCATTGGAACCGTGTGTTGTCTACAAGTGGTGGCTGCAAAAGACATGGTTATTGCTAAGAAATTCAAACCCTCGGTTGAAATAAAGTCTCCTATTTAAGAACTGTAAGTCATATTTGCTGATAACAAGGGTAGTTATTTTTTCAAATAATGGTGCATGATTCTTTGATAGACAGTGAGCATTCTGAATGGAAGGCACACGTTAATGCTAACTCATGCATTAAGAAGACATAAACAAAGAGTTTATTCAAATAAACTTACAGATTCTTGCAAAAAGGAGTCCTTCTGTAGTTCCAGTCCGAGTTTCAACACCAGTGAGTCGACGTTCATGCAAGGTTGGGATACATCTCCAGAAGATACCAAGTTCTTTAGATAGCTCAAAACATATAGTGAACTAGGGTTTCGACCCTCGTATTTTGCAAATGAACAAAAGTAAAATGCCCAAAGAGAAACATAATAAAATTTGGGGTCTGCGAGAGTTGAGTATGACAGAGATATTCAAATGCTGTTGCTGGAAGACAGTGCCACCTTGCACTTCGAAAATATCAATCAAATGCCACCTTTCTTCTTAAAACACGTCCCTCATATCATGTATGACAAAGTGGGTGGAGGTCATGTCGAGTCCCCAATTTGTGTTTTCATTTACTTAGCTTTGCGT
>MU224324.1:1591980-1643794 GCA_018584345.1 Thuja plicata | reverse complement strand
GCCTAGAATCCGGAGACTCTTCCTCATCCATAGTTCACCCACAGCTAGAGGAAGTTTCCATTGTGAGGATGGAATTGTCGTGTAGCCCTAATGCCTGAGTTAGGGTGACAATTCTAAGCCTGAACAAGTATTATCAGGTTTTAGGTCTCTCCTCTGTGATATCTCTATGAGTTGTAAGTTTTCTGGCCTACTGTATAAGTCTTGCTTATACATATGTGTATTCCACAAGTCTTTGATCTTAGATCAAATTAAAATTCTTTGGATATTACATTGATTCTATCTTGTTATCTACTAAAGACCTTGTAGTGAGTGATTTTGAGAATTCTTATGTTCATGGCTTTGAATCTGTAGACACCTAAAATTGGTGAGGTATTCTCTAATCAAGAAAATCTACAAATCTTAGCAAATTGTACCAAATCTCATCAAAATAGATCAAATAAACTCAAATGGACATTTATTAAATAAAATTGGGATAAAATTAAATTAAATCAAAGGATTAATTAACAATGACATCAAATGATTAAATATAAACCTAAAGGGATTAATCAAACTATATAATTGATTTTAATCAATTAATTGTATAGTTTAAATCAAAAATCAAATCCAACCTATTCCCCTACATGGATAATTTAATTAATTGATTGAATTTAATAAATCCTAATATCTCTCAACATGAATTTGAGAAACCAATGAGAATTGAGAAAGCAAAGCACATGGATCACTCCAAATTTGCAATCTCAATCACTCATTTTGAAGTTTCAATCCTAATCACTCAAATTTGTCCCTTTGTCCCAACCTTTGAGACAAGCATTTAAATTGTCCCCCCATTTGAAACCATTTGAAAGCCTTTCACTTAACCAAGGCTTAAATTATGATCAATTGACTCTACCCCGTACACTTGGGAAAATCCTACAAATAGAAGCCATTTTACAAGCATCATATCCTAGAAATTTGAATGCAAAAGCATCTAGACTTAGGCATTTTCATAGCAATTGAGAGCATTTAAAAGCATATCAAAGTATAATTGATCATCTTGCATAGCAATTGAGAGCATTTGAATCTATAATTGAATCAAATTGAGAGAATTTGAGCTAGATTACACAAATCTTTATCATATTTCTCATTCTAGGACTGTCATTAGTAGAGATTAAGGCTAAGAGCTCTATTAATATACTTAGATAGAGAGCCATGGGATGCTTATTGATTTAATTACATTTCTTAGCTTAAATTATCTTTATTATTCCATAGAATTGTAGTTAAATAAACTAATCTCATGAAGGTGTATTTCATTCACACACAAATGACACCCAGCGTGGTGCTTTGAGCCTCTATTTGTCATTTTTATCAATTTGTGTGTATTTTTTCCTTCAATTTTGTGCTAACTTTGCAGGTTGCAGGTAAAATGATGCCTACAAGTAAAACAATGATGCCTACAAGCAATGAAGTGATGCCTACAAAATTTCTTCTATTCCTGTCTTAAATTCTTTCAACACCTGTCAGATAAAGTGTGTCACCTGTGCATGTAAAGTGACGCCTGCTACTCGGGAAATAATGCCTACCAACTTTCTTTTGTCGCCTGTGAAGTTTTTTGTTTCACAATTTACATTCTTTGCACTGCCTGTGAATTTTATTTTCACGCCTGCAAGCTGTAAAGTCACTCTTAACAGACTGCAAAGTGACGCCTAAACTACTGCAAATTCACGCTTAACACACTGCAAAATAATGCCTATAAGCTACAAAATGATGCCTATTGTTTTTTGCTTTTTATTACTTGCAGATTGATATTTTTAGTTTACTAACTCTCTGTTACTATATTTTCTACAGCTGAACAGACACCTGAAAGTACAGAAACTAGAGCTAAGGGTCACAAGGGGTGATGACATTATTTTTCCATTAGTATGAAAAGAAAACCTTTGGTAAACCTACACTAAAAGATAGACTTTTAGGAACACTGAAAGTACAGATATCAAAGATCACCAAAAGTGTAAAGTTAAAGAGACACTCGACAGACAAATCTCAAGCAAAACTGAAAGAGCAGAAACAAAGGAACCTGATAGAGAAAGGGAACCCGACAGATAGTTCAATCAAAGGAACACCGAAAGACAAGCAAATTTACTTTGGAGCAAATTGAGCATCAAACACCGAAAGACAGTTACATCCCAGAAAAAGTGGATCTAACTTCCACCTCAGATAAAACAATTGTATTCTATTTATAGAGTCTTGATTTGTTTTAAAACCATTACTTAAGGGACAAGAAACATTATTGTAAGTGTTTTAATCAGTCTGACTAATTTAAAACAATTAGAATAGAAGATAAAGGTCAAGTTTTAAACCTATGATCATAGAGTCACTAATACTTTTGAGGTCAATTTTCGACCACAGGCCATTTTGGCTTGTGATGTTCTCTCTCTCTTTTTTGTTTATGTCTTGATTTGGTCTAAATTTTGACTCTAGTTAAATTTATTGTGGAAACTTCAACTAAATCGAGATATTAAAAAAAACAAAAACAAATGAACTCACTTCATTTTTTTTAGGCACAGGTGGGAGGAAGGGTTTAACAAAGTCATTTTGCAGTGTGAAAATTGAAACTCATTGTTTACCGAAGTGTTCGAGGGCGAGAGGAGGGATTGACTGTGCATTTGATATTGTTATTGTAAGTCATTGTTTGCTTGAAATTATTTTCTACATTATGTATTTCAAGTTCTTTCTCTGCAATTTTAGATAGATTTTTTTTATTCTCTGCAGATTGATTAGGGTTATTTTTATAGTCGCTGCCCTGGCATTATCCATCCCATTCGATACCTTCCTCCATGTGTATTCTTCAATTCTGTTGCCTTCTTATGATCTTATTTGTCATCTCCCCCAATTGTTGTAGCCCTAGATTTGATGGGATATGTTGATGTAATGGGGGAAATCAGGAGAATGGACTATGAGTGTCAACTAAGTAACATCACCCATCGAACACAACTCCCATCACCAATTACTCGCATTGACTGGTCTACACGTGCGGAAGTGTTAATACTCAAAACATTTGTACAGTGGTAACAAAAAAGAGTCGAGCTACCAATCAAAGATGAGAGGATTATGATAGGGAAAAGGGAGGAGACCCTTCGATAGACATAGACTGAATTCAAGAGCTAAAAGCACTAATAATTGGAAGTATAGTCACATTAAATCCACAACAAATTTTGGCACTCAACGAAGATAGAAAGAGATTTCATAATGGAGAGAGGGAAGGTTCGGGGTCTATGTGTATCCACCTAGTGCAAACATAGCCATCATCTGATGACTTCCCTTCTATGCATAATTTTAGTATTTATAAGATATTACAATATGTCCTTATCAAGACAGATGGAAAGAGTTGCCGATCTTCTAGAATATAGATGCACAATATTGATGTCTCATGCAGTGATCATGCTGGGAATCTTGGCTCATCACGTAGGGAATTGATTAAAAAATCCCTAAATTCATATTCATTAGAAACTCAGTGCATTAGGTCAGTCCCCTTAGCAATAAGACCCTATTCTTCCTTTATTTTTGCAAGCTTTCTAACCAATCAGACCCTTTCTATTTCAACACAAATCTTCCCAATAGACATTATTCAGTGTTTTGATGAGCTCAATTTGTGTATCCCAGTCATGTGTTTCATCAAAATACTAACTTTCTCTCTAGACCATGATAATAGCTACCTACTTCTGCTCACTGCTAGCATAGAGCTTCATGACCAAATGCACATGTGCCTTCTCAAAGATAGCCTTGAGTGCTATGGTAATGCCTAGAGAGGCTGGTCATGATCTCAATCTATAATTTGACACTCTTAGCATCCTCCATAGTCACTGATATATTTTTTGCAATAGATTTACAAGCCATAAAATCCCATGTCCCCTTATCTATGAAATACCTGATTTTACCACACTGCATTTTGTGCTTCTCTCACATATCTTGTAAGAAATCTATTAGTACTACAATGATTTTCTTTATTCACAAACAACATCATCTTAATTTAAGAATAAACCAATGATAAAATGATGAATTGTGACCATCTACAACTTTGAACACTTTGCGGTATCAATAAACTCTCAGTTTCTATCACAAACCTCCCTTTTGGATATTGTGTAATACTCATTGTGATTGCAAATATGTTTTCGTAGGGTTTTTTATGTCTAGTGATAAAAATGTAAATCCAAATAAATCAAAATGTTCTTAAGTATTAGATGAGCCAATTGATGCCTACTTATCTCCAATCCTCACTCATACACCTCAACATATGGTATTTTCCAATGCATTTTTGGTACCTTAAACTCGATGGAATGTATCACACCTAGGAAGAGGTCTCAAGGATTGCAATGGATGAAATATACGTGCCACATACATTTTTGAAAAAACTTTAGAAAACTTTGAAGAAAATTGAACTAGCAGATGTAAAGCCATATTTAGCAACCCCTGCCAACATCCTCTTCCAATGGTGCTCCTCTAAAATTGAATGCCTCCCCTATCACACTGGTATGTGCATCACAAATAATCTATATATCTTCAAAAAATTACAAATAGAAAAAAAATCACATTTATTCCTTCTCAAATTGTAGATTTGCATGCGTAAAAATCACTCCATGATAGTAGAGCTGTTTCAGTCACTGAGTAATTCTATCACTCCCAAGCTCATTAATTCCTTCAATCATTTGTTCAACTTCTATAGTCTTTGTATCACATTCTTGTTCCTTTGATGTGGATGCAACAAGTGACTGTCTTCTTGTTTTGTAGAGAGAAAAGTGGGCTAAACTTAACTCAAGGTTAAGTTCAACAACTTCTTTCTCTTTCTCCTTGAATGCTCTATAAGTCTTCCCTGCAAATTTGATGGCACGGTCTCTGTTTGAAAGCAAATGTAGGTAATATGATATTATTCATTATAAGGCATGTTTGATTGTTTGCAAATTTGATATAGTGATACCAACCATTGAAACCTTTATCTCTCATCATGTTGAGCTATCCAGAGAATGTATTCAGTGAACTTTTGAGTGCTATAAAAACAATTTAAGGTCAAAACAACCTTTTCCTCAATGCTCAACTATTGATCCTTTAAATATTGCAATGCACTGGGTTCTTTATCATAACCAACATCACACAACAAAATTTCTGATTTGCACTTCTTGGCATAATTTTCAAGATCGGCTATCTCACTATTATTACCTTTTCCAAATTCCTCTTTGCTCAATTCACGAGTCATCACATAGAGTCATACCTCCATTAGATGCTGATTAAGTGAGCTCCAAATCAACATATCCTCCAACCTTAACATTAGCATGAGATCAATTTACTCCTCTCCATTTGCAAATACACTTGTAGAATCAGCTTCATCCTCATTTGTAGAATCAATAATACCTTTAGGACCAAATTCCTCTTTTTGTGTTTCCTTGTAAACTTTCGGAAGAGATGGCATGAGAGCATTAAAATTTTCAGTTGGCTCAACATAAGAATGCTCCTCAGCTGAAATGTCTGGAAGGGAAATTTGACAATCTTCTTGTTCCATCGACTATTTCTCAGAAAAAACATTAGCGATCTTATCCACTTTATCATTTGCATACCTTTCATTTATATAATTCTGGAATGTCGCCTCCCAATCTTTGAGAATTTTTTGCCTAACAACTTTCTTTTGAAGGTCCATATGAGCAATCTTTTTGTTAATTTTATGTAGATGTTGTTTTGTTTGAGAAGCTATCATCTTTGCTTCCTTGGGATTCTTAGCCATTCATCACACTGACTTAGCCTATCATACGATTTTTTTTTTTGATTTGCCTTAGTTTGTAGGAATAATTTCACCATCAAAATTAGCTTACTAGTTGATGCCTTGCAATCCTTATGTGTGAATGGTGGGTCAACATTATGATCAACCAAAGTATCACCAAGAGAATCCATCCCTTCATTTGGCTAGTTAATAACAATATGTACATCACCAACATTGGGACTTGTGTACACCTCACTTGTAGATGCATCACGGGATTCTTCTTTCTCAAGATCAACATTTTTTTTGAATTATCACCCTACTGAAGTAAACCTATGTTGGATTTCTTCTCTTCCTCTATTTTTTTTAGAAGCACTAGTTGTAATAAGCCTATTTTTATCATTGTTTTCCCTGAGTGATTTCGTGATTTTCAACTTCCTTTCAATTTCAGCATGAGTTTGTTTGAAAGCTTCCAGCCCAAAGTTTGTTTTGGAGCCTCATACACTTTTGTAAAAGTTTATATATTTAATGTCTAATTTATGTTTTTTTCTTAGTTTTTCCTCATCATATAATGGTTCTAAATTTTTGTAAGGATTAATGAACTTAACATTTAACATTATAGATGTGATTGTCATGACATGAAACACACAAATAAATGTTTCCTTTCCTATATAATTATTCCTTAGTTTATCACAGATTAGCAGACTGGAATATAAGTTATAACCGTTGTCATCATTGGTATTAATATGGAAACGAATTAAGCAATTTAGGATTTAACATTTCAGAATTTTTGACTCATATATGTTTAAGCTCCAAATTGAAGACTCATATTGAATTTTATTGTTTACTTTATAAATATGATGTAGAATCAAGTACTACAACAATTGTCTTTTCCATTCAGTACAAAAGGATGTCATTGCCCAGACTGGTGATCCCAGTGGAAAGGGTATGGGTGGGGACTCAATATTTAAGTAAGTTCCTCTTACTTATGGCTGGTACAACTTGAGTTGGTCTAGTGGTGGAGAACTTGTACTCTTGAAAGAGAGGTCACAAGTTCAAATCCTACTGGGGGGTAGGGTATGTACACCTCATTTGTAGCACAGTTAGGTGCCTCCCGTAAGGAGTACGGGGTAGTCCCATATTGTTGTCACCATATGTAGACCAAAAAACATATGGTTGGTATCGTGGACTATAAAAGATCCTTTCCTTTCCTTCCTTTCTTTGAAAACATTTATGTGCTATATGCATGTCTTAATTTAATGTAACGTCGTTTTCTTCATTGTGATTTATATGGAATTTAAAACCAATCGTATGCACAGTACTGACATTTAGTGCTTAATCTATGGCTTCACAACTTTTTGTGGACTTCAGATGTTTTTTAGTTCATTGACATTCACATGGAATGTTATCATTTCATAGCCAAAACACCCAAAATGGGAACACTTGTTACAGTGAATTCTTACAGGAATTGTTTTGTACCTACTTAAATATTGATAGACTGGATAAAATGCTTGAACTAAAAAAGTAAATCTATTACAGGTAGTTAGGGAGACGAATTCTTCTATGGCTTTGATTATGAATTAAGGGTTGTGTGAATTATTTGTGAAGTGTTATTCATATTGGCTATCAATTAACTTATAATTCCTAACTAAATGATAACCACCAACCATATCATAACTATTAACTAACCCATAACTAATATGACCATTTTAAATATTCTAATACCCTATTGTAATGCCATTCATGGTAGTATATGTATCCAATAGTATTTCCTTCAAGTGAAACTTCATGTTTTTTGATGAGTAATAAGACAACCACATTTCCCACATGGATTGCCATGTCTTCATTTTTGTTTGTTACATTTTATTGACTGCAATGCTTTAGTGGCATTCTAACTTGATAATCACTTTGGGCTTGTTCAGTTCCTTGATTGAGTTTGATTCTCTTCTCTCCCCATCATTGTCATTCCTTCTTTCTTAATCTTCATTTTTCTTGAGAGGTATGAATGCCATTGGTAGCCCCACAACTGGCCAATCAATCGAGGACCTGCTTTGGTGATCGTGCAACTTTTCTGTAGTATGTAGAACCTTTGTGGGGGTTGTGTGTTGCCAATTGCCTCATCTTGGAAAATGATGGTCCTGCAATATTTTTCTCAATAGAAAATTAAGTAACAAGGAAATGGAAACTAAAGGTTATGGATTTTCTTAAAACATTGTTTTAATTATCTATCCATTCAAAATATTTACAAGTCCAACTGTCATTTAAGTCTATGAAACATAGGTCATAGAGTTCATGAGAAATCAATACAAAAAAGGCTAGTTCCTGCAATCTTGCATCCTAGTTTAGTTGTTTAAGTGACTTTGTAAGTCATACAGTTCCCTTTTAGTATTAGCTTGAGAATGGTGCGTACATAACTGGTTTCTTCATGATAGATAAATGAGACTCACCCTTCGAGAGGTTGTCAACTTTTGAGGACACCGCATTTGGACTTTGATATTTGCTTCATCTTGGTTTGTCAGTCACACTTAACATGCTAGGGTTTTCTTATAAGAATGATTGTATAGACATTGAGATAAAATCATGTGGCACACACTCAAATATCTGTATGCCACATTTACTAATGTATGAGGAAGTTACATTTGTAATTGTAAATTATCTTTTGTATGTTACCTTATTAGGCATAATTGACATATTATTGTATCAAGATCATAAGCTTTAAATGTCTGTATACATATGAGTCACCTTATTGGACGTAATTAATTTATCATTATATCATTATCAGATGCATTAAAAATCTATGTATATATTAGTCTAAACATTATATTATATCTAATATCACTTTTAATTACTAAGCTAGAGACAAAACCAAGTTTGTCCCAAATTTCTACAAACAAAATAAAATCAAGAGATTTGGTCATCAGATCAATAGACTGCTTTTGAGATGCATGGTAGAAGATAGAAACATCTCCAAGATAAACTATATTGAATCTGATGACGATGAAATATCAATGTGCTTGTTGCAAGCATGATAAACACGATCCTTCACCAACTTCAAATATCTTGATTGCCACAAAAAAGTGGAGTTGTAGTTTTGGAAGTTGGAGATCACACAGAACTTACAGTGACCATACTACTTTGCAAGTGGCAATGAAAATGCTTTGTGTTCTTCTTTACTGGAGATAAATCTACAATGTGTTGAAGCTTACTCTGTCATAAAACAACTCTTAAGCACAAAACTAAAATTTAGGTTGTAGTTGATCTTTGAGTATCAATTGATCTGGTTCAATCATAGTCTGTATGCTTTGTCAACCTAAAATCTGCTAAATAGAGAAGTCCAAAATGAAGAATTCTTTTGACATATCTCAACAAAGTTTTGATGCCTACCCATTAATTAGCTTTGGTTGTGCTAAAACCTGAGAGAAACTTAACAAATAGAAAAACAAAGATATGGTTGTTTGTATGCAAGATAGATCGGGCTTCCTACCAATTGTCTATAGAGTGAATTCATTGACCAATGATGAAGCATTAGAGGGTTACAACTTTAGCTTGACCTTGATAGGTGTAATGGAAGGATTATAATCTATCCCATGAAACCTTTCCCTAGGATTTGTATCATACTTAACCCTTGCCATTAAAATAAGATGGTCATGTTAATAAAACCTAGTTTACTAAGGTCTATTGGAAGAAATATTTTCATATCTAGACAATTTGGAGGGCATAGGAAACTCTTACTTAGCCAACTAGTTTGAAAAATTGTCAACAGTATATGTTTCTTCTATTGGAAAACTTGTCTTTGTACATGGCCATTTCCCTTTTGTCCATCTTCTGTTTAATCAATGCACTAGTTGTAATTGCCATTAATTTCTTGGAGATAGGTATATGTAACATAGTTGTGGATGGTGAAGTGACAAGTATTCTCTTAGCTAGTTGGAGCCTATGCTTATGATTCTATTGGGGTAATTGCTAAAGCTATTAATGATCTATTCAGAGACAACAAACTTACAAAATTGGAATTTAAGTCTTCTGGGAAATCTTTGACAAATGCCTATGTTTTTCAGGAAGGCAATGCCCTATTTCAGAAAGTAATTAACACTAACAACAGTTCAGAGGGAGTTATTGGGAACATCACATTCAGAAAAAGTGGGCATCACATTCATATGACATCATTAATGTAGTCAACAAGGAAATCAGAGTTGTGGGATTGTGGATGAAGGAAGAGCTCAAGTTGAAAGAAGCGGTAGAACTAGAAATTATGTGGCAAAATGGATCTCCAATAACACCTTCTAGTTTCAGAAAGATTAAAGTAGGAGTACCCCCAAATGTTGTGTTTCCTGGATTTATAAACATTACAAACAATAACAAAATGTTCGAAGGGTTTTGCATAGATGTATTTGAAAAAGCTGTGGAAAAGCTTCATTACCCTTTTGAGTATGAGTTTCAGGTTTTTGAGAACAGTGATAAAAATCCAAACTATGATGTCCTCATTGAACAGGTTGCAAATAAGGTACTCATTGTTTTCTCTCTTGCCTATTTTAACCCATAATTATTGTGATCTTAGTAAGTCTACTTTGTTTTATTCCTGTGTGTTACATAAAATGATGAGGCTTATGCTTATTCGTATCATCTTTTATCACAAGGTTTAAAGACTCACTTTTGGATGTAGATTCTTCTTTACTAATTAATTTATTTATTCAATGAAATATCTTGTCATAATTTAGAAAAAATGTGAAACCATGTCCATTATATTATGGTGAAATTATAAATTCAACTTTATTATAAGCAAGTTCTTTTTAGTTTTCTTCCATCGTTTTCCTTGGCCGCCATCATAATTCTCTTCTTAGCTTCTAGAGAGAGAATAGAAAGTAGTATTCTTTGTATAATTTCCAAGATGCCTGATAATGTAGGCCTTAAATGATTTCAAACAAATCCATTTTAGCATCAAATATTTAGACGATGCACAACCAAATCTAGCTACACCTAGATTATAGTAGTATTGGAAGATATTTTTTTGAAAGACAATAAGAGTTGAGAGAAGTACATAACTCTTGGAATAGTATAACATATTGTTATCTTTAATTTATCAACAATAGTTTAAAAACATCTAAAAAACTTTGTTTCATTTTCATTCCCATTAGGGAATGAGTAGAATCTGGTTTTCTTTCAAAATTTCTGGGCTCTACTTCCAACACAAATACCCACTTTAGATCTTCGTTTACATGTAGATGGTTTTCTTTGTTTTAACTTTGAACTAATCAACCAGTAGACAATTAGGCGAAAAAGCATAGAAGTCGTTGGTTTGGATTGTATTTATTTTTTAGTACATATTTTTTTTTTATCTTATGAATTTCAAGTAGATGTTAAGTAGATTAGGATTAATGTGTCCTTCTTCTATTTAAATGATTCAAAATTAGGTTTTTGTTTGTTATTTGTGCGCATTCACAACTTTAGCATCAGCTTGTTGAGTGAACCTTAAAAATTAGATGAGTAACTAAGGAATCCATAGGAATGAAATGTTGCTAATAGCATATATAGTCTGCAATGTTATCTATTTCAAATCACTCTGGGGATAATACGATCCCTATTATAGAAAGGATTTTGTACAAGCTCGAGTCCTAATTCAAAGAGCTTGTTGGTGGCCAGACATTTGATGCAGTCATAGCTGATATCACAATACTCTCAACCCGCAGTGCAAACATAGATTTTACACAACCATATACAGACACGGGGCTGGTAATCATGGTCCATATTAAAAATACAAAGTATTCTGGTTGGCCCTTCATGAAACCCTTTACATTATCCATGTGGTTGACAACATTGACATTTATTCTTCTTACTGATTTTCTTCTTTGGCTATTTGAACTGCATGAGAATGATGCTTTCACAGGAGAAATTGCTAGGCAATTGGAGATATCTCTTTGGTAAGTACTTCACTTATACTTTAAATGTCTTATTTATTATATTGTATGTTTATGGATTATATGTTAAGAATTTGAAGTTCAACGATCATCTGACCATTCCTTTCTTGTGTCTCTTCATTTGCTAGCTGTCTCTTCAAATATGACGGGCTAAACATTTGTATAAAATGACGAGTGCAGACTATGTATGATGAGAAACAATGAATAAAAGATATTTCCCTGCCTTCCTATTGATGGTGAACCTTGTAGTAATTCACTGTGTTATGTGTGTATTTCTAAATTCTGATTGTCTTTATTTTAGTTTTGTTGTTTGATATTGTTTTATCTGCTCTTTAAACTTAAGATGATAAGTCAAAGAAGAGAAAAAGCAGAATTACAAAATAGTAAGTTCTGCCTAGGGGACAGTACCCTTTGTATTACTAAAAGAGAAATTACATAAGATATAGGAGTTATCTCTCTGATTACAAAATGAGTTTCAAAAACAAACTATGCTACCCTTTTCAATGATAAAGATACCCAATCCCTTTGCCAATAGAAATCAACCTAGCTGCTACCTTTTCTGGGAAGAGTTTATCATTAGCCTGACAGAAGGCCTCAAAATTTCTCATATCATACTCCTTCATGATGCATGTCTTAAAAATTACCCATGCCTTCTTCATAAGCTTCTTCTTTCCTTCATCTTCTAGATAAAAGAGACCCAACATACCACCACCAAAGAGGCTGGTGTCAATCAAATCGAAAGCAATAGTGACCTCTAAGTAAATCTCCTCCTCAATCATTCTACGAATCATGCCATTTTTAGTCACCGAATGGCCCAAGAATTAGATGATGGGCAGAAACAGGTCATACACAAAATTCCCATCATGAATGTGGCCTCCCACCCAATAATCAACTCCCAATAAAATGATCATGGTAGCCTTCTCTTGATCATTGGCGTGATTGAAGATCCTATTGATTTTCTCTTCTAACGTCTCCACCCTCACCTCCTCCTTCTTGCACCTGTAATTGATGCCCATGAAACTCGCCATCTCTTTCTGCTTGCATCTGCATATGATGCATATTAAGGAAGACACTGTTCTTTAAAAAGAGCTTGGGTGTCCTACCTCTATTTTGGTCCTGCAATATTCTCTACAAAGGAGTGAGGTAGGAAGGTTGAGGGCCATGTGACTATCTCCTGTCAAGCCACCCATTCTGTCTATTCTTTGCAAGGATTCTTGAGTGCAAGGTTACATCAAATCTTTATGTGGAAGTGAACGTACAATTTCTCACAGATTATTCCACTTCCAACAGTCAGAGCGAAAAATTCTTTCATTACCCAATGCCTTTTCTTGTGATCTTCCCTAGTTCCTCTGAAATGATCTCCTGTAAATTCATCAACATGTGATCACCGTACTCAAATCCCATCACTTCATTATTATCTATCCCCAGATTTGCCAAAAGGTCCACCGCCCTGTTACCTTCTCGATATACATGTTGAAGCTAATATTCGCCCAATGCTTTTAAGTGTTTCGAGTTTTTTGGGATCCAGTCTGCCAGTCTCCACGATTGGAATTCCCCTTTTGCTACATCAAAAACATTAGGCATGAAATAACTTTCTATTCTAGATATTTAATGGTAATCTATGTAATTGTAATGGTGAAATTGGCTTTTTCGTAAGTTCAATCTAAAAACCTTCTTTTGGCCACATATCTATGCCATTCCCCATTTAGTTTTGTAAACCTTGACAAGAAAATATTAATGCATTAACATTTTGACAAGTTGCATTTTCTTGTGCTAGGTTTGGTTGATGGTTCTTTCTAGTGAATGGATCTATATTTGGAGGTCCCATAAGTTAGGATATGGGTTTTTTTTGTAAGTTTGAAATATTATTTAGTTTTGTAAAACCTGGTAGAATTCTTTGTATACCACAAATTTCATTACGTCTATCATTAAATTAAATTTGTTTTCTTACAGAGATGCTGCTATTGTTATGCTCTCGGGACAGGTTGTAGCTGCAGTTACAACCATTTTTGTCAGGGAACTGGTATGCGAAGTATTTCTTAACATATGATGTGATATTTTTTACTAGTTGCAAATGTAGCATGTCCATCTCTGCTATAGTATTTTATACAATATTTTATACAGTATGTTTGTTAAATATGGATAATCTAACTAAAATTTGAAATTAGTTTATATAGTACTTTAGACACATTTATATTGCATGGCTTTGTACATTTTGGAGTTATTGACAACAATGATTTCTTTAGTGGTGATTCTGGCCTTTAGGCAGACAATATATGCTTATTCACATTGTTATAATTTTTTATAATTTCTTAGAGTTTAAAGACCCGAATACTACTACTTAGAGTTTAAAGACTCATAGTGTTTCCCCAGAGAATAAATATGTTGCTACTACAACAAAAAGAAATGTCGCTGCTACAAAGGAAAGCCCTGCTGCTACCAAAAGAAAGATAGATCAGATTGATGATGGATTCATGAAGGTCAAAGACACAAGGAGAAATGGTAGGAGATCAAGGTATGTTTCCCCAAGAAAGCTAACACGAATCCAATCATATGACAACAACTGGTGCGTCTCAAAATTCCATGGTTATTGTTATAATTGTAATGCTTATAGACATAAAATTTCAGAATGTAGGCATATGAGCAGACCTCCTCCAGACTTTTTGAGTAACAATCTATTTATTTTCGTAAGGATCATAAATGTTGTTTTCTATAAGTGTAATAAAATTGGACACCCGATTGTAAATTGTAGAACTAGAACAAATCAGTCATATGATTATTCCTATATCAATGATCTTAATAGTAATGAAGGGTTTCTTAATATCATCTATATCAGGAAACCCTTGCAAGGTTGAAGTTGATGATAGTACTACAACATCTGGACAAATGGCAGTTGGTTTGGTGATCGTACAAATGAGCTGGTGCAGGAGCACACCTAGGCTAACCTCCATGTTTTTATCATTTTTTGGCTTGTACTTGACATTGGCCAAGTCAAGATAGTTAGGTTGTTTTTATACATTAGAAGGTCATTGCAATGTGGGCTAGGTGAGTTAGTAATTAGGACTAAGGTCACCAAAGTAGCCATTGTTAGTAGTTTTTCATTTATTAGGCTTAGTTGCTAAATGATGGATTTCAGTCATGAATGTGTCCTAAACACATAAATGAGGACATAGAGATGCCATAAGGTCTTTAATGATCTTGGATCCTTGTAATGAAGAGGTTAGAGTTCCTAGAAATGAGGAAAATGGCATAAAAGGAAATATGCCAAAAGTTGCTAAATTGTTGTCATGACAACATTTGCAATTATTGCAAATGTTGTATGCAACACGGTTACCTTGGATCCCCCTACAAACTAGTAGTGGGGAATCGACCAACAAGACCTAGAATGATGGAAGAAGGCATATAATTCATAGAGAGACTCGAATATCATCAGTTATTCATTCATTGTAACAAGTTTGGAAGAGTAATACAGTCTACAATTCTGTGTTTTTCAGTAATCCCGAGCATTTCATTGGGACAATGGTACTTTATTTTAGAAACACTGAGAGGGGGGGGGGGGTGAATCAGTGTTTATCTATTAATTATATTTCAGCCAATTAAACATATATCAAATGTGCATCCAAAGAAACATAACACAAGAACACGTAACACATGATATGATTACGGAGAACCTTGATCAAAGGAAAACTCCGTTGGGGATTAGTACCCACAAATATTGTACTAGGTATAATGAACCTGTTAAAGTTCCTTTGCCCTCTTAGAAGCAGTCTTTAAAAATTAAGTACAATGACCTGGTTAAAGGTCTGACCCTGTTAGGAGTCTTTTAAAAAACCCTGTTAAAGGTATATGGCTCACTTCCTAGGCTCACTGCCCAATAAGATGAAGGCTACAACCCTCTGAATGTTGATATACACTATATCAAAAATGAACTGCTGTAGTGACACTACTGTCTGATCAGTTCCTTGTATGCACAAATTCTCTTACTCCTTTAAAGAGCTATATCATATACTGACTTCATAGTACTATCCCTCTGTATCTTCCTCTTACATAATAATCAACACTTCTTTCATATCTTTACATTACATACTTATATATGCAAATCCGAATAGGCGTGACCCAAAACATAACACTAGTCGGCCCTAAAAAAAATATACAATGCTTCCAAACAAGTCGGCCTAAGCATGTTCACTATAACATTAATTACCTTAATACAAACTTATAACTAAAGGTGCTTAGCCATTACATTACAAAATCATTCACGCTGATCAAAACTGTAGTCGGCTTCCATGCTCTATTTCCTGGACTGCAGGTCTACTAATCTGCCTGTAACTTTTCTGTACTAATGTTCTATACTCTGCATGTCTGGATCTAGCATGTATATACACCATAGAGTATATAACTAAGCACACATGCTCTAGTGTGATCTCTAACATGTGCGCTGACATACTGATCTTTGTATGTGTCTATCTACCTTGTTTTCACACTTAGTCATTTTGTCTTTCATAACAGAACTTAAGTATGACTTTGTTTCCATGATTGACAACACAAAATAAGTCATGCTTCCTCAGGAAGTCAACTTTCCAACAATGTCCCCCTTTTTCATTTATGGCAACAAAGGAATGTGGCTAAGTTACTCAAAATGACTTCATACAAAAATGACTGTATATCATAATACTTAATGATATATACATATATACTTCTCCGCATATACACATTCTATACTAATCCCCCTTTGACATTAATGACAAAGGTGTGCAAAAACTATAAGTCTTCAACATACTTACTCCATGTAGACTTCTGGGTACACAACTGGAAGAGATTGAATCTCTTTTTGCCAAAAGACTTTCATTGCATCCACTGTCTGAAGATGCGCGCATAAAGCATATGTCATTTTCTCCATTTTTATCAGATCCATGCAAGGACCTTGATCATATGTCTGTATGGTGTTATCAATCTATTTTATGTTCTCATTAAGAACTACTAGAGATGGCACGAGTGCATTTCTCAACTGAGTTTGTCTTATTCTGATCTTGCTAATTTCTAGTTTTGCCTTCTCAATTTTGTCCAACTGACCTTGATAGACATTATTGCATATGTTCATATCCTGCGTGGAGTTTTCAACTGATTTCCTTATGTTATCCACCATTTCTTCTGCTTCTGCTATCTTTTTAGTGTGCTCAAAGGTGAGCTTCACTCTATCCATGCAATTTGCAATAACCTTCTTTCCTTTTGCTGCTAACTCTGTAAGTATAGATTGCCCAATTTTTAAGGAGTTCATATCTAAGGTAAAGTTCTTTACCAATTCATTTAGTCTCTCCTTCTTGTATTCATCTTCTGCAATCTTAGTAGCTGATTTTACTAAGCTAGTGAAATGTGTTTTAAAGTTTGTCGGTATGCTATCCACATGTTCAACTGTTTGAACTTTAGCAATTTTCTTATCAGCAGGAACTAACTCATTCAAAATGTTTATTGATTCCACAAAGTGAGGGTTCCTCATCACATGTTTCTCTTTTGCCTTTTCCATGGCAAGGACGCTGATTTTTATTAGGTCTTCTTCTCCCCATGCATCCAAACTTGCTAAGTCAGGAGTTAACCTTGACAACAATGAGGTGGATGGTTGAGTGGATGGTGAGAAAATAGTATTTTGACTTGTATCTACACATTCACTTTTGACATGAATTTCCTTTGTTGGTGTCTCATTACCTTGAGTATCTTTCTCCTTATCCAAGTCTATTGCATCAATGAGAGGAACTTCATCCTATTGTAGAGATGTGTCATCTATGTTCATTTCCTCGGTGTATTCAAATGCTTCGTCAACTTTATTCATATCATTATCAGAAGCTGTCATAGATATTTTTACATCATCAATCACTATAGTTTCCTCTATATCTTTAGCTGTCTTAGAGGCTATTGACACTATGGGCGCTGAATCCTGTGGACCTGTCATAGGCGCAATCTGAATTTCTAGTTCTATAGCCTATTTGGGAGGAGCTGGAGTAACTTTTGTTGTAGGTACCGTTGGTGGATACATGTGTCTATCCATAAATACTTGTGCAAATGCCTTTTCAGTCTCCTTACCAATCTGTTCATACTCCTTGTTCATAATTTGTAGAGTCCTTGTCTTAGTTCAGAGATGAGGCTTCACCAGATCTAACAATATAGCCTTCTCATCATGCGAGCATACAAGAAGAAGGGTATCCAATGTTTCTTCTCTTATCCTCATGTCTTCCTCAATTGCATTTCTTTTCATTATTTCCAACAAGTTCCATAATTGATCCGGTATCACTATCTTAAGTTCAAGAACTAATTTCTTAAACATGATCATATGAGATATGACCATAGAATGTATCTTAGTCTTATCAATTTATTGATATTTGTCATAGACTTTGGGGAGTGTATCTAATCTTCCTTCATTTACAATCCTATTCTTCAAGATATTTAGACTGGGTCTAAATCCTACCTCAGGAGGAGTTTGAATATTCTTAGCTTTTCTTTGAGTGTTCCTTGAGGATGGGTGATTTGTAGGTGCTTGCTTCCTTCCTCTAGGTTTCTTGCTAGGTACAGAAGGTGGAGATGTATCTAGATCAATTGTGGTAGTAGGCGTAGTGGTACTCTCCTCATTTTTCAATCTTAGTTCTTCATTTTCCTTCTCATATCTGTCAAGATCTTCAAGAGCTGCTTCAAGATTCTTTTTCAAATGTTTTGCTTCAGCTGAGTCCATGATCTCCTCAAGTGGTTAAAATTTATTTCAGAGGACCAGAGCTCTGATACCAATTGTTAGAAACACTGAGAGGGGGGGGGCGGTGAATCAGTGTTTATCTATTAATTATATTTCAGCCAATTAAACATATATCAAATGTGCATCCAAAGAAACATAACACAAGAACATGTAACACATGATATGATTACGAAGAACCTTGATCAGAGGAAAACTCATGTGGGGATTAGTACCCACAAATATTGTACTAGGTATAATGAACTTGTTAAAGTTCCTTTGCCCTGTTAGAAGCAATCTTTACAAATTAAGTACAATGACCTGGTTAAAGGTCTAACCCTGTTAGGAGTCTTTTACAAAACCCTATTAAAGGTATATGGCTCACTGCCTAGGCTCACTACCCAATAAGATGAAGGCTACAACCCTCTGAATGTTGATATACACTATATAAAAAATGAACTGCTGTAGTGACACTGCTGTCTGATCAGTTCCTTGTATGCACAAATGCTCTTACTCCTTTAAAGAGCTATATCATATATTGACTTCATAATACTGTCCCTCTGTATCTTCCTCTTACATAATAATCAACACTTCTTTCATATCTTTACAGTACATACTTATATATGCAAATCCGAATAGGCGCAACCCAAAACATATCACTAGTCGGCCCTAAAACAAAATATACAACTCTTCCGAACAAGTCGGCCTAAGTGTGTTTACTATAACATTAATTACATTAATACAAAATTATAACTAAAGGCACTTAGCCATTACATTACAAAATCATTCACGCTGATCAAAACTGTAGTCGGCTTCCATGCTCTATTTCCTGGACTGCAGGTCTACTAATCTGCCTGTAACTTTTTCGTACTGATGTTCCATACTCTGCGCGTCTGGATCTAGCATGTATATACACCATAGTGTATATAACTAAGCATGCATGCTCTGGTGTGATATCTAACACATGCACTAATGTACTGATCTCTGTATGTGTCTGTCTGCCCTATTTTCACACTTAGTCATTTTGTCTTTCATAACAGAACTTAAGTATGACTTTGTTGCCATGATTGACAACACAAAATAAATCATGCTTCCTCAGGAAGTCAACTTTCCAAAAATTTATGGATTGAAAGCTTCAAAATAATGACTGTTTTGTGTTCTTAGGATAGTTTAGAGTGTTTTTCATTCAGTAGTCAAGTTTCTTTGTGGTCGTTTAAGGTCTTGTATAAATTGTTTTGTGTTTAGAGAGTCTACTGGTCCTGTCTTGACCAGTCATTCTAGTCATGGCTCCCCCATGAAATCTAGACATGGGAAATACCTAAGGATAGATGGATATGTTAGGGGAGTTAGTAGTGTACATATGTGTAGAGTTAGGAGTCATGGAAGATGGAGTAGCTATTTTTAGTGTCAAGCCCTAGGCGAGCATACACTGTTCGGTTAGTGGTTTGGAGGTGAAACAATGAGCATTCTTATGTAGGGTAGTGAAGTAATGTATGGTCTAAGTGCAGTTTCAATTAGGGAATAGTCATATCTTGACATTCTAGGAGGGTCGAGTTTATATCAATCCAATTGGTCAAAGTTTGAGCAAGTTTTGCATCGTGTTGCAGACTGTCCTAGAAATTAGGCCTATTAGCCCTATTGATCCTAGTTTGTAGGAACCCTATGTACGGAGGAATTCTGAAACTAAAACCTTCAAAATCTTTTGTAAAGTGATAAAGGGTATCTAAATGTGTGATTGGTTTTTCAACTTCTTGGGGAAATTTTTAAAAGAAGTGGGAAAAACACACTGTGAAAGGCTACAAGGAATATGCCTCAATTAGGCTTCCAAGTGATTGAATCCTTGAACACGGTGAAGACCAAGTTGAAGATCCTAGTAAATGGTTTCAAATGAAAAGGAGATGGACATTTAAAAGTGGATGGATATCCCTACAATGAATCATGAGTGTTAAGGTGGAAATTGGCACTTAGACTCTTCTAAGTGTAGTAGGAGAAGTGAGGAATTGAATTAACTAAAAGGTGTCAGTCTTTCAAGGTGAAGCTCAAGGATTAGAAATCTTAGAGAAGAGTTTAAATTGGACTTATTTAATTATCTAAACCAATTCAGGACCTAGAGGAGATTAGGTTCCTATAAGAGACAAGCTAGGTCTCTTAGATGCAGTGCTAGCAAGCCTTGGAACACTCACACCATATTGGTATCAGAGCTTGATTAAAGATCAGGCTTGTGGTGGATGTTTCAGCCTACTGAATTAGTTGGAGAGAACACACCTAGAAGTTTAGTGAAAGATAAAACCATGGTGACTAACACTAAGTTAGCCAAAAAGGTAGAAGATCAAGAAAAAGACAATAAGTTGTTAAGAGAAAGGTTGTCTCAAATGGAGCAACTCTTGGGAGAAGTCCAAGACAAAGTTGAGAAGATGAAAGATAAGATAGATTAGAAAGAAGAAGAAGAAGCAAGGAAAAAGGGAGTGGATGTAGAAGAGGAAGTTCCAACCCCCAACCCTGTCAGTGACCAAGAACCCTTCTTAAAGGCATTGAAGGCTTTAAGTGGCAAATCTTTGGAGGGTGTGCCACTATTTAGTGGACAAATGGATCCAGATTCAGTTGTGGATTGTATAGATAGTATAGAGAACCATTTTGAATGTGATGGTATCATAGAGGGCCAAAAATTAAATGTGGCCAAGTCAAGATTGAGAGGTTCAACTCTCACATGGTGGAAGTTTGTTCAAACTAAAAGAGAGAAAGAAGGAAAGAGTCCTATAGCCACGTGGAAGGGCATGGTGACTAAGATGAAGCAGACCTATTTTCCTGATGATTATGAAGTGCAGCTACATAGGAGGAGACATAATCTTAGACAAAAAGACTTGGATGTCCAAGATTACACCGAGGAGTTCCAAAAGTTGTGCTTAAGGTCACAAGTGGTGGAGGATGAAAGCATCAAACTAGCTAGATATTTGAATGGACTCAAATGGTCTATTCAAGAAGACATGAGTCTTGTGAACTTCAAAACCATCTTCCAATGCTATCAAATGGCCTTGAAAATAGAGGAGAAAGGCAGAAGAAAGCAAGAACAAAGTTTGAAAGGAAGAGGTAGAGGAAGAGATAGTAGAGGACCAAGAGGTTGCTATGGTGGAAGGAGTTCAGAATCAAGGACAAACGGAGAATTCAAATACAATGAGCAGCAAGAAGGAAGTTCTAGTAGAGGTGGTAGAGGAAGAAAATCCAATTACAGAGGTAGATGTGGTGGACAAGGAAGAGGCAATTACTTTTCCAACATGAAATCTTACCATTGCAATCAAATGGGACACCCTGCCTATTAGGTGTCCAGAGAAGGGTAGTACTTCTCAAGGAGGTAAAAAGAGGACTAATCTAGTCCAAGAAGACACAAATGCAGCTAAAAAACACCTTGAAGTACCATTAAATTTAGAGGAAGGTGAGAACCTCACGATGAGGAGAACATTGATCAAGGAGCCAGTTAAGGAGGAGCCAAGCCAAAGGAGGTCTTTGTTTAGAATCAAATGTAAGGTGATTGGTCAAGTATGTAGAGTCATTATTGAATCAGGGTCTACTGATAATATTCTATCAGAGGAGGCAATCATCAAACTAAACATGACAAGGATACCTCATACTCATCCTTACAAGGTAACATGGCTCAATAAGGGACAACATGTCTTAGTGAATGAGAAAGCATGGGTAGATTTCTCTATAGGGAGATACAAGGATAAGGTACTATGTGATATACTACCCATGGATGCATGTCACTTGCTCCTAGGAAGGCCATGACAATTTGACCACCAAGCTATTGATGATGGAGTGAAGAACTCCTATACTTTCAAGAAGGACAACATGACTTTCAAAATTCAGTCATTATTAGAAGATGCAGAAGTGAAGACAACAAGTCCTAATGTGCTAATGGTGAGTGAAAAAGAGTTCTTAGAAGCCATGGAGGAAGGAGAAGGAGTTGGCTTTGCATTAATTTTGAAGCCCAAGGAAGTTGAAGACAAAACAGTGAAGAGGACAAAGCTGCCACAAGAGATCCAAGATATGTTGCAAAAATATGAGTGTATAGTAAGTGATGGAAATCCATCAACCTTACCCCCTATGAAACCCATAAGCCATAAGATTGACCTTATTCCTAGAGCTACCCTACCCAATAAGGCAACCTACAAGATGACCCCTCAACAGAATGAGGAAATAGCTATGCAGATTCAAGAGTTGTTAGAACAAGGTCTTATAAGGAAGAGTGTTATTCCTTGTGTTGTACCCACAGTCCTAGCCCCTAAGAAAGGAGGTACTTGGAGATTATGTACTGACTCCAGATCCATTAATAGGATCACTATCAGATATAGGTTCCCTATCCCTAGGATATAAGACTTGATAGATTATTTAGGAGGTGCAAGGTACTTCACAAAGATAGAATTAAAAAGTGGATATCATCAGATAAGGGTGAATGAAGGAGATGAATGGAAGACAACCTTCAAGACTACTGAAGGGCTGTATGAATGACTAGTCATTCTATTTGGCCTATCAAATGTTCCATCAACTTTTATGAGGTCGATGAAAGAAGTACTTAAAGAGCACATTGGTAAGTTTGTAGTGGTGTACTTGGATGATATACTCATCTTTAGTAGAACAAGAGAGGAACACCTCGAGCATGTGGAATTAGTACTCAAGAAGCTACATGAAGAGAAGCTCATGATCAACTTGGAGAAATGTGAGTTCATCAAATCAAAACTAGTGTACCTAGGATTTGTTCTATCTCATGGTAATCTAAAAATGGACAAGAGTAAAGTGGAAGCCATTATGAATTGGCCTACTCCAAGGAAAGCAACAGAGGTAAGAAGTTTTCATGGCCTTCCTCAGTATTATAGGAAGTTCATAAGGCAATTTAGTGATATTTGTGCTCCTATGTTGGACACAATCAAAGGAAGGATGAAGACCAAGTTTGTATGGAGTGAACAAGCCAAAAAGAGCTTTGAGTTGTTGAAGGAAAAGATTGCTACCCAACCTGTGTTAGTCTTTCCAATCTTTGAGAAGCTTTTCACAATTGAATGTGATGCAATCAACATAACTATTGGGGCTGTCCTAAGCCAAGAGGGTAGACCAGTAGCATTTCATTTAGAGAAGTTGAGTGAAGCAAAGAAGAAGTATTATTCTTATGATCTTGAGTTGTATGCACTGCTTCAAGCTTTGAGAAAGTGGAGGCACTATTTGCTTCCCAAGGAGTTCATTGTCTATTCAGACAATCAAGCTTTAAGTTTTCTAAATTCTCAAGAGAAGTTGAGCCACAAGCACATGAAATGGGTGGAATATCTACAAGCTTACACCTTTAATATCAAACACAAGAAAGGTGTCCTCAACAAGGTGGCAGATGCATTGTCTAGAAGAGTTCTTACCATCCAAGAGATTCATTTGAAGATCATGTGAATAGATCACTTCAAGGATCTATATGCTGAAGATGAGGACTTTGCAGACATTTACAAGGTATGTGCTAAATACAAGAACCATTTTCATAGTAAGTATGCTAAATACACTTTGCAAATTAACCTTTTGTTTAAAGGAAATCAGTTATGTGTCCCTAGAGACTCTATTAGGGAGAATATGATTCAATAAAAAAACAATGGTGCATTGAGTGGTCACTTTGGGATCACTAAGACACAAGAACTAGTTCAAAGGTTCTACTATTGGCCGAGAATGAACCTTGATGTTAAGAGGTATGTGGAGAGTTGCATTGTATGTCAAAGAGCCAAGGGTACTTCTTCAAATACTGGCCTTTACCAACCACTACCCATTCCTACTTGGCCTTGGGATTGCTTGAGCATGGATTTTGTAGTTGGGTTACCCAAGACAAGACAAGGCATGGATAGTGTTCATGTAGTTGTGGATAGATTCAGTAAAATGGCTCACTTTGTGCCATGCAAGACCACTAATGATGCCAGCCAAATAGCCTTTCTCTTCTTAAAAGAGATATTTAGAATCCATGGGTTACCCAAGAGCATTGTGTCTGATAGAGACACTAAATTTATGAGTCATTTTTGGAAGACTCTTTGGCAAAGATTAGGCACTAATTTATCCTTTGGGTCTACCTACCATCCCCAAACTGATGGTCAGACCAAAGTGGTGAATAGAAGCCTTGGAAACCTACTAAGGTGCTTGACCATGGAGTATGGAAAACAATGGGATCAATTGATTGGACAGGTTGAGTATGCCTACAATGACACCATCAATAGATCAACAGGGAAGAGCCCCTTTGAGATAATATATAGATTACACTCTAGAGGAGTCTACAAGTTGAGAGACTTGAAGGATGGAGTGAAGGAAAGTGGATATGCAGACAAATTTTATTGTGTAATGCAAGAAATACATGATATAGTGCAGAAAAATCTGATAGAGAACACCTTGAAACATAAAGCAAAAATTGATGAGAGTAGAAGAAGAGTTCAGTTCAATGTGGGTGACTTGGTGATGGTACATCTAAACAAATCAAGACTTCAAAAGGGAGTCCCTCACAAGTTGAAGATGAGAACGATAGGTCTCTGTCCTATCTTGGCTAAGTATGGTGAAAATGCATTCAAATTTGAGCTCCCAGAAGACAATGGACTGTCACCTATTTTTAACATTGCAGAATTAATCCATTACAAAGGACCACAAAAAGACATGGATTAGAGTCTCAAAGAAGTGATCAAAGATGTAGAAGATCTCCAATTACCCTCTGCTATAGTCATAGGAGCTAATAGTGTTCTGGATACTAGAGTCTACAAACAGAATAGAACCAAAGCCTACAAGGAACATTTGATAAAGAAGCATGACCAAACAGATGTTGATGCAGTATGGGTCAAAGAATCAGAGTTTAAGAAGATGGGGATTGATCCAAGCATCCTCAATCCAAGGGTGGATTGATCTCTTTGTTTTGGGGAGGATGGTACAGGAGCACACCTAGGCTAACCTCCATGTTTTTATCATTTTTTGGCTTTTACTTGACATTGGCCAAGTCAAGATAGTTAGGTTGTTTTTATAACTTAGAAGGTCATTACAATGTGGGCTAGGTGAGTTAGTCATTAGGACTAAGGTCACCAAAGTAGACATTGTTAGTAGTTTTTCATTTATTAGGCTTAGTTGCTAAATGATGGATTTGAGTCATGAATGTGTCCTAAACACATAAATGAGGACATAGAGATGCCATAAGGTCTTTAATGATCCTATATCCTCGTAATGAAGAGGTTAGAAGTCCTAGAAATGAGGAAAGTGGCATAAAAGGAAAGATGCCAAAAGTTGCTAAATTGTTGTCATGACAACAATTGCAATTATTGCAAATGTTGCATGCAACACAGTTACCTTGGATCCCCCTACAAACTAGGAGTGGGTAATCGACCATCAAGGCCTAGAATAATGGAATAAGGCATGTAATACATAGAGAGACTCGAATCTCATCAGTTAGTCATTCATTGTAACAAGTTTGGAAGAGTAATACAGTCTGCAATTCATGTTTTTTAGTAATCCCAAGCATTTCATTGGGATAGTGATACTTTATGGATTAAAAGCTTTGAAATAATGATTGTGTTGTGTTCTTAGGATAGTTTGGAGTGTTTTTCATTTAGTAGTCAAGTTTCTTTGTGGTCATTTAAGGTCTTGTATAAATTGTTTTTTGTTTAGAGAGTCTACTGGTCCTGTCTTGACCAGTCAGTCTAGTCATGGATCCCCCATGAAATCTAGCCATGGGAAATACCTAAGGATAGATGCATATGTTAGGGGAGTTAGTAGTGTACATATGTGTAGAGTTAGGAGTTATGGAAGATGGAGTAGCTATATTTAGTGCCAAGCCCTAGGCAAGCATACACTGTCTAGTTAGTGGTTTGGAGGTGAAACAATGAGAATTCTTATGTAGGGTAGTGAAGTACTATATGGTCTAAGTGCAGTTTTAGTTAGGGCATAGTCATATCTTGAAATTATAGGAGGGTCAAGTTTGTATCAATCCAATTGGTCAAAGTTTGAGCAAGTTTTGCATTGTGTTGCAGACTGTCCTAGAAATTAGGCCTATTAGCCCTATTGATCCTAGTTTGTAGGAACCCTATGTACGGAGGACTTTTGAAACTAAAACCTTCAAAATATCTTGTAAAGTGATAGAGGGTATCTAAATGTGTGATTTTTTTTTCAACTTTTTTGGGAAATTTTTAAAAGAAGTGGGAAAAACACACTGTGAAAGGCTACAAGGTATAGGTCTCAATTAGGCTTCCAAGTGATTGAATCCTTGAACACGGTGAAGACCAAGTTGAAGATCATAGTAAATGGTTTCAAATGAAAAGGAGATGGAAATTTACAAGTAGATGGATATCCCTTCAATGAATCATGAGTGTTAAGGTGGAAATTGGCACTTAGACTCTTCTAAGTGTAGTAGGAGAAGTGAGGAATTGAATTAACTAAAAGGTGTCAGTCTTTCAAGGTGAAGCTCAAGGGTTAGAACTCTTAGAGAAGAGTTGAAATTGGACTTAGTTAATCATCTAAAGCAATTCAGGACCTAGAGGAGATTAGGTTCCTAGAAGAGACAAGCTAGGTCTCTTGGATGCAGTGCTAGCAAGCCTTGGAACACTCACACCATGAGCCCTTGTTTTTTAATAAGATACAATGTTAATAGTTTGTAGTATGCTGAATTTTGGTTCTTTTCCATTTCAACAGATATGTATTGGAAGACATTCTATCTATTCAGGATATACATGATCTATACGGATTAGAAATTACCGATATTGAAACAAATCTAAGGCAAGTGGTGGCTAGGACAGTAGATCCAACTTGTTTTTTCTGAAGAGAAGGTGCATCCTTATTGCATATGTTACATTTTTTTTTTCTTTAATTTCAATATGTTACATATGTTACCTTAAGTTTCAATATAATTAATATTACAAACTATTGTTTGAAGGGTTCATTATCAATTTGTTGATGCCATTTTTTTTTGATAATTAAGGGGATGGAGCCGATGGTGTTTCATTTATATATATAAATAAGATACACATTATGTAGAGTTCAGAAGACACCAAAGATATGACTTAAACTAATCTAAGCATAAGGTCTGCAAGCCCTAGAAAACTATTAAAAAATATAGCTAAAACATAGATTGAATATACATCTGAAGTGTCTCCATCTGCTCATGCCCACTGCAAGGTGATAAAATATATCAGTAACTTACTAGAGTAATACCTGAAGATAAATATCTAGACTAATCACCAACCAGGATGCAGTTCGTGATTACTCTGGATATTTATCTTCAAGTGTTTTTTTTAACATTCTATATTGGTCAAAATTTAGACCAAATTTTGTCAAAATTTAGACAACATTTGGTCGCAATCTAGACCAAATTCTATCTAAATTTAGACCACAGTTTGTCTACATTTCGACCAAACAATGTCTAAATTTTGACGAAGTTTGGTCGAATAAACTTGTAGACAAAATGTGGTCTTTAGGGTTTTTACCATTCTATATTGGTAGAAATTTAGACCAGATTTGGTCGCAATCTAGACCAAATTTTGTCTAAATTTAGACAAAATCTAGTCTACATTTCAGCCAAATGTTGTCTAAATGTCGACAAAGTTTGGTCAAAATTTAGACAAAATTCAGTCGTATAAACTTGCCAGTTGTAGATGTCAATTTCAACCAAAAATGGGGTGGAACATTAGACCTTACCAATAATATGTCACAATTTCAACCAAAAAAATAGCGATGAAACCATTTGTTGATCTTTCGACAAATAATGGTAGAAAAATTGACCAACTAAAGGTTGAAAATTGACCTCAAATGTATTAGCGAGTTAATATTGTTTTACGTGAAACTATATTAGGTCAATATATCTTATAAATAGATGTTGTAATCATTCATTATCATAGATGAGAGGATGAATGTAGCCTACGAGCACATCTATGGATCAGACTGAGAGTTTCAAGAAGCAGAACAACAAAAGGTGAATTTGGTTATCAAGAACCAAGAACAGAGGCTACCGAGCAACAAAGGTATTATTCAATCACATTAGGTGATACATATATACTTGTAATCTTGAATGGATCTGTAATCATCAATATTAGATTACATACACTTAGGCCAAAGAGTAATTTGCTTACATTCTAACAAGTGAAGAAAAGTGTAAAAATCCTTTCAAGGAAGGTGGATTTAACAATCCTATTGTAAATCTCTTAACTGAGTGCACACTAAATAGTGTTGCTAAAGCTCTTAACAAAGTAGACTTTAACATGTCTCCACAGATACTCCTAACAAGGTAGATCATCAGAAATGATCAAATTGTAAGCCTTAACTGACCCCTTCCAATCTGCAGATAGTGAAGAATTTGTGGGTTCCATCCCCACTGCAATTTTTACCTTCTTACAGAGGTTTTCTGCATTATCATATCTTATGTTATGTGTCAATTACTTTCATGAATATTTCTATGAATGTTCACATGTTTGTTAAGTTTATGAATTGATAAATCTTACACCAAGATAATATAGAACGACTGGTTGGTTATACAATTGATTACATAATGGATAAAGGTTAAAATATATAAAAGTTTTAGAGGTACCGATTCACCCCTCCCCTCTCAGTACACACTTCCCATTAATTCCAACAATTGGTATCAGAGATAGATCTCTTAGTTGGAAAGCTTAAAGACTAAAGAGAAAATATCATACAATGGAGAAGTACAGACTTGACAAGAGTATTGAGAATCAGAAGCTAGAAATTTAGATCTTCTATGAGCAGTGTAAAGAAGCTATAATCAATATGAGATAGTTGTTAGATGAAAGAAATATTATGGCACCTCACTATAAATAAATAGATTACCATGAAGAAGAAATACCATATTTCTTTGAGTCATCAGGATCTACAACTAGCATGGCATCAGACACAATAGAAGAAAGCATCACAAGCTTAAATGAAATCAATCAACATTTGGTTGGACAAGTGAAATATTTGAAAATCGGTCAAGAGACAAAGGTGGTAAGAATGATTGATTTCATGAACAATGCTAGACAAGCTGAGCAAGAAAGAACACTAGCTATTGATGATAAAAGGAAGATTACTAAAAAGCTACAAGAGAAGGAATCATAAATACAAATACTAATAGAACATCACCATGAGATTACAAATTAGATTATTCTTATGAGTCAAGAGGCAAAAAAAATGAATACAAAACTCATTGAAATAATAGAAGCTATCAGTGAGCTAAGGGAAGAAAATGAAAAGCTGAAACAAGAAATAAGAATTCAACAAAAACATAATGAAATTATCAAGAGAGTTGAAGAAAGAAATAAAATAATGGATGATTTTCTTGATGGACAACGAGGAGTCAAGAGCAACACCGGTCTAGGCTATACTGAGAATGGAGAATCACCCAATCAAGCTGATCCAAAGAATGTCTATGAAAATCCAAGACCAAGAAAGCTGACATGCAATCACTATGGAAAGAAATGCCACACATCAAATATGTGCAGGAGAAAAATGAAAGGTATTCCTAAATCCACATATTCATTTATAGGATTTTGTTATAAATGTAGCAAGAAAGGACATAAAGCATATGAGTGTAAGTCTGAGATGAAACAACCAAAGAAGGAAAACTACATGGACAAATATTGTCCTACTTGAAAAATGCATGGGTACACAACTCTTAAATGTTGGAAAAAGAAATAGCAAGCATGGAAGCCTAAAGGTCAAGAAACTGCCTATCAACCAAAAAGAGTCGGTAACTAGTATGTATGGGATTACAACACATGGATAGACTTTACAACATGTGGAAGATTTGGTCACATTGCTGCAAACTATATGAGATAGTGGACAAGAAAGTCTAAAGGCTGGACTAACCCCGGAATGGCATGTTTACACTGTCATAAAGTTGGTCATCTCGAGAAATACTGCAAAGACCGAATGATAGAGACCGACACCTTCCCCAATAGAAATACCATTGAAGACATCCAGAAGATGAGAAACAAAATGTGGAGGAAAGATACTAACACTGATGAAGCTAGAACAAGCAATGCAATTGGTGACACCCTATCCAATGGATCTGGTGACATTACCACCCCCACCTAAGAAGAACAAGTAAGTATGGAACTGCATTAAACCAAGTTATATTCTGCATCAGTTCCAAATCATACATAGTTGAAATGCCAAATTAGCATGATTATAGATGCACTATGGTATTACTTGTTAAATTCTGTAAAAACTATTTCATCGGGCAATTCATACTGAAATACATCAGTATACAATCAAAGCTAAATTGTCTACTCTTACTGAGAATTTTCAGTTAACATGTAAAAGTTTAAGTTGTTAGTGTAAACTGAAATCCGTTGGTAATCATATGAGCTGACAAAGTTATCTTTGCTATAACACCGAAACCTGTCAGTAAAGTAACAAGCTAGTTGACTGCCCCAAAGCATCATGTTGTCACTGAAAAGAGAAGTTAGTGCTTCACCTGATGACTCCGTCTTCACACATCGAGGAGTGGTTGAGCATTAATGACTTGAATTAGGGAAAACTTCTATAAAAAGGTGATGGAAGGGTTTCATTTCTCACCAGCAATTTGTGCAAAGCGACCAGAGCTAAAAGTGACAGTATTGCAGAGCAACACCAACCCAACTCAAAGCACTCCAAGAAGATTAGTCACAACTACAAAGGTTAAAGTAAGTACCAAGAATAACTGAGAACTCTGTTTATAATTTACAAAAAGCCCTAATTTCATAAACAATGGCCATGACATCAAGAACCGCTAAAATGAAGAGCATAAAGAAGGATAAGATCAAAATTATCAAGAATAGTGTATGTGAGGAACCACATTATAAGATATGCCCAGAGGTTGCATCACAACCCAAAAATGCTAGAGCATTCTCACAAATACCAGCTAGGTTTTTGCTTGTCAAAGACATGCGAGAATACATACACTGCAAAATATTAGAAATTGGCGACCTAGAGGTTGAACAAGCTTTTAAGAAGCTATGAAAAGATGATGGCACTATTAAAGATGAGCACAAATACATCGAGGTGAAAGGGCTCACAAATGCCCTATTGTTCCTAAAGGTATTCAAGACTGAGTGGATTTGGTTAGCATTGAGCAGGATCCACAACCATAAGCTATGGCTAGATGAGCCTAAACCAATAACACAAGATGTTATTCATGCATTCACCAGTTGTCCTATAACCGATAAGGTAAAGGCATTAAAGCACCTGCCCAAGGCTGAAATTGAGAAGAATACAAGAGCTAAGTGTGATGGAAGATGACTTAAGGTATCCATTATCACACATGATGAACTAAAATTTGGAGCATGTGTCTTAGGATACAAGTTCTTTCAAGCTAGCATGATGAACAACATAGCATTTGGAGTAGTGGATACAACATATAAGATTATATAGAAAGGAACTCAGTTGGATCTATCGGAACTTCTACTCAACTAGTTAGAAGAAAACTTAAAGACAATAAAAAATGCAAAATCAAATTCATGTAAGTATGGTTCACTTATCACATGCATATTCTTCTACTTCCAAGAATCTTTTCCATCAATAGGAAATGTGAAATGGGATACAACTAGACCAGTCACCATACAGATCAGTGAGTTTATAAAATCACTAGGAGACAATTTTGAGTTAGTCATGGATGAGTACTTTACTGGATTCAAGGAAGGAATGCAGAAAACAATAAGGATCCTTGAGAAATTAAAGACTAAAATATGTTTCATGGTAGATACAGACTTCACATACATCAAACCTGTTGTACCAAGAACAACATGGCTACAACCACTTTACTATGAAGTGAACATAGACCAAGCATCCAATGTAATTGATGCATTAATAAATGAGCCAATTGACAAATCACAACCCAAGTTTGACACTTATGAAGAATCCAAAGAAAGAATCAAAACTGGCTTGGTTGTGAAGAAGATTGACAGAAAGAAGGATAAAATGGTCAATAACTTGAAGCAAAGGCTATCGGTTACAGAAGAAGAAACCGAATAGAAAGAAGAAACTGAGGGAGAGTCACTCAAAGGTGAAGCTAAGAAGGAGAGTGACTCTGAGTCTACAGAGTCAGACACACCATTACCTCCACCTACTAAGAAGCCTAGAACTATAGCTACTACAAGGACAAGAAGTCAAAAATCTAAGGACACAAGTCCTTCACCATTGAAGAAAGGTCAAGTAAGGACCTATAAGAGGAAAACTGAAACACAGAAAAGAAAAGAGGGCCAAAAAAAAAAGAAGGTCAATTAGAACTAAGGAGGACATTGAGGACACTGAACACGATGAAGCTGTTCAAAAGGAAAAGAATAAGATCCCTAAAACCATTGATGAAGTATGTGCATAAATGATTAAGTCAGGATCAATTACTAATTCCAAAGTCAGAAGATGGTTAACTCTGGATCCCTTGGACCAGAACAAGATTGAAGAGGCAATTATCAAAATGATGAGTACATATAAATATGTACCAGTATAATTTTATGAAAAAATGACCAATCAACTATATGACAGAGTATCTTCTAGATGGGCGTATGAATTGAAAAATGAGAAAGAGGTAAGGGAAAGAGTGCTTGTTTCACTTATGCCTCCAGAATCCAAGATGGAAGAAATCAAAGAGATGATGGAGAAACATGCACAAGATTTATCACCCAATACAAGAGCTTACAAGATACTAGAGGGAAAGCTAATAGACCTAGAGAAGGACACCAACACAATTTGGAGTAAGATACTCAATAGATCTACTGAGGAGACAAGCCCCGAGAGGGAATTACTTCTCACAAATGAGCCACACAGAGATGATCAGAATAAGCAGACACCCAAGCATATTTAGATAAAAGATATTGATGATGTCACAACAGTTGAATTATACAAGGAATAACTAGACACAACATGCAACAAGAATATGGATGTTGTAGATGAAACATGGCCAGACACTACTATGGAAAACATTTTGGACAAAACAATTATTGACATCACCGATGATCCTGTAGATGAAATACAAAAAGATGAAGATGTCACTGTTGCTACGGAAAAGACCAACAAACAAGACACTACAATTGATACTTCACAGGTGAACATACCAGGAAATATGCCAATATTGATGGAAGCCATCAATATACTCTAGGAAAAGGAGATATCGCTTAACAAATATTCAAGCATTCCGGAGGATGCAGGGGATGCAGGAAAGAAAGACAACACTGATGACCAGAATGTCATCAGAGACACTCAAAATGTAACTGATACTGACATAGTTGCAAAAGGAGATTCAAAGAAAACAAATAGAGACAATAACGAGAAGGATGCATAGAAAAAGGAAGATGAAGTACATAAGGATACCGATTAAGGAGCTAAACCAAAAGATGGAACTCTTGAGGAAACTGAAAATATTGCTGTAGATAATGTCAAGGTTGATGTGGAGACATCAACTCAAAACCAAAAAGATAACATCAAGGAAGAACAACAAAAAGAGAAAACACCACCAATCACTTCATCTAGTACATCAGACAAAGCCAAAAAGCTGGCTATGGTTCTACATTCAAGTGTAACTCAGAAGAAGAAGAAGAAGAAAACCAAGAAGACTAAGTTGGAAGTCACTCTAGATGAGATAATTGAGATACCTAAGTGTGACCCAACTACATTAGACAATGAATCACTAAAAGAGAATGGTGAGATATGCCAAAGGAAGGCACTATAGGAGAAGCTAAGAAAGGAGCACAAAGACTCCATGGTACTAGAAACAATTAGGGACATCTTGAATCAAATTGTACTTGATGTTGATGTTGATCACAATAAACCTATCCTTGATCAACTAGACACTCTCACCGAGGCCATCGCAATGTAGAATGTTGATGCAGAAAAGGAAATTGAGGAGAGAGCAGAGAAAAATATCAGTATAAACTCATTGAAAAGATTAGCCAAGAAGTAGAAGAAAACAAGGTAAAGCTTTACAAATTAGCAAGTGAATTAGATCCAATAATTGTTGAAGCTATTTCCTTGATACAACAATTGAGCACACTTGAAAAATTCACTAAGGAACATAGTGATAAAATAGAAAATTTAGATTCCGATCTAGCTACAAGTGCTAAAGGCTTAACCACCAATTACAAAGCAATAAAGTTGCATTATGAGAAATTTTTTGAGATCAAAAGGTTAAGACAGGAACTGTGGGAAGAAGAAACACAATTTTGGGAAGAGGTTACCAAGCTCCAGGCTCAAATTCTACAAGTCTAACATTGCTTCAACAACATATTAGTTCAGCAAGGCAACTAATAGCCACCCCCGAGATGTCTGTAGCAGACAACATCTACAATATGCATGCAAGAATCAAACTCGAGAACATGGCTCTAGACAACCTGAAGGAAAAATGGGAGAAGATGATGGAGGACATGAAGTCCTCACACTCTCATACTTTTGATAAGCTATAGGTATACACCTTTTCCCTTACTATAAAAAAGGAGGAAATTAATGATATATACAGTATAACTTAAAGAGGGAAACTATACAGTAAAAAAAGAACATAAAAAAGGGAAAATAATGATATGATATGATATATACAACACAAGGTGAAAATGAATAGAGTATCATGTACATACACTTATACTATACCGGCATATGCATAGGGGGAGTCATGAAATGACTAAGGAATATATATGGTGTACATACTAAACACTTTGTTAGTATTTTTCACATATCGGTTTTTGATACTAATGTCAAAGGGGGAGATTGATGACATTATTTTTCCATTAATATGCAAAGAAAACCTTCGGTAAACCTACACCAAAAGACAAACTTTCAGGAATATCAAAAGTATAGATATCAGAGATCACCAAAAGTGTAAAGTTCAAGAGACACTCGACAGAAAAATCTCAAGCAAAACTGAAAGAGTAGAAACAGAGGAACTTGACAGAGCAAGGGAACCCAATAGACAGTTCAATCAAAGGAACACTGAAAGATAGGCAAACTAACTTTAGAGAAAACTGAGCATCGGACACCGAAAGACAGTTACATCCTAGAAAAAGTGGATCTGACTTCTACGTCAGATAAAACAATTGTATTATATTTATAGAGTCTTTATTTGTTTTAAAACCATTACTTAAGGGACAAGAAACATTATTGTAAGTGTTTTAATTAGTCTAATTGATTTAAAACAATTAGACTAGAAGATCAAGGTCAAGTTGTAAACCTATGATCATAGAGTTAATATTGTTTTACGTGAAACTACATTAGGTCAATCTATCTTATAAATATATGTTGTAATCATTAATTATCATGGATGAGAGGATGAATGTATCCTACGAGCACATCTATGGATCAGAATGAGAGTTTCAAGAAGCAGAACAACAAAAGGTGAATTTGGTTATCAAGAACCAAGAATAGTTGCTACCGAGCAACAAAGGTATTTTTCAATCACATTAGGTGATACATATATAATTGTAATATTGAATGGATCTGTAATCATAAATATTAGATTGCATACACTTAGGTCAAAGAGTAGTTTTCTTACATTCTAACAAGTGAAGCAAAGTGTAAAAATCCTTTCAAGGAAGGTGGTGATGGAAGTGTTCCAAGATTGGCTAGCACTTACTCAACTAAGATCTTAACTTGCCCTAGTCTACTTAGGATCCTAACTCTCTTCTATAATACACTAAATTATTAATTATTCACACTCTATTACTATTCTAACTCCACACTAAGAGTTAGTTTCTCTGTGCTTAACCTTGAAATATTTCCACAATTGTAAGTACTCCTTGTCTCTATGCTTCCTTGGATGGTTCCAAGCTCAAACCTTCCCAAAAACCTTCGCAAGTGCTAGAAAGGTCATTTTTAACTTCAATACATCCATATTACATCCTTTTAATCCCATTTGAATGGGTCTTCTATCCCAAAGTGATCAAGTTCCACCTTCATAATGCTTTTGATCCTATTAGGCCTAGTATCCCTATTAGCCCTATCCAGAGGGTTTTTTCTGGATTCTTGCCATAAAATTACACACAACCCTAAAAAAAAACATAGGATTCAGATACCCTTTTCCAAGACCTTAAATATTTTCAAGTTTTTAACTCCTCAAACCATATGTATACTACTGTCCTGAAATGTAGGTCTTTTAGGCCCATTTTCAAGCATTGACAGTAACACATTGATTTATTGGTAGAAATGTATGAATATGGATTAGATAGGATTTAAGCTCATAGGAAGGGTTAATTTATATTTTAAGGCTTCTAGAACCTCACTTTGTTTCTTTCCCTCACACATCCCTTTGCAATGGCACTTGGTTCTTGCTCTGTTACACCCCTAACCGAATAGACCTTGCTCATCGAGGGCATAACCTTAAAAATAGAAGCTCAAATGTTCAGTACCTCTCCTTGCATATTTATAATATACATAGGCTCCCCTAAAACACCCATCCACCCTTAGGAGATTCCCATGGTTAGATTTCATGGGGCAGCCATGGAAACACAAACTACTTTAGACTGGACTAGCAGACTCCCTAAAACTTAACCAATTTACAAATGCTAACAAATAAACTCTAAAGTACTTGCACAATGAAAGAAAAAGTCTTAAAAATAACTACTCAACATAGATCCAACACTAATTTTCTCAATTAAATCCATCTAATCACTCTTTAACTAAAAAATACTCGAATATTGCTAAAAACCAGAATTGCAGAGCTTCTTGCTATTCCAAAAAAACTTTATTACATTCAATATACCTCAAGAAATGAGTCCTCATGAATCTTAGGATACTTCATCCACCATTTTAGGCCACTAGCATTAATTTTTCACCTCCATCTCGAGAGGAATCCAAATGTTGTCTATGTTGCATGCAACATTGCAACAATGCAAAAGGTTGTCATGACAACATTGTAGCATCTTTTACATAAATGCTAAAAACTAACTTTTATGACCTAAACTATGCTTGGTATGAGGAATATAAATCATTAAGGCCTTTTTAGGCACTTTCCCAATCCTAACTGACTCTAGGACCCATTAAGACTCATTTTCCCTACTCAAACCAAAACTATGCATTAAAGTAAACTAACTAGACTAGGTTGGATTTGACACTAAATATAAATATACCTAGTCACACACCTTTCAAGACCTACTAAGGTCAAAATTAAATACACACTGACTTGGCTAAGGTCAATTACAAGCCAAAACATTCTAGTGCTTTGAGGATAGCTTAGGTGCTCCTGCACCATCCTCCCTAAGTGAAATATTTCAATCCATCCTCGGATTGAGTAAGTCAAGATAAATGCCCAAATTTGTGAACTTTGACTCCTCTATCCATTTTTCATCTACATCCAATTATCCTTGCCACTTCACTAAGTGTTCTTTGTAATCCTTCTTTCTAGTCTTTTTGTAAATTCTGGATTCTAGTATGCAGTCTGCCTTCTTGATTGGTGTAGATGGAAAATGGAGTTCTTCTACCTCTTGGATGAATTTATTCAAGCTCTAATCTAGATTAGGTATTGGCCCTTTGTATAAGACCAAGTCCGCAATGTTAAAGACAGGTGACAAGCCACTGTTCTTTGGTAACTCCACCTTGTAAGCATTTGCCCCATATTTAGCTAGTATAGTGCAGGGGCCAATTCTTCTCATCTGTAGCTTGTGTGGAATTCATTTTTGTAGTCTATCCTTGTTGAGGTTTACCATCACTAGATCCCCAACCTTGAATTGGACATCCATTTTTCCTTCATCCACCTTACTCTTGATTTTCTCAGTATTTTCAACCAGTGTCTTCTTGACTGTATCATGGACCTCTTGCATAACATAGGAAAAGTACTCAGTATATCCACTCCCTTTAACTCCATCCTTTAGTTCTTTGATCTCATAAATTCCTCTAGGGTGTATGCCATAACCAATTTTAAAAGGACTCTTGCTAGTAGTACTATTCATAGTATCATTGTAGGCATATTTAGCTTGGCCTATGAGTTGGTCCCATGTCTGACCATACTCCTTTGTTAAGAATCTTAGGAGATTACCAAGACTCCTATTTACTACCTTAGTTTGACCATCAGATTGAGGATGGTATGCAGATCCAAAAGATAAGTTAGTGCCCAACTTCTGCCATAGAGTCTTCCAAAAATGACTAATAAACTTGGTATCTCTGTCAGACACAATGCTCAATGACAATCCATGTATTCTGAATACCTCTTTAAAGAATAGAGAAGCTATTTGACTAACATCATTTGTTGTCTTGCAGGGTACAAAGTGAGCCATCTTACTGAATTTTTCCACTATCACATAGACACTATCCATTCCTTGTCTTGACTTAGGCAACCCAACTACAAAGTCCATGCTCAATCATTCCCATGGTCTATTTGGGATAGGAAGTGGTTGGTATAGGCCATCATTAGAAGATGTTCCCTTGGCCTTCTAACACACAATACAATTCTCAACATACTTCCTAATATCAACATTCATCTTTGGCCAAATGTAAAATCTTTGAACAGGTTCTTGTGTCTTAATGACCCCAAAATGGCCACTCAGTGCACCATTGTGTTTCTCCTAAACCAAATTCTCCCTTATAGACCCTCTAGGGACACATAATTGACTTCCTTTAAACAATAGATTATTTTGCAAAGTATATTCAAAATATTTACTATGAAAGTGATTCTTATATTCTTGGCATACCTTATAGATGTCTGCAAAGTCTTCATCATCACCATATAGATCTTTGAAGTTGTCTATTCCATGCTCTATAGTTGTATCTCCTAGATAGTCAGGGCTGTTCTACTCAAGGCATCTACAACCTTGTTCTGCAATCCCTTCTTGTGTTTGATATTGAATGTGTATGCTTTTAGGTACTCAACCCACTTCATATGCTTGTGACTGAGTTTCTCTTGAGAGTTCAAGAAACTTAATGCTTGGTTGTCAGAAAAGACTATGAACTCTTTTGGAAGCAAGTAGTGCCTCCACTTTCTCAATGCTTGAACTAGAGCATACATCTCTAGATTATAAGAAGAATATTTCTTCTTAGCTTCACTCAACTTCTTAGAATGGAAAGCCACTGGTCTTCCCTCTTGGCTTAAGACAACACCAATTTCCACATTGTTGGCATCACACTCTATTGTAAATAAATTTTCAAAACTTGGCAAAACCAAAATAGGTTGTGTAGTTATCTTTTTCTTTAACAATTCAAAACCATGGTCAGCTTGTTCGTTCCATACAAACTTAGTCTTCACGCCTCCTTTTATAGTGTCCAACATGGGAGCACAAATTGCACTAAATTGTTTGATAAAATTCCTATAATATTGGGCTAGACCATGAAAACTCCTTACCTTTGTTGTTGTCCTTGGAGTAGGCCAATTGAGAATGGCTTCCACTTTGCTTGGATCCATCTTTAGATTACCTTAAGATAGTACAAAACCAAGGTATACTAGCTCTGTCTTGATGAACTCACACTTTTCTAAGTTGATCATCAACTTCTCCTCCTACAACTTCTTAAAAACCATTTCCAAGTGTTTGAGGTGTTCTTCTCTTGTCTTACTATAGATGAGTATATCATCTAAGTAGACTACTACAAACTTTCCAATATAGTCTTTGAGGACCTCATTCATCAATCTCATGAATGTAGATGGGGCATTTGAGAGTCCAAATGGCATTACAAGCCACTCATACAATCCTTCTATGGTTTTTAAGGATGTTTTCCACTTATCCCCTTCATTTACTCTGATTTGATGATAGCCACTCTTTAGGTCTATCTTTGTAAAGTTCCTTGCTCCTCCTAGACAGTCCATTAGGTCTTCTATCCTAGGGATAGGGAATATATACCTTATTGTAATCGTATTGATTGCTCTAGAGTCTATACATAACCTCCAAGTTCCTCCCTTTTTTAGGTGCTAGGACAGTGGGCATGACACATGGGATAATGCTCTTTCCTATAAGGCCTTGTTCTAGGAGCTCTTGGATTTGTGTAGCAATTTCCTCATTCTGTTGAGGAGTCATTTTATAGGCTACCTTATTGGGTAGGGTGGCTCCTAGTATTAGGTCTGTCTGATGGATTATAAACCTATTAGGGGGTAGGGTTGATGGTTTTCCATCACTCACTATACCTTCATACCTCTGTAACATCTCTTTGACTTCTTTAAGGTAGCTTTGTCCTCTTATCTATTTTGTCTGCAACTTCCTTTGGATTTAACACCAGTGCAAATCCAACTCCTTATCCTTCTTCTAAAGCCTCTAAGAACTCTTTTTAACTCACCATGAGAACATTAGGCCCAATTATCTTCAATTCTGCATCCTCCAACAATGACTAGATTTTGTATGTCACATTGTCCTTCTTGAAAGAGTATGAATTTTTCACTCCATCATGTATGGCCTTTCTGTCAAATTGCCATGGTTTACCTAGGAGGAAGTGACATGCATCCATAGGTGAGAAATCACATAAAAATTTATCCTTATATCTCCCAATTGAGAATTCTACCCTAGCTTTCTCATTAGCAAGGACATGTTGTCATTTGTTTAGCTAAGTGACCTTGTAGGGACTGGTGTGGGGTATCCTTGTCATTTTCAACTTGCTGACTGCTTCCTCTGACACTATGTTGTTAGTGGACCCTGAGTCCATTATGACTCTACATACTTTACCCATCATCTTACACTTTACTCTAAATAGTGATCTCCTTTGAATGAGTTCTTCCTTCATTGGCTGTTTGATCAGAGTTCTTCTCATCATAAGATTCTCTCCATCCTTTGATTCTAATGACACTTCAGGGTTCTTATTTCCACCACTTATCTCCTCATGAACATAGTTCACTCTTTTTTCACCTCCTTGAGAGGTATTTCCCTTCTATGGACACCTATATGCCAGATGTCCTAACTGATTACAGTGATAAAACTTCATATTGGAAAAATAGTTACCTCTTCCTTGGCTACTGCCTCTTCCTCTATTGTTAGAGTTCCTCCCTCCACTTGAACTTCCTATGTTGAAGTTTCCTTCGTGTTGTTCAGTGAGATTAGTCTCTACTTGACCTTTAGATTCAGAGTTTCTTCCACCATATCCACCTCTTTGTCCTTTGTTGTCTCTTCCTCTACCTCTTCCTCTGGAGCTGCTTGAATCTTGTTTCTTCTTTAACTTGTCTTCAACCTTGATTGAAATTTGGTGGCACTTCTGAATTGTGTCTGGAGTCAAAAGAATCATCTCATCTTGAATGGTCCATTTAAGCCCATTAAGATATCTTTATACATTCACTTTCTCATCCTCTTCTACTCATGACCTCATACAAAGTCTCTAAAATTCTTCAGTGTATGAGTTTACATCTAGTTCCTTCTATCTTAGACCTTGTCTTCTTTTGTGCAATTGGATTTCATAATCCTCAGGGATATAAGCATCTCTAATTTTTGCTACCATAGCCTTCCATGAAGAAATGGGCCTCTTTCCTTCCTTCTCTCTCTCATCTTGGATGAATTTCCACCAAGTGAGTGTAGACCCTCTCAGTATAGCTTTTGCAACCTTCACCTTTTGAGCCTTAGTGATACCATCACACTCAAAATGGTTTTCTAGTCCCTCTATCCAATCAAGGACTACCTCTGGTTCCATTTTTCCACTAAAAATAGGAACTCCTTCCAATGATTTTCCACTCATAGCCTTTAGGGATTTCAGGAATGGCTCCTCATTAAGGACAAGGTTAGCTTAAGGGATCTCATCTTCAATGACAATCTCCTTGCCTTTCCCTTCAACTTTGTCCTTCACTTCATCTGCTTTCATATCAACTTCATCCACTTTTTTCTCCAATTGAGCCAACCCATCTCAGAGTATTCTACTCTCCTCTTCTTGTTCATCTAGCTTCTTAGCCAACTCAGCATTAGTCACCATTTTTTGACTCTCCAATTGATTCTTCTGGTTGAAACATTAACCAAAATCCTGATCAAAAGAGGCTCCGATACCAATCTGACGGAAGTGTTCCAAGATTGGCTAGCACTTACTCAAGTAAGATCTTAACTTGCCCTAGTCTACTTAGGATCCTAACTTTCTTATAGAATACACTAAAGTCTTAAGTCTTCACACTCTAAGACTATTCTAAATCCACACTAAGAGTTAGTTGCTCTGTGCTTAACCTTGAAAGATTTCCACCATTGTAAGTACTCCTTGTCTCTATGCTTCCTTGGATGATTCCAAGCTCAAACCTTCCCAAACACCTTCAAAAGTGCTACAAAGGTCATTTTTATCTTCAAGAAATCTGTATGACATCCTTTCAATACCATTTTATTGGGCCTTCTATCCCAAAGCAATCAAGTTCCACCTTCACAACGCTTTTGATCCTATTAGGCCTAGTAGCCCTATTAGCCCTATCCTGAGGGTTTTTCTGGATTCTTTCCAAAAATTTCCACACAAACCTAAAAAAAACTAAGGAATTAGATACCCTTTTCCAAGACCTTAAATATTTTCAAGGTTTTAACTCAAACCATCCGTATACTACTGTCCTGAAATGTAGGTCTTTTAGGCCTATCTTCAAGCATTGACAGTAACACACTGATTTCTTGCTAGAAATGTATCAATATGGGTTAGATAGGATATAAGATCATAGGAAGGTTTCATTTAGACCCTAAGGTTTTTGGAACATCACTTGGTTTCTTTCCCTCACACACCCCTTTACAGTGGCACTTGATTGTTGCTCTGTTACACCCCTAACCAGACAGACCTTGCTCACCTAGGGCATAACCTTAAAAATAGCAGCTCGAATCTTTAGTACCTCTCCTTGCATATTTACACTATACATAGGCTCCCCTAAAACATTCATCCACCATTAGGAGATTCCCATGGTTAGATTTCATGGGGAAGCCATGGAAACACAAACTACTTTGGATTGGACTAGCAGACTCCCTAAAACTTAACCAATTTACAAATGCTAAAAAATCAAGTCTAAAGTACTTGCACAATGAAATAAGAAGTCTTAAAACTACCTAATAAACACAAATCCAACACTAATTTTCTCAATTCAATCCATCTAATCACTCTATAACTAAAAAATTCTCAAATATTGCTAAAAACCAAAATTGCAGAGCTTCTTGCTATTCCCAAAAAAATTTCTTACATTCAATCTACCTCCAGAAATGAGTCCTCAAGCATCTCAGGATAATTCATCCACCATTTTAGGCAACTAGCATTGATTTTTCACCTCCATCTCGAGAGGAATCCAAATGTTGTCTATGTTGCATGCAACATTGCAAAATGCAAAATGTTGTCATGACAACATTGTAGCATTTTTTACATAAATGCTTAAAAATAACTTTTATGACCTCTAGTATGCTTGGTACGAGAAATATACATCATTAAGGCCTTTTTAGGAACTTTCCCAATCCTAATTGAATCTAGGACCCATTAAGATTCATTTTCCCTACTCAAACCAAAACTGTGCATTAAAGTAAACTAACTAGACTAGGTTGGATTTGACACTAACTATCAATCCACCTAGTCACACACCTTTCAAGACCTACTAAGGTCAAAATCAAACACACACTGACTTGGCTAAGGTCAGTTACAAGTCAAAATATTCTAGGGCTTAGAGGATAGCCTAGGTTCTCCTGCACCATGTGGATTTAACAATCCTATTTTAAATCTCTTAACCAAGTGCACACTAAACAGTGTTGCTAAAGCTCTTAACAAAGTAGACTTTAACAGGTCTCCACAGATACTCCTAATAGGGTAGATAATCACAAGTGATCAAATTTTGAGCCTTAACTGGCCCCTTCCAATCTGCAGATAGTGAAAAATTTGTGGGTGCCATCCCCACCGCAATTTTTACCTTCTTACAGAGGTTTTCTGCATTATCATATCATGTGTTATGTGTCAATTATTTTCATGAATGTTTCTATGAATTTTCACATGTTTGTTAAGTTTACGAATTGATAAATCTTACACCAAGATAGTATAGAACAGATGATTGGTTATACAATTGATTACACAATGGATAAAGGTTAAAAGATATAAAATTTTTAGAGGTATTGATTCACCCCTCCCCTCTTAGTACACACTTCCCATTAATTCCAACAAGAGAGAGCAAAGAGGTAAGAATATTGAACAAACACTCTAAACAAGAGCATAACGCTCAAATTTTGGAAAGTTTAGAGAAAGAGGAAGTTTTGTATGATCACTATATTAAAATTTTGAATGCATACAAAAAGAAGTTTCATCCCTTATTTGATTTCATATTCTAAGTTTCATAGAAGCATTTTGCAAATTTGAAAATAAACTTCTTTTTGTTATCAATTGTTTAAGGTTTTCTTCACTTTGTTTGGTTGTGTTGGACTAACCTTGTTGGAGGAGATGGAGAGGGAATGATTGCCACTAGGTGAGTGAGCAAAAACAAGTTAAAAATCTCAAAAAAGCACCTAGCCTTTGCTAGCTACAAAATAAGGTATTTTTCATATCAAGCTTTCTTTGTTTAAATTGTGGAAATTTATTTGATATTTAGCTTAATAGGGACACCCTATTATTGTCCATTCCAAACTAAACATTAGGTATATGCTCTCAACTTTTTGAAGTTGATCAAAAATCCAAAAGTGTTGAGTCTGGGTGGTAGAAAGAAAGGGAGGAAATTGAACCAAACATTTCATATTTTAAGAACCTCTTTGTCAAGAGGTTGAAAATGAACATATGTGTTTGAAATGCTTGGAATTTAAGGGAAGAAATAGGGATATGATCTTCACTCTTTGAGTGAATCAAACTCCCAAACTTGCTTAACTTAGTTCAATTTTTTCTTTCTTATATACATGCTAGATAAATTAGAGACACAAAGGGCATGCCTCCTGAGTACACCCTTAAGAGGACGGTGAGAGGGAACGACCCAAAGTGGGAGACACTCACTTTAGCCGTGAGACTATCCGACCCATTATAAAAAATGCACTCTTCCTTAATGGATCATAGTGACTAAATTGTGTTAAGTATCTTCACTTCCTCTAGTAGTCCTTCGGGATTGCACAAAATCATACTTTTGTGCATGTGGGAAGCCCGCAAGGGGGTATTGATGACATGTAACTAGTTGAATGTTTGAAGATGTTAAGTTGATCACCAAAATGTAGAAAGATAATGCAAGACATTAAATCAATTAATGGATTGTATTGTCATTAATGTCAACTTGATATAATCTAATCAGTTATATTCAAAGTCTCAAAGACTTTAGAGAATTAGAGAGATAAAATATTATGCTTTCAGTAATGCATAAAAGACCAACATTCGCTAAGTGAATTCAAACACCGATGGCTAGTGGAAACCGAAGGACATAGAAAATTGAGAACATATTCACAGTGATTCCCAAACAAAGAAACCGATGAGTATTACAGATGAGCACAATCACAAGCATTACCGACAACCATAATTATAGTGTTAACTAATAGATAGAAAATCCCAAAGGACATACAACCCCGACAGAAAGACAACACCGATGAAGAAACCAGAGGAAAACTGAAGTGTTGACCGAAGCTATCAAAGAGTTAAAACACCGAAGTTAACTAGAGTTAAGAAATGAAAAAATATCTAGTTGGCAGAGCTAAAGATAGACTTAACTGGTTGTTGACATTTTTTAATCAACAAGTTAAAGCCAGAGATAAGTAAACAATTTAAAGTTGTTTTATCGAGTTGGAAAGAAGATTTCTACGAGATAAAATAGGAGTTATGAAAATCAAGATTGGCTAAGATTGCAGATCATGCCAAGAACAAGAAAATCAAGAACATAGAAATGGTGATATCATGTCTATAAAGAGAAAACTTAATTAATTATGAATTAAGGGGAGTGAATAGAAAAAGAGGATGCTAAAGAGAAACTAATGAAGAACAACTTCACACAGTCCTAATCAATCAAGCTAAGGAAAGAGATAAAGATTTCTGTGAACACCGAGCAATAGAGAAACACAACATCATCGAGCAGAAAGAAGTGGAGAAAAGGTATTGAAAAGATATATTGATTAGAATGGTTTAATGAGCTTACAATAGATCTGATAATCTACAAGTATAAGTTGTATATGTGAATAGATCATTTACTGTTTCAGTTTAACCATTGATTTAGAAAGTCTCTTCACTGAGCAAGATTTAAAGATCCTTTCTATATTGAGATACATCCCAAGGAGTATCAAAAAGTTTGATCATGAAGATAGCATGAGATGCCAGATACCATTTGAAAAACTACTCTACATTTGGTCATAAAAAGTAGCATAGAGATGCCCGATATCAAGTGACAAACTAATCTTTTAAATCCTCTAAAAATGTCACACCTAACAATGTGTTTATAATGTTTAACATGGTTGTCTCTTCACTGAGCTCACTTCAGAAGAGTGGAAATTTTGGGTTACCGGTCCCAAGTGGTTTTTCCCTTAACGAGGTTTCCATGTAAAAAATCCATGTGTCAATGTGTTTATGAGTCATTAATTTAGTGTTTTTCATTACACATAGCTAATCTGGATTGATCGGTATACACTAATCAATTTGCTATTTTTCAGTAAATGAAAGACTACTATTCGGTAAACATTAAGAATAAGTTTTAACAAAGAACTTCTAGCAATAGTTATTTTAAGGCATACATCTTGTAGGACTGAAGATAAATAGAGGCTTAATATTGTGGTACTAAGTTTGTGGGTTGATCTATTGGAATATTTTTGAGGCCACTGATTCACCCCCCCTCTCAGTTATTTCTAATAATTGGTATCAGAGCTTGTGTGCTTAGAAAGGGAGTTTAATAGTTCAAGAAAAAGATCACAAGATGAACAAACGAGATGTGCCCAAGTTGAATAAAGACAACTTTGCATCATGACAAAGAAGAATAAGACTCCACCTATCAAGTATTGGTAATGATGTTACTCAACACCTTGATACTAAATATGTGTTGCCTACAGGACCTCACACTCTTGAGAAATTAAGAGAAAAGCATGACCATAATTGCATGATGATAGAGCTTGCTTCCTCACTCTCCGATGTTGAGTTTGAAGATGTCAAAACCTGCACTTCTGCAAAGCAAATGTGGGATAAATTGAAGCTAGTACATGGATGATATGCTAATGTACTAAGAGCCAAGGCAGGAAGCCTAAGAGGGAGGTTTGATGATCTAAGGATGAAAGAAAGAGAAAATATCACTCGGTATAGCTGCAGAATAAAAAAGGTAGTCAATGCTATCCAAGGAGTTGGAGGTGTGCTTGAAGAGGAAACAGTGGTAAGTAAAATCTTAAGAACCTTACTGCCTGTATATGCTATTAGAGTTTCTGCTATACAAGAAATGAGAGCAGTTGCAAAAAATATAGTTAGTCTAGATAGTATGATTGGTAGATTGATTTAATTTGAGATGAATAACTTTGATAATAGTGTCTTACCATCTATAGAATCTACATTCAAAACTTCTTTGAAAATAAGTAAGTCAAGTCATAGACACACTATTAGGAATGATAGTGAAAGTGATAATGAGGATCAAAGACTTGATGAGATTGAAGAACTAATGGAAAGAAGATTGTAGAGAGGAAAAGGTAGATAAAAAGGTAAATTACCACGTGTATGTTTTAATTGTAAAGAGGTTGGACAATTTGCTGCAAGATGTCCTAATAGAAGAAAAGATGACAAAAGCAATGTCAGAACATTTGAAAAGAAGTTTGATTGAGGAGATAACAGAGATTGCCAAAGCAACTGACAAACTGAAAGAAGAGATATTTGAGACTACAAGGGCAAATGAAAGAAAGCTTGTTACCTAGCTGATAAAAGAGGTGATGATACTCACACTGACTCTGAAGAAGACATTGAGATGGTATTTGTAGCCATGAAAGATGATTTAGATGACGAAGAAGAAAGGTATGTAGAAACAACACTCATATCTAAGGTTAGTAAGAATGATGTTTGGATCATATATAATGGTTGCACTCACCACATAACTGGTGATAAGCAAAAATTTGAAACTTTTGAATACTGTAATGGTGGTTCAGTAAGAATGGGAAATGATACACCTTGTCCAGTTGAAGTTAAAGGAACTATAATATTGAATAACTTGATCAAATGTGAAAATTATTACTGGGTAAAAGGACTGAATTATAATCTGTTAAGTGTTTCACAATTGAATAATACAAGTCACCAAGTAGCATTTGAGAATAAGAAGGCAAAGATCTTCAATGAATCAGGAAGGTTGATCAGAACTGGTGAGTAGGCAAAGGGTAACCTTTTCTATATTGATGAAATTAAAACCACTTGTTTAATGGGTAGAAATGAAGACATATGGTTGTGGCACAAAAGATTGTGTCATGTGAATTTTGATTACATGATAAAGATAAGGAATAAAAGAAAAGTCAAAGGCTTACCGAGCATGTCAAAGCTCGAGCATATCATGTGCAAGAACTGTAAAAAAGGTAAGATGAAAAGTCTAGTTTCAAGAGTAATGCCCATACATCTAATGCATTTCTAGAATTAGTCCATACTGATCTATGTGGACCCATGAGGACAAAGAGTTACTATGGAGATAGGTATTTCATTCTCTTTGTAGATGATTATTCTAGAATGATGACAATTATGTTTTTAAAAGATAAATCAAAAGCATTCAAGATGTTTAAATGGTATAAGGCTATGGTAGGAAAAAAAGTGGTAAGGAATTGAAATTCTTAAGGTCAGATAAAGGAGGGGAATTTACTTCAGAAGAATTCACTAATTTCTGTAATGAGCATGGAATTAAAAGATAGGTTTCTGCACCGAGAACACCACAACAAAATGGAATTGATGTAAGGAGAAATAGATCAATTGTTGACTATGCAAGAACATTGATGATCGAGAAAAGCATCACTCAAACTTTCTGGAGGGAAGCTATCAATACTTCTGTCTACACATTGAACATAGTACAATTGAAGAAGGACACAAAGAAGACACCCTATGAGCTTTGGTATGGTTACACACCCAATGTAAGCTACTTCAAAATCTTTGGTAGTCAATCTTATATTTTGAAAGATGATAGAAATGGAAAACTTGACTCCACAAGTGATGAAGGTATCTTTCTAGGGTATTCCACCAAAAGCAAGGCTTATAAATGTCTTAACAAGTCATCTAACAAGATCATTTAAATTGAAAATATAATAATAGATGGATTTGCATAAAAGAATGATAAATAAAGTATAAAAGAACCATAAAAATACAACAAGTTTGTTTACACTGAAGAACCTGATACTCTACCCGAGAAACAGTGTATCGCTCCTAAAAAATAGAACATTGCAACCGAGCATCAAGGTGTAATTACCAAAAATCAGGATAATACTCAAGATAATGTACCAAGCGATGGAGATCAAAATGAAGGTTAAGAAGATAATCAAAATGATGGACAAAGAGATAAACTAAAAATTTCCAAGTATGTCATAAGACATCATCCACAAGATCAGATCATAAGAGACAAGAAGGCTGGAATGAGAACTAGAAGTAAGTCACTAAACACTAGATGTTTACTTTGTGATTTTGAGCCTAAATCTATTAATACTGCACTTGAAAATGAGGAATGGGTTAGTGTTATGAATGAAGAAATAGAAGAGATTAAGAAGAGCAGTACATGGACACTAGTACCAAGACCAAATGCCAAGAAGGTCATCGGCACCAAATGGGTATTCAGAAACAAGCTGAATGAGAATGGAGAAGTCACAAGAAACAAAGCAAGATTAGTATGCAAGGGGTATGCACAAGAAGAAGGTATTGATTATGGTGAAACCTTTTCACCCATTGATAAACTATAAGGAGTTATAATATTACTTGCTTATGCTGCATTCAAAAGATTCAAGGTATACTAGATGGATGCCAAATCTGCATTCCTAAATTGAATACTTGAAAAAGAGGTATACATTGAACAACCACAAGGGTTTGTTGATTGATACAAGAGAAACATGGTATGTAGACTACATAAATCCTTGTATGGATTAAAACAAGCACCAAGAGCCTGGTATGAAAGACTTCACTCCTATATCATTAGCATTTAATTTGTAAGAACAAGTGAAAATAACAATCTGTACTTAAAAGAATATACCGATGGTAATATTCTGATTGCTGAAATATTTGTTGATGATATGATTTTTGGGGGAAATGAAATGTTATGCAAATCCTTTGAAAATGAAATGAGCAAAGATTTTGAAATTTCTATGTTTGGGGAGATCAAATTATTTCTTGGTCTATAGATTCTTCAACAGATGCAGACATATATATCACTCAGTCCAAATACATCAAGGAAGTGCTGAAGATATTCAAGATAAAAGATTCCAAACTAGTTGGAACACCTATGGATACATGATGTAAGATGACAAAGGAAGACAAATCAAATGAGGTAAATCAAACCTTGTATAGATCAATGATTGGCAAACTAATGTATGTTGTTCATACTAGACCAGATATTGCACATGTAGTTGGAATAGTTGCAAGATTATATGCTAATCCCAAAGAATCACATATGATTGCTGTCAAGATAATTCTGAGATATCTAAATAACACTGAGGACTATTTCTTATGTTATAAAAGAGAAGGAAAATTTGAGCTACAAGTCTATACATATGCTAATTGGGTAGGAAACATTGATGACCGAAAGATCACAATTGGAGGAGCATTCTTCATGGGTGACAGAATTGTCACATGGATCAAAAAGAAGCAAGGATGCATCTCTCACTCTACTGCAGAAGTAGAATATGTAGCTACTACTGCAAATTTCTCAAACATTGCCTGGATAAAATAGTTGCTGGAAGGTATGAATATGAATATTATTGAACCAGTGATTATCTATTGTGATAATACCAGTGAAATTAACATTTCTAAAAATCCAGTCATGCATGCTAAGACTAAGCATATTGCTACCAAGTATCACTATCTAAGAGAACAAGTGCAAGCAAAGGAAGTGATACTGGAATATGTTCAATCAAAGGAACAACTAGCTGACATCTTTACCAAGCCATTACCGAAAGATACATTTGAGTACCTAAGACAGAGACTAGGGGTACAACCCTTGTCTATCAGTTAGTAAGTTGACTAGGAGGTTGTATCAGCCTATAAAAAATAAGAATATCATTCATGTTGATGCAAGCACCAAGATGAACAACACCATATACATCTGTACACAACAAGGTATAAATCTGCACCAAACACCAGAATCAATGTATTGCTGATAGATAGGGAAATTCAAGGAGTATATTATAAAAAGAATGGAAGATGATATAGAAGAATTGTTTGGAATTGTTGTCAAAGGGAGAGAGATTCTCATTATAAAAAAGGAGATATTGATTACATATGAAATATCCATCAAAGGGAGAGAAGTAAAAACATGAAGAGAATACACACAAAGGGAGAGATGACTCATTGTTGTCAAAGGATGAAGAGATTATCAAGAAGAGGAATAGTCAAGGGACAACACAGAACATAGACATAAGCTACTACATCTATCTAGTAAAGGGATTGAAGATTGAAGAAACTCACTCTGCAAGAAACAAATCTAAGCTATTTGAGCTTACCGAGAGCCAGACATTTGTAATAGTTACAATAGGAAAGATTGATGAACTTCAACTGTTATAT
>MU224324.1:1578777-1591930 GCA_018584345.1 Thuja plicata | reverse complement strand
TAATAATATAGTATGATAATGTAGTGTGTTTCCATCAATGCCAAAGGGAGAGATTGATGACATGTAACTGATTGAATGTTTGAAGATGTTAAGTTGATCACCGAAATGCAAAAAGATAATGCAAGACTTTAAATTAGTTAATGGATTGTATTGTTATTGATGTCAACTTGATATAATCTAATCAGTTATATTCAAAGTGTCAAAGACTTTAGAAATTAGAGAGATAAAATATTATGCTCTCAGTAATGCATAAAACACCAGCATTCACTAAGTGACTTCAAACATCGACGGCTAGTGGAAACCAAAGGATAGAGAAAATAGAGAACAAAGTCACAGTAATACCTAAACAAAGAAACTGATGAGCATTATCGATGAGCACAATAAAAAGTATTACCGACGGCCAAAATTATAGTGTTAACCGATGGACAGACAATCCCGAAGGATAGACAACCCCAACGGATAGACAACACCGACAGAGAAGCCCAAGGTAAACCGAAGCTATCAAAGAGTTAAAACACCGAAGTTAACTAGAGTTTAGAAATGATAAAATATCTAGTTGGCAGAGCTAAAGATAGACTTAACTAGTTGCTGACATTGTTTTAATCAACAATTTAAAGCTAGAGATAAGTAAAGGATTTAAAGTTGTTTTATTGGGTTTGAAAGAATATTTCTACAAGATAAAATAGGAGTTATGAAAATCAAGATTAGATAAGATTGTAGATCATGCCAAGAAAAAGAAAATCAAGAACAAAGAAATGGTGATATCATGTCTATAAAGAGACAACTTAATTCATTATGAATTAAGGGGAGTGAATAGAAAAAGATGATGCTAAAGAGAAACTGATGAAGAACAACTTCATACAGTCCTAATCAATCAAGCTAAGGAAAGAGGTAAATATTTCTATAGACACCGAGCAACAAATAAACACAACATCACCGAGCAAAAAGAAGTGGAGAAAAGTTATTGAAAAGATATATTGATCAGAATGGTTTAATGAGCTTACAATAGATCTGAAAATCTGCAAGTATAAGTTGTATATGTGAATAGATCATTTACTGTTTCAGTTTAACCATTGATTTAGAAAGTCTCTTAACTGAGTAGGATTTAAAGATCCTTTCTATATTGAGATACATCCCAAGGAGTATCAAAAAGTTTGATCATGAAGATAGCATGAGATACCAGATACCATTTGACAAACTACACTAGGTTTGGTCATAGAAGGTAGCATAGAGATGCCCGATATCAAGTGACAAACTAATCTTTTAAATCCTCTAACAAGGTCAAACCTAATAGTGTGTTTATAACCTTTAACAAGGTTGTCTCTTCATGGAGCTCACTTCAGAAGAGTGAAAATTTTGGGTTACCGGTCCCAAGTGGTTTTTCCCTTAACAGGGTTTCCACGTTAAAAATCCATGTGTCAATGTATTTATGAGTCATTACTTTAGTATTTTTCATTACACATAGCTAATATGAATTTATCGGTATACACTAATCAATTTACTATTCTTCGATAAATGAAAGACTTATATTCGGTAGACATTAAGAATAAGGTTTAACAAAGAACTCCAAGTAGTAGTTATTTGATAAGTTTATTTGAAGGCATACATCTTGTAGGACTGAAGATAACTAGAGGCTTAATATTATGGTACTAAGTTTTTGGGTTGATTTATTGGAATATTTTTGAGGCCACTAATTCACCCCCCCTCTCAGTTATTTCTAATAGGTATAAGAAATTTTCATAGTTTAGAATGGAGGTGTTCATTAAAACCTTGTTAAGTAGCAAGCTACCTTGTTAGAACCATTGTTAAAAAGCCAAATTTGACTATAGGTATATTGTTTGGAAGATTTTCTTGTACAAAACCCATGAAAACATATGAGAAAATACACTTGGTGTATTTTAGGAGTAAGATACAAATTTTATGTGTGTGTTGTGTTTGTTTCTTTACTTTCAAGCAAGAATTTCATCCTACAACTCTGATCACAGACATTATAATTTTAAAAACCCTAAAAATTGTGAAAACCAACTGGATCAACCAAGTGAGCGTACAGACAATCAAATAATGCCTACAACAATTTATTTCATGCCTATAAATGAAATTCATGCATGCAAACACTGAAACACCGCTTAATCCACTGGAAAGTGATGCTTGGAAGATTTTAAATACCGCCTAAAAATGACCAAACACCGCCTGCAAACTGCAGAGTGCCGCGTACAAAATTTCCAGTTACCGCCTACAAAGTACGAAATCACACTTACATAGCAATAAAGTGACACCCAGAAACAAAGAAGGTCAAACAAAGGGCATTTCCTGAGGGTCTAGAAATATTTTGAAATTAAATTTGGATACCCTTTTCAGAGTTATTTCTATCTAGTGCAATAAATAGATCAGATTCTTTAAAAACATTTATAACGATGAATCTATTTGAGAAATGAATCAATCCTATGGTGGAGGATAATTATCAAAATCAAGATCAAAATCTCCATAGGACTCAATATGATGAAGTAACTAAAGATGACATATTGGAGGCATCCCAAGATCCCATATTTATGGAAACAATGTGCTTAATTTTGAAGAGGGATAAAGAAGCGTATTTCTTAAATTTTGCTCAAATAGGAGTTACCCTTTCTCATAATGATGATATATTAACCTTAAATAAGGATGAGGAAAAACAAAAGGATACATAATCTAACAATCCATCATTAAGATCAATCTTTCCTTTTCTTTATGATGATGAGCCATCTGTATCTTCATCTTCTTCACAAAATAAAACATTTAAGTGCAACAAACCTATCTTAGATCAAGGGAAATGCCATGCTATTTGTGATCAAGATAATAAAGATAATGAAGAGAAAGGTGCCACTCTCAAGCAAGATCTGATGCATAAACCTATATATAGAAAGGTTTATCCCATATCCTTTACTCCTTTTAGCCTTCATCCATCTCAAAAAGATTCACAACTATCCAAAATTCATCCATCAAAGAGTGAGCCTAATGATGATACTTTTCACATTGACTATGTCTACCCTCAAGGGATACCTCTAAAATAAACCAAAGCTAACTTAGATCTTTCTGCAAATCGTTTCCATGCTTCAAAGATCTTAGACCCTAAGCTATCAAGTTCTTCAATGCCTATTCAAAAGGATTCTTCATCATTACCCCAAACATTCCCCATGCATATCCAAACATCTACCTTGTGCGTAGAAGTGGCTCCATGTCAAGAGAATAATCCAAAGAGAAAAGAAAAAAATATCAATAAAGATCAAGATCAAGATTTTATACAATCCCCTCCCATATTTGATGAAGGTCCCATATCCATAGAATCCTCTGATGATCCCCTTGCACCCTTTAATTTCTTCCAAGAAGATATCCCTCCACCTCAAGAGCTACATACCTTTTCACTTCCCAAGCAAGATCAAGATATCCCTCCACCTCAAGAGCTACATACCTCTCCACTTCTCAAGCAATATCATGATATGCCTTCCACCATTTCCAATGAACATATTTAAAATCAAGAGATAAGCACCCTCTCTAGACCATCCAAAGATCCTTGTCAAGATCGAAGTATCCCATCAACTCCTTGTCATGATCCTCCATATTCACCTCAAGAAACCATCATTCCTCCAAATTCATTGCATGGTAATAAATCCCTTCAAATCTCGGTTGATCCTATCAAATTTATTCCTATGAAAGTTCTTCATGAGCTTATTGGTATAAAGATAAATCTTAAAGATGAGAACCTCGACAATGCAGATCAATCCAAAGATGTTGATATCCCTTTCACACTTTATCTCCCTCCATTCAAATGCAACCATATGACTTCACCATCCTCCAAATCCATTTTGGGTTCCTATGTCCCAAAGCTAAATTCTTCATTCCTTCCATCCATATTAGGTCCCTATATTCCTCCATCAATCATTCCTACCATCCCTAGCTCTCCATTCACTTACCCTACCATGTATCAAGATAAAAAAAGGAACACATACTTTAAGAATGTCCAAAAACCAATCTATATGAACCCTCCATATCATTCCTATTCACCCATAATTCCTAAGTCTTGTGGAAGCAATTTGGATGTGCAACATAAAAATAAAAAATCCAAGAATTCACTTGTGTATAAAAATCACCATGTCCCATCTAATCGACATGTGAATGAAAAGAAAAAAGAAATATCCAAGAGACCACAAAGGTCCACCAAGCAAAAAGAAAAATCAAAGAAAATGTGGGTTCCTAAATCTCTCATTGAATAAATGCATTCTAAAGCATCACAAACGAAAGAAAAATCAACAACTATGTGAATTCCCAAGTCACTTTTGAAAGACTTGCACACAAAAGAAAAATAAAATTTGACATTCAAGCTTCCATCCCGTCTCCTTCTAAACATTTTCCACTTTCCAAGTCTACTTTGGGTTCCTATATACCAAAATCCACTATCTTAGCTACATCCTCACCTCCCTCATCCATTGTTACTCCATCATTCCATCACTCTTCAAAGTGTGTGTCAAAGTTGATCTTGCCAACATTTTCATCCACAACATACCTTCTTATCCTCACATTCATTATCCAACACATACTTTCCATCTTTCAATCCCTCTTATCCAATCTATGGCATACAAACTTCACCACCATCTACCCTTATACTCCATATGTGTCATTTATCATCACCTTATCAATATCTTTGAACATCCTATCCATATTCATGGTTTATTATAGCATATCTCTTAGAAAAGCATTATCCAAAGATCTAGATGTTGGGGAAATTTTAAAAAATGCAAAAAAAAAGAAAAAAAATTGAAAAAAAGAAAAGTGCCTTCGTGAAAACATGGTAAACGGGTTGTTAGCAAAATTAAAGAGAAATAAATTTGTATTATGATGAAAACCACTTTTTATGGTGCCTTGGGAAAGTACCATGATGAAAACCTAGCAAACATGTGTCATGCGTAATTCCTTCCTCTTGCACTCTACACTTAGGGGCAAGTTTCATCCATTCTATTCTCCATCTTCCCTATCCAAACATTTATCTCACTTGCATCCATATTCCCTCTTTTACCTTTGGTTTTGACAAGGTTGAACACATCCATGAGAATCAAGTATCTTGACACCTTTATCCTTTCCATCCGCTTATTTACTTGTTGCATCCATGTAATCCTATCATGATCTTGCTTCTCCCTAATCCACCTTCATTATTCCTAAGTAGTCTTTCCATAATCCCAAAACCATCCCTCATAGCCTCCATCACCCCGTTATCCTAATCTTGCTATATTATCTACACCCTACCCAAATTGATCCATTGGTCTTGATTGGAAATGAAGGACGTAAAGTACATAATTTGTTATCAAAAACCTCTTGACATGTCCATTATTTTGGATCACTCACTTTCATGATAGAATATTGTTAGCCCATATGCTATCTACAACTGCATCATTGGCTTCCATTGCTTATCCAAAAACATGTTTCAAATTGCTATATCCTTTTTCGTTAGCTTGGGTAATCTTCAGGAGATGGTCCTATGGGTCACATTCACATGCTTCATCCATCATGGCCTTTCCATCTCTAATCCATCAACTTGTCAATCCATCATTCTTGTCCTATACCTCGCTAGACATTGGGGGAAAACCAATGTGATCTTGTTTGAGAGATGGTAAAATCTAAAAAATTGATAAAATTGAAAAAAAAAAATCTAAAGAAAAAAAAAAAAAATTCAAAAAAATTCAAAAAAAAATTCAAAAATCTAAATCTAAAAATCTTTCATCATAATTTTGAGATTTGCCCAAGATTTTCACATGATCATATTTATCAGTTGGGGGCAAAGCATTGGCTTTGATACCAATGGATTCGATAAGGGATATTTTTTGGTCACATGATAGAAGTGGTTTTATAGAGCTTCAGAGGATAGATATTGTTGAACCTTTGATGGATATCATTGTTCAAAACCAAGCATTTACTCTTGCAACTTTATCCTTGAACTTCATGACTTTATTATCAGGATTAAATATTGAAAAAACCCTAAATGATCAGAATGTTTGGAAATTCTATTGAAAATCTTGATACAATACAAAACACTTGAAGATTTTGTTGATATTCATTGCATTTTGTCATGCCTTTTTAGCTAATCGATGATATTTTGACTAGATCGGCGATGATGAAGATATGATATTTTCTTGACTATTTTGAGGAAGATCCATTAACTTGTGTGAATTCATCTAAGGACATGGTCATCAAAGAACCATTGCATACTTTCATATAGGAAGGAGGGTTAACCTTTGTTTGTTTACACAAATGGATACCTTGGTCATTTAGATCTTCCATATCTTAATACCAAAATCCAATTACAACATTGAATATGATGAAAATGGTATTCATACTCCCATAGTTTATTATTCAACTAGTGAGGGTTGTACTAATTTCTAAATGGTTACCAAAGTGATGAAAGCGGTATTCATATCATCATGATGTGGTCAGTGATGATTTTACTGGCTCCTCATTCCACAACGCTCAATGATGAAAATATATCTCTATTGCATTTCTTTTGCAAAAAGCTAGTGACAGTTAGTTGCATTGCATTGCATTTTCATGATAGATTAAATTGCATGTTTATAGGATCTTCCCAAAAGGGGGTGAAAGTTAATCATGATTATATCATCAAAGTCCATAACCAAATTATTTCATCAAATATCTGATCCATCAAATTGACCAATGTTACATTAATGATATCATCAATATACATCTTCTCGCCTAGGGGAAACCTCAACAAATGATCAACTAGGTGAAACCTAATTATCTTCCTTACCTATACCTACATCTGCACCTAAATCATATAGAATGACCCTATCTATCAGCCTCCCACCATTAATCTTCCCATCAATTCCAATCAAATTGAATATCAATCAGTCAGATCATCCAATTGATAATTTCAAGTCAATCATTTATCCTATCATCCATTTGCTCATCTTGAGCGCATCAAATTTCCTAACTCTAGATCTTGAGGAAGGAAAATCAATCCATTTGTTTGTCTCTCTAGATCTTGAGAGTGACTTATCAGTTTATCCAACCAATCCATCAACCTACCCATCCTATCTGATTGACATCAATACAACATCAACCAAGTGATTATGAATGACATCAAGTGATATCCAATCATCATCAACCTTATCTAAAACATCAACAACAATTTGTCAATCATAGCTATTGCCATCAAATTCTCTCATGACTGGGGCATTTTCAAATTGATTTTATCAGGAAATGAATCTCAATTTCCCAAACTCAACCAAATCATCAAAACATCATCTCGATTCATTTCCCGAGAGGAAATCATATCTACATCATATTGACATCAAGGATTCATATCGAGTTTTCTTTTCAAATCAGGGGTAATGTCCTATTAATCAAATCTGCATCACACATCAATCAAAATCTGGGGCATTGAAATTTCAAACTATCATTAGTGGGGTATTATGCACCTTTTCAAATCAAGTTTCACATCTTGAATCAGGTTATCAATCAATCAGGTTTTGCATCAATCAATCAGGCATTGAATCAATGATCAAGCCAATCAATTTTCTTTGAACTAATGTGCTTTGCACATAAATTTAAAGAGGGGAATTTGTATACACCTAAAATTGGTGAGATGTTCTCTAATCAAGCAAATCTCTGCAAATTATACCAAATCTCATCAAAATGGATCAAATCAATTCAAATGGACATTTATTAAATCAAATTAGCATAAAATCAAATTAAATCAAAGGATTAATTAACAATGACATCAAATGATTAAATATAAGCCTAAAGGGATTAATCAAACTATATAATTGAATCAATTAACTGTATAGTTTAAATCAAAAATCAAATCCAACCTATTCCCCTACATGGCTAATTTAATTAATTGATTGAATTTAATAAATCCTAATATATTTCAACATGAATTTGAGGAACCAATGAGAATTGAGAAAGCAAAGCACATGGATCACTCCAAATTTCCAATCTCAATCACTTATTTTGAAGTTTCAATCCTAATCACTCAAATTTGTCCCTTTGTCCCAACCTTTGAGACAAGCATTTAAATTGTCCCCCCATTTGAAACCATTTGAAATCCTTTCACTCAACCAAGGCTTAAATTATGATTAATTGACTCTACCCCTTACACTTGGGAAAATCCTATAAATAGAAGCCATTTTACAAGCATCATATCCTAGAAATTCAAATGCAAAAGCATCTAGACTATAGGAATTTTCATAGTAGTTGAGAGCATTTCAAATAATATCAAATTATAATTGATCATCTTGAATAGCAATTAAGAGCATTTGAATCTATAATTGAAGCAAATTGAGAGAGTTTGAGCTAGATTAGGCAAATCTTTATCATATTTCTCATTCCAGGACTATCATTAGTAGAGATTAAGGCTGAGAGCTCTATTAACATGCTTAGATAGAGAGCCATGTGATGCTTATTGATTTAATTAAAATTCTTATCTTAAATTGTCTTTATTATTCCATAGAATTGTAGGTAAATAAACTAATCTCATGAAGGTGTATTTCATTAACACACACAATATTTACCTATAAGGTTGTTTCAGTTGCAGTATTGTATTTAGGAATCTACCTAATGGATAAGGCACTGATCTAAAGAAAGTATTCTTTGGAGGTATAAGTCTGAATGGTTTGGCTATGTTCTATCCCTAAATTTATATCAAACTCATTTACAAGTTCTTTAGAGTTATCATTGTTCTTCTTATTCCACCCATGGTAGTGGAGAGTCAATGAATGCTAGGTTGGCATTTAGTACTTACTTTCCATTCATATGTTGTTTAAAATCCAGAGGTTAAAGGTGTTGTAAAGAGCTGAGTTTAGTCTGGATTAGGTGTACCCACCTTGGTTTTGCAGAGCCAAAAGTGTAGAGGGCAGTCTTGTCCCTATAGTTTGTCCAATTGTCTTACAGAGCTTCCATACTTGGAGCTAACCACTCCTAACATTAGTCTTAAGAAATATTGGTGGCTTTAGATAGCATAAATATTTTCAAACACCAACAAGATGGTGACTCCACTGGGTAATAGTGCAATAAATTGCCATAAATATCCAGTAAGTTGATCATTGGAAGCATAGAGTTACTCAAGATTCACCTTTCTCATTGTTTTATCTTGTGAGTTCTCTATTTGAAGGTTTTTAATATTTTTTAATTATTGTGATCCCAACAAGTATTAGGTGGCTACTTTGAAGTTTTCTTTGTAGCAGTGCTGAGTATTAAAAATGATTTGGTCACACACTTTCCAATATGAGTCATAACAATACTAGGTCTCGGTCAAAGACAATCCCGATGAGTGGTTGGGAGATGAATTCCCAACTACATCTAGAGCTGAGAAACTGAGAAAAGGAAATGGAAATAGAAGAGCTCCTCAAAATCAAAGACAGGAGGATGAGATCACATAAGAAAGACCAGTCCAACATAGCCAAGAAGGAAATGCATCTAAATATGAAGAGGCTGCAGACTTGGGACTTGGTACAAATGAAGATCATAGCTCTCCTAATGAAAGAGAAGAGGAGGAATCTGACACCACCCTCCCAAATTCAGAGGATCTTTATGAAGAGGTTACTGAGATGAGAAAAGAAATCCAGAGGAGGTTTTCCCTTAGACAACAAAGAGAAAAAGAAAAGGAAGATATCATAAGACAAAAGATGATCAGGAATGAGAAATCAAGGAGGCAATTATTGAACATAAATGCAATGAGTTATCTATATGAGCCTCAGAATAATGAGGAGTAGCCTCTCATTAGTCAAGTTGTTGAACATCAAGGAGCTAAAGATAAGGGAAAGTAGGGGATGTCAAGGGTTACAATAAATGAGCCCAAAAATATCAAAGCCTCAGAAAATCATATGTCTAAGTTAGACATGGATCTTGAAAGGGCTAGAGTTGAAAAGGAGATTATAGCTAAAGAACTTGAAAAGGCAGAATTGGAGGCTGCTACTTTGGAGATGAAGAAGAAGGCTGACTTTCTCAGACAAACAACAAGGCCTTTTCATCTTGGTGCTAAAGCAGCTACAAAATCAAATACTAAAGCCTCTACTTCTTAAGACAATACTACATTTCAAGGAAAGTCCACTCATGCATAAAGGTACAAGCAATTTTATTTTCATAATATCCAGGGTTATCCTAATGAGGTTCCAAGTAAACTTAGAGATAAACTTCTCAAATTTGCTGGGAATAATGTAATTACATGTGAAGAACACTTGAAAAAATTGAAGGATATGATGTATGATTGTGACATTGTGCTTGAGGATGTATTAATGAAACTTTTTATTCAATCTCTAGTAGAGGATGCTACAGACTAGTTTAGAGGGTTACCTATAATTCTGTAGGGTCAATAGATGAACTAGTTGATTGCTTTAAGGAGAAATATGGTGATAAGACCAATGAGGGATTCATGTTGAGTGAATTCAACAATATAAAAAAGAATCAAAATGAAGATGTTGCAGAGTTCAACATAAGATTTCAAAGAGCCATGCATAAACTTTTTCAGGTTATGAGACTTGATGAAAAAGTTTGTCTAGCTACTTATCTTAATACATTTGATTCTAAGATGGGATACCTCCTAAGAGACAAGAATCTAAGGACTATAAGGGAAGCTTGTAAAATAGCTATCAATATAGAAATAAATATGAGGGTATCCGAGAAATTGGGTAGAAGAGATGATTGGAAATCTGCAAGAAAGGAATTGGATAAACTTTCCAATGCTAAGCCTACGGAGGAGGTCAATATGAAATAGATTTTGAATACAATAAAAGACCTAAAGCCAGGAGAGAGTAATAATCCTAGAGCTCCAAACAATAATAGGCTATCCTGTAACAATTATAATCCCCAAAATAGGATGCAAAACCACCCCTATGGTACCCAATGGAAGGATGTCAAGTCCATTATTCTGCAAAGGACATAAAGGCCAAAAAAAGATACTCACGATCCTGTTAAGATAAATTTATCTAATCTGTGTAGTGAGGATTACTGGTGTGATGATTTTGAATCTCCACACAATCCAAATAATTGTGTTGTTGCTAAGAAAATGTATCCAAGTCAATCCCAACAAGAAAAAGAAGATGAAAAATTATATGATGATGTTGGGAATGTAATGGATCTTGTGGATTTAAGGAGTGAGGAATTTGATGACCAAGGTCAAAATTAGGAGTTGTCTTCATTAGATGAAGAGGAGTCTGATGATCAGGCTGAAGAGAAAGATGTGCTTTCATATGATGAAAATGAAGCAAACTTTGATAAGATAGGATGTAACGCTACAAGGGGATCAAAGCCCTTTATGGCAAGAAGACCTTTAGATGCAAAAAAGGCTTGAATTAAAAAAAATTTGGTTGCTCAAGCATGAAGTAACTATTATCTAAGGAATAGGACAGTTGCTAATGAAGATGGCAGACTAGCTGGCATGTTCATTACAAATACAAAAACAAGCCCTAAGCAGACACCTAACAAAGAAAAAACTATTGAGGATGTAAAAAAGATAAAGGTGAAAGCAAAGGATAAAACAAGTAATCTAAGTGTTGTTCATAATATTAAAATAAAGACACCAGAGGTGGATGTTTCTTCTATTCAAAAATATGCTAATGGAGTTGATCCAAGCCTGGCTACTAAAAGTGAGGATAAAAGTATTCTTATTACTAAGAAAGACATTTCTAATATTAAATATGCTCCTATTGATATGGGATAATTAATTTCTCAGATCATAGTCAGGGTTCTACTTTTGGAAATGATGAGGTTTCCTGAGCACAAGGAGACAACTCTGGCATGGATGAATAGTGTCTTTACCACAAGAGCTTTGAAACTAGAAATGGATGAGAAGAAAAGGGATAATAAGGAGAAATCTAATACAAAGGGAAAAGAATCAGATGAGATTGTTTCTAAGAGCCCTCAGAACTTTTTAAATACAAATAATGTCACTCCTCCTCTGGGAACTGTGGACCCCTTCTTCTTAACATTGGTTATTAATGGCAAGATGCTCAAGAATTGTATGATTGATTCAGGTGCATCAAATACAGTCATGCCTATAGAAATAATGAAGTCAATGGGAATACAAGTAGATACTCCTCATGGGAGGTGTCAAGCAATGGATTCAAGAGAAGTGCCTATTATAGGTACTATTAAGGCCTTACTGTATACACTTTCTACATTTGCAAAAAAAATACTAACAATGAGTGTCCTAGTAGTTGACATTCCACCTCAATATGGAATGTTTCTATCTAGGAAATGGAGTGGCTAAATAGGAGGGAGTATCCAATGTGATCTGTCCTTTGCAACATTTGACATAGCTGGTGTAACCACCTAGATTTGGTCTGCTCTGACCATAAACCCTATTTTTCCTAAGTGTGATCATACCCCTAATTATGTTCAGACAACTCTTCAATCGGCTGACATAATTCATTCAAATCAAATTTAATCTCCTAAGTGATCTAATCACTAAATTTTATTAATCACCTAAGCCAATCAAATCAAATCAATTTAATTCAAATCAATTCAAATCAAACATGGCTAAGGTAATTAATTTAAAAGGAATTAAATAAATCCCTATTGTATTTAAGTCACTTGCAAAAAGCCTATCTTCTAGCCTAAATTAATCTAATTAATTGGCTATAGTCCTAATTATTTATCTAAAGCAATAAAAATATTAAATAATTAATATTCCTATTTTTGAATGAATATATTAAATATAATTCATTTCATTAATATTCCCCTAAACCCCTAACCTAACCTATCTCAACCACCTTGACCCTGGGTTCAAACCCATCCCAACCTATTCACCCCATGCTAAATCTAATCCTAATCTTAATCCCATTCTAACCCACCTCCTAATTATGTCACATTCCTAGAAATGTGATTAGGAACTCAACCCACTTGAGAAAGTCAATTTTCTCAAGCTTAAATCTCTCTAAGTCCACCTTCTTAAGCTTGTCTCTTACACTCTCACCATGCTTCTTAAATGCTCCCATTAATGCATTATTAATGGAGATTCCTTTAGCCCATGCCTTATGAATGCCATTGGCATTTATTCCTCTTACACCTCATTAATGGGTTTTACAACTCCATTAATGACCCTTGTCCCCCCTCTCTCTCCTCATTTCTTCTATAAATAGAAGGAGTTTTTGAGCTCAAATAAGCCTTAATT
>MU224324.1:1544823-1556895 GCA_018584345.1 Thuja plicata | reverse complement strand
TATATATGTTTTTGAGTAGCTTTCACACCTCTTTAAGGTGAAAAGACACAACCCTTATTACAAATTATTTTGAAAAAACAATAAACTAACTAAAAAATAACTACCTAACTTTCAGATTTATCTTTGGTTGAAAATCCAAAACATATTATGAAAAGATAAGATTTCTATTGGAGATAGGAAATTTGATTTCCCGAACTGGGTCATTTTTAGATTTTTAAAATTTGACCATCTTCAACCTCTGTTGGCGTCATATTTGCAGCAAGATGAAATTCTAGCATTTTTTGAAACCTTCGCTTACATAATTTTGATTGTTCCTATCACAGAGCTTCCTTCCTTAATCCATCAAATTTTAATTGAAAATTAATATAATTTTGTATCCCATTTCATGTACTTCATCATATCATCAATTATTGGGCATAGAGTTTAGGATTCCTTTTTTTAGAGTTTATCACTTTATAGGACTCCAAATTTTGCCAAAAATTGAGAGCTCCAATAGACCGATCCACATGAACATGTTAGAGAATTTTGTGCTCTTAGCATAGAGTACATGCATGAACCTACTTACCTCATGCAAATTTTTCCTAGAAGTCTAGGAGGCAACGCCATTGAGTGGTTCTCAAAGCTTATACCTAAGGTAAAAACTTTTGAGGAGTTAATTCAACAATTTATTTAACATTACTCCTATAATATACATCATGATGTGACTATGATGAATCTGTGCAACACTAAACAAAAGACCAGTGAATCCTTTACCCACTTTCTACATAGGTGGAGGAAAATCTTTGCACGATATTCAAGAGCTATTCCCAAACCTGAGAAAATGGAAATCTTTGTCAATAACTTGGTATCTGAGTTAAACTACACATTGCAAATGCAAGACTACCCTAGCTTCGGCAGGATGATCAAGAATTCCATCTATATCGAAGAAGTCATGGTTAAAAAGGGGAAAATCACTCTTCAAAGTGAAAACAAATGTAACAAATCCAACTCCAAACCTAAATGGTGGAAGAAAAACAAAAATGCTGTCAATGATGGAGTAGTAGATGCCTTTAATGTCAATTCTAAACTCAAGGTGTTCAATCTGACTAACAACATGCAAGCAAGCAAAGATGCCAAGGAAATGACTCCCATACCCAAGATAAACAATGATAATAGCAAGGGTTAGCCATGGACCTCCAAGCCTAAAAGAACATTCACTCCTTTGGGAGAACCTCTCAAAACTATTTTGAAGACAGTATAAGACAACAAAGTTCTCACGATCCCATATTCCAAACCATGGGAACCAATAGTCAAACTTAGATAGTGGGATGACAATTCTTACTATGTCTTTCACAAAAAACAAATGACACAAGACTAACAACTATCTTAAACTTAAACATGTTATCCAAGACCTTATTGAAGGAGGCAAGATCAAAGTAGAGGGACACACTACCAACAAAGATCATATATCATTTAAAAAACCATTCCCTAACTACGAGAAATGGGAAGCATCTAAAGGAAAAGGTAATGAAGTAAACTACACCTACTCATTTAATGATAATGTGATCAACATGCTAGACATTAAAAATGAATCAATTAATGTGGTCACAATCAAAGGTGTTAAAAACACATCTTCACAATCGAATGTGGTAACTCAGAGTCAAGCATAAGTTATGATCAAAGGACCCAATTCCTCACCAAAACTAGCATCAACATTCAAGGTTCCTATTGCTACCATCCCCAAACCAACAGGAAAACACATGGTTACTATTCTTGCAATAAAGTATAACTTGGTGGACCAATTACAACGAACCTCTGCTAAAATTTCCATTTTTGAGTTTCTTAAAATATCCATAGTGCATAGGGAAATCATGGAACAAGCCCTACATGCCGCAAATGTGCCAAAGGACCTTGATAAAAACAAATTCCAAGTGATGGTTAATCACATATCAACACCACATTACCTCTCCTTTTCTGAAGAGGATGATAAATCATTGACACATCCACATAATCAACCCCTTCATATTGAAGTCCTCATTCATAAATCCCATGTTAGACGTGTATTGATAGATGGAGGTACGAGATGAAATATTTGTACCCTTAATTTGATAAGGAAATTGGGTCTTTTAGAAAAAACCATTGACTCTAGAAGAAAAATCATTATCAAAGCTTATGACAAGGAATAAAGATCCTCTAAAGGTCTTATTGTTCTACCCATTAGAGTTGGACCAATTGAAAGGAATCTCATATGTCAAGTTTTGGATCTACTCCTGGCCTACAACATCCTATTGGGGAGACCATGGATTCACAAAATGCAAGTTGTGCCATCTACTTACCACCAATGTATCAAGTTCCCACATAATGGGGTGGAAGTAAAAATTCCCGCAGATGTTAATTATACTTGCAACAATATCAAGGCATGTAGTATGATTCCACATAACAAGGAAGCTATGGATGAAATTTCTCCTGAGACTACCAAGGACATGGTTATGAAAAGCTTTGGAAAAACCTTGAAACTTGAAGAAACAGGTATGGGAGAATACAAGCTGGACATGACCCCGTCATTAATAGAGCTCCTAGTATCACCAAGATCCTATGGAAAACCTTCCTCATCATTCACACCTACTGCATCTCAAATGCTATAAATCCACAAAGAAACTAGCATGGTTAAGGCATCCACATCTTCTTTAGATAACACAGAAGAACAAGCAGTCTTGGCCTGGATTTACAAGGGAGAACCGACGGAAGCCAAGGTAAAACATGTGGAAATATCCCCGAAATAGTATGGTAAAGGATACAACCTCCTCAAACAAATGGAATACAAAGGAAAAGGACCTCTAAGTGACATAAGAAGAGGACTTATTGAACCAGTGCACATGGAATTCAAGAATACTAGAGGAAAAATTGGACTAGGTTTTAATAATGAATCTAACAAACCTACTTCAAAAGATAGTTTGATCTATGACAAAGGGAGTGATGAAACATAAGAGACATAACTAGAATAGTGGTCCTACAAGATATTATTACATGTTGGCATAAAGAATCATGAATATCAAGGAAAGCACTATGTACCAAGCTTTGAAGTACCACGAGATCTTCATGTCCCTTTGTTACCACAGGCTCCTATTCAAGAGGTAGGAGACACAACAACAAATGATCCAGAGATACCATTGATAGCAATAGTTACTAAAGACACACCTTGACAATAGGATTTACATCCTAACTGGGTGAAGTTGGTCATAGTTTCACATGTCCTTGATTTACCACACTTTGATCCACAGGTGGCTAATCGGGTACATAAGATAACTATTGCAGAATTCTTAAACTGGTCCAATGACAAAGTCACTAACTCTCATGATTATGAGTGGGATGAGCTATCTGTCACCACATAGGACATTGAAATAGATGTGATTCACATGTTTGCAGCTCCATTAGCACCTAGGGAGCATCCTAACATTGCTCCTAACAATATTGATATTCCTGAAGCAGAGGAGGAGTTCCTTCCTCCAATCATTGATGGAGAGACTAGTGTTTTACTAAGTCTAGAAGAACTTTAGAGGTGACAAGCAAGAAGCCTCCTTTTACGGAGAGATGATGATGAAAGTTCTACTGATGAGTCACTAGAATTTGGTCCATATATAACTAATAATGACCCTTTTAATGACAATCTAACTCTTATTAATCTAAACATTGAAGAGATTAAATTAACAAGACATGTCATGTCAGTTAATAGTCTTGATGCTAACGCGATGCTATCCTTCCCAAAATCTGACTCCTTATCTTTGACAAATCTAGATCTAATTGGGACTAATATGGATCCTACTATCATGACCTTCCCCAATGATTACACCTTATCTTTCTATCTAAATGCTTGTGAACCTTACCCTTCTTCCACCAATGCAAGGAGCATGAACATGTCACAGGAGGATATCAAGTTTCTCAGTCAAAAATTAAAAAATAAAAAGAAAAAGGGAACTGAAGGTGAAAACCATGTTGTGGAAATGTCAGATCCTAAAATAGTAAAAACAAAAGATGTATCCGATGGTGAAAACCTCTCAAAGGCACCAAAGGATGAGATTCTTGATATCCTCCCCAAGCACTTTCAAGAAAGGTCTTTAGTTTTGATGGAACCAACACAACCAGTTAATTTGGGCATAGTTAAAGATCCTCAAATAGTACACCTAGCACAATATTTGTTAGAAGAGGAGAAGACATAGTTCACTGAGTTCCTGAAAGAGAAAAAGATCAAATTTGCATGGTCTTATACAGATATGCCTAGACTGGATCCTAAATTGATAATGCACCACTTATCTATAGCTCCCAGGATCAAACCCGTGAAACAAAAACTTAGAAAGATGCATCCTCATGTTGCATTGCTAGTAAAGGTAGAGCTAGAGAAATTGTTGAAATCTGGATTCATCAAAGTCATTGCCTACGCAGGATGGATCTCCAATGTGGTCTAGTGTCTAAATCTGATAAATCTATCAAGATATGTATAGACTTCAGAGACTTAAAAAAAACATGTCCTAAGGATGACTTCCCCCTGCCTAATATTGATATGATCATAGACCTCACAGTAGGCTACCAAATGTATTCACTAATGGATGGGTTCTTAGGATATAATCAGATAAAAATTTCCCTCAAGGATCAAGAGAAGACCGCATTTACATGTGCATGGGGCACATTTTGGTGGAACGTCATGCCATTTGGGTTAAAGAATGTTGGTGCTACATATCAAAGAGAAATTACTACTATATTCCATGATATGATGTACAAAAACATGGAGGATTACATGGATGACATCTTAGCTAAATCCAAAGAATAGAATAGTCACATTGCTGACTTAAGAAAAATATTGGATTGTATGGAGAAATTTCAACTCAGGCTCAATCCAAAGAAGTGTGCCTTTGGGGTCCAATCAAGAAAGCTTTTAGGATTTATTGTTTTAGCGAAGGGAATTGAGGTAGATCTTGCAAAGGTCAAGGATATACTAGAGATGACTCCTCCATGCAACATTAGTCAAATGAGGACATTACAAGGGAGACTTCATGTCACAACTTACAGATAGAGCACAACCCTTTACCAAATTGCTACAAAAATGGGTCACCTTCAAATGGGATGAACATTGTGAAGGCAACTTCAAAGAATTGAAAGAGTACCTAGCTACTCCTCCTATTCTTATGGCACCCATTCATGGAAAGCGATTACTCCTGTATATTTCAGCTACAACCACATCACTAGGAGTATTGCTTGCACAAGAGGATGAAACTAAGAAAGAAAGAGTGATCTACTACATTAGTAGAAAACTAGTATCCTATGAACTCAATTACAACATTATTGAAAAATCATTCTTAGCAGTTGTCTTTGCATCACAAAAATTGAGACATTACATGTTGTCACATATAGTAAGGCTCATTGCGAAGATAGATCCTTTGAAGTACCTTCTCAGCAAGACAATATTAACAGGATGATTAGAAAAATGGGTCCTGATTCTAAGAAAATTTGACATTGAGTATGTGGACAAGAGGGCTATTAAAGGACAAGTCCTCGTAGATCAATTGGATGATTCACCACTTCAAGATGATGAACCTTTAAAAATTGAGTTCCCTGATGAAACAATTATGCATCTAACCGAGTATCCATGGAAGATGTTCTTTGATGGTTCTTTCATGAAAAAAGGCTCTAGAGCAGGGCTTATATTCATAACTCCTCAAGGCTACAAAATACTGAAGTCCTACAAATTGATGTTTCCATGCACAAATAACATTTCTGAATATGAAGCATTAGTAAACGGTCTTACACTTTCCATGGAATGAAAGATTATAGAGTTACACGTGTATGGTGACTCCCAGCTCATTATCAATCAAGTCAATGAAGAGTATCTGACTAAAGATGAGAATTTGATGCCCTACAAGAAACTGGTAGATGACTTAAAGAAGTACTTTGTCTTCATCACATTCCAACAAATACCCAGAATAGAGAAAAAAGCTGTAGATGCTATGGCCACATTGGTGTCGATGTTACAACTGGAGGAACGTCAATTTTTCTATGACTTCTAAGTGGAATAATTATCCTACCCCACCTTTGATACCCCTAAATACAAAGTATCTGTGCTTTGAACACCCCAGACCAATATTGGTATGCTAATATCATTGCTTACCTAATTGACCAAACCATTCCCAATAATCTATCAAGAAATGAAAAAAGAGCCTTGATTAGGACAACATCGCGTTATGTCCTCATAACTAATAACTTATATCGATGAGGTCTTGATGGCACACTTCTTAGATGTTTAGAACTAGAAGAGTCAGATTGCACGTTAAAAGAAGTCCACGAAGGTGTATGTGGATCACATTCAAATGACTTTTCACTAGCAAAGAAACTGCTTAGATTCGGCTATTACTGGCCTACCATGGAAAAATATGCCATTCAATTTATGTCATAAATGCCAGACACATGAAAATCTCATCCATTCTCCTACCAGGGAACTTATACCTTTCATACTACATTGGTCATTTCAACAATGGGCCTTTGACTTGGTTGGACAAATATATCCCAATTCTTCAAATGGACACAAGTTCATCATTATGGCCACTGAGTATTTCACGAAGTGGGTCGAAGCCATGCCACTAATCAAAGCCATTCTAAAATAGGTGGCTATATTCATATTGAAATACATTATCTGTAGATATGGGATACCCTCATCAAATATAATAGACAATGGGGGCCAATTTAAAAATCAAGACATTGAAGACCTTTGCGAACAATTCCACATTACTCAACATTGCTCCTCCATCTATTACCCTCAAGGTAATGGATAGGCTGAGGCATCTAATAATAATATTCTCAAAATCCTACACCAAACTGTGAGTAAGTCTGGTAGAGAATGACATTTACAACTGAATCTGCCATTATGGGCCTATAGAAAAAGCATCAGAACACCAACTATAGCTACGCCATTTTCCCTAGTCTATGGTGCTAAAGAAGTACTACCTATTGAGGGTTTAAATCCCATCTTTGCGGATATCTTTACATGGTCTTGTAACTAATGAGAAACACTGCATTGATAGGGTGAATTCTTTAATCCTACTTGATGAGCGCAGGCAATAGGCGTTTGATCACCTAAAAGAGTACCAAGCACAAATGTCTAAAGGTACAATAAAATGGTCAAACCATAAAAATTTCAAGTGGGGGATCTCATCCTAAAGGAGAATCCTAAGAACCAACCTAACCAGGAACAAAAAGGAAAGTTTGAGCCTAATTGGTTGGGACCTTATGTTATCACTGCTACTTTTGGGACTCAAGCTTATCAACTAGCTACACCTAAGGGAGATGTTCTTCTAGCTCCTATTAATACACTACATTTGGAGCAGTTCTACGCTTGATGTTTGGCTAACAGATCCTGTATAGTGGAAAATTTAGAAAATACCAAAAAAAATAAAAAAATTGATCTTGAAGAAATTCCCAAAATAGTGGAAAAATCCCTAAAGAAAGGTATCCTTGGTAAAAACTTGGCAAACAGGTGCCTTGATACTAAAAAAACATTCAAAAAAGCAAAAATAACAAAAAAATTGAAAAAGAGAAAAGTGCCTTGATGACAACCTGGTAAAATAGGCATCCTGGTAGCAAAAAAGAATAAAAAGTTTTACCAAGTGGTGAAAATCTGGCAATCAGGTGTCACTTGTATTCTGTGCTCCATCTATCAATACATTGCTGATACTAATCCTTCACGATTACACCTGTGCTAAGAGTTTAATTTGTTTCCTTACGAAACTCTTATCCTCACTTGGGATTTGTCTGCATTTCTATCTTAGGATCAAGTCATTCTACACTGGGGGCATCTTTTTCCAGTATGATAGGTTGTTTCTACTAGGTCATCATAGGATGGTTTGTCTCGTGATACAACACTTCTCATTACTTCCCCCAAATTGTCACTTTCACAAAACAAGGCTGGCACAAACATTGCACTAACATGAACAATGTTCCTACGACCTACATTAGATTGCAAACAGGAACAATACACATACATGGAACACAATTTTGCTTGAATTCCAACTTTTTGATTGATGAATCTCTACTGCGCTTGAAAAATGAATCAATAGTATTTCTCAATACTACCTAAACACAATTTGATCTTGGTTTGATTATGACTCTTTTATGTACCCATGATGTTTTCACTAGGGGCATCTAAGCAGTTATGAACTTTATTTGATTGATTCACAATTGATAGTTGTTATGTCTTCTAAGTTACTCTGTGACATCTGTGCAAAGAAAAAGAGTCGCAAGGACAGAGGGCATAATGTTTTCTTGGTTTTCTACATATGGTGATTGTTCCAAATGATCCTATAAATTTCACCAAAGTTGGAAGTTTATGGTAAGAGCTGCCGCCATGAGTGGATAGCCGCATATATCTTGATCTTTGTTATGTGTAAAATACGGTGAGGTTGAAAACATTTCCTTTTTTGTTCTCTAACTCAGATTCTCACTAAGGTATACGAAGCATAATGTACCCAAGGATATTAATTTTCAAGGTCATTGTGGGTCCAATATCTTTCCTTACACAGATTCTGATATAGTAAAAGGAAGGTGACTATTTTGTTATCCTGGCTTCTATGCCTTGATGCCTAAGTCTATTTCCTATATTTCATCTAATAAACATAGTATTCATACTTTCATAATATCAGTGGGTATTAGTGATGGTTGTACTATCAGGTGGTATCCATTCCAAAAAGTGCCCAATGATGATAAAAATGTTCAAAAACTACCAATCAGTGACAAGTCCTAAGAGTCTGCATATAGCTGCATTTAGAGATTGCATGATGCATTTTGCAAGAAATAAAAGCATAAGGAATTTGAGCTCAAAAATGATTTCCATTTTCTTCTAAATCCAAGTTAATTACAAAAATTCAATATTACTGATATTTATATCGTTGCACATCCATAACATACATTTTGCATCCATAAAATGAGACAGAAGGAAAAATACAAAAACAAAGTATTTATTCATTTCATTTTACATCCTAAGTGCATCCATACAATTACTTGCATACAGAAAAACTCAAAAACAATACATTTGCACATTCACATAGTATAATTTACAACATATTTATATTAGCAATACATTCCAAACTAAGTAAATGATGTCTTCATGTACAATCTAACTCATCATAAGACCAAGATAAACCTAATCACATGTGCATCAACATCTATCAAAGCAAAGAGAACTCATGAATCATGTCAGAATCAGAAACATCTGCATCAGAGATATATATCAAAACATCATGATACAAAGAGCAACAACATGGCACAAGTCTACACAAAGCATATCAGAGGGTTAGAATGAATTAGATATACATATATAAAGCATCAAAAGTGCAAAAGAATGGCCTCAAAAGGCTCAAGATATACAATATGATCTCACAAAATAGTACAAAAAGACATGTCTCATGTCTGACTCCCCCCCTCTCCCTAATTTGGAGGAGGAGGAGGAGGAGGTGGTATGAATGGACGTGGAGGAGGCATTGCTCCCTCAGATTGCTGGGCAACCCGTGAATAAGAAAGTGCTCTTTGGCCCTCTGGAATTGCAACATGGTATAAATCAAAGTAATAGGATGCTCTCTATCCCTGGTCAGTGGCTATCCAAGCCTGGGTATCTCTCTCTACTCTGAGCATATCACCATACCTATCCTTCTCTACCCTAAGGTGCTCCAAGTGTGCATCCCTGTCTGTCAATAAAGCCTCTAAAGTAGTTATGTGTGCTCTCAGCTGTTCTCTCTCCCACTCACAATGAGACAGTGGATCTGCATCTCTGCCGTAACCCTTGCCAGAATCCTGTCCTAAAGGTCTATCCTGTGACCTATCTGGCTGCCTCTGCTACTCTCCTGTCAGTAAAGGACCTGGATCCATCTAGGGAGAAACAAATTTGAAGCAGGTACGCTGACCCTCTCCACTGCCACTGGCCATGTAATGCTCGCCCTAGTATCTTGATATTTTGCACAGACATGATTTCTATATTGAGCATTATGGACTCTGTGTTTTGTTTATTTTTAGTTGATGAGACATTATGAGTATATATTTTGATAATAAAAATATTTTATGGAAGATAGAAAATGATTTAAAAGTTTTAATCAGGACATGTTATTTCATATATTTGATTGTATTTCTTATAAAGATGATTCAATTCTTGATTTACATTATGGAGTAATAATTATTTTTGGAGCTAACCATACTAATCCAATTATGCCTTGATATTGATGCTATTTGATGTGTTTGTAGGATGAGGAGAGGCAGTCGTAGTCACTTGTATAGGAGATCCACACGATGTCACACTCTCCCTCCTTATTTGACATTGTTTGTATATTTATATATATGTACAGATGTTTCTCTTGACTTGGTGATGCAGGATGCAGGTGTATGTGGTAAAATTGGCATTGTTATTCAACCATACACTTCAACATAGTCCTTGTTCATCAACCACATACAGAAGTGAATATGAGTTATTCATCCTGCATGCCTGTATGATTCAACCTGTTGCCTTTTATCTAGATGGGGTTTCGAAATAGCTCTCAGAACGAGAGTCTCACAACCATAGACCGATCTAAGAATGAAGGATTTTTTTCTCCATGAATGCAATGCAATGCAAGATTATTCTAAGAATTGGAAGATGCAAGATTAATCTAAATGAATTTAAACTATGCCATGATTAGAAATATGAGATTATTCTAAGAAAATGAAGCTATTCTATTGCAAATGATAGCTAAATGTAAAATGAGATTGTCAACTAAAATGAAGTAGCAATTCTTTGTGCTAACAATGCATATTTTCTCCAGGGGTTTGAATGAGAAATGGGAGTTCTTTTATAGACTCAGAGGTGATCAGAATATAAAGTTTCCTTCTTGAAATAAAACAGATAGAAAAGCCAGTTTAAAATAGAAATCTTTCTTTAAAAGAAAACAATAAATTGTTTTCCCTTTACTTTAACTATTTTATTTATGATTTAACTATTTTCTTTCTCTTTAAAGCACAGTTAATTCAAAACTTCTATTTTTGAACTGAAGATAAGTTTTTTGAAAGAATATTTAATTAAATAAATAAAGTATGACCTCATAAATGTGTTTTTCTCAATTATTTGAATAATTAAATTCAATTTTTTAAATGAAGATATTTATTTAATAATTAAATATTATTTAATTCATTTTCATGTGTTTTAGCTAAAAGGGGTGAATTTAATTTAATTAAAGTGCTAGGAATTTATAATTAAATTAATTCAATCATAGGGTTTGTAGAGCCAATAGATATTTAGGAATTAAATATAATGTATGATTAATGCAGATTTAGGATTTTCTGCATTTGACACTTAGGTCGAGTAGAGTCAGTAAAAATTAGAATTGCCTAGTACAATAGGACTTTGATGATTCCAAAGAATGACAAATGCAACAAAATTGGTTAGGGTTGCAAGATGCCAATTTTGGGGTGTTACATTTTTCCCCTCTTTGAATTGATGTGTGAGAAATGCATTGATTCAAAGAATAGTTTGATGTCTGAAGCACAGAAGAATATATTTCAAAAATTGATGATGCAAAGATTGATTGATGAGGATTTCAGAGCCATCTCCAGGACAGAGATTGACTCTCCGAAGTCTAGGTTAGGCTGCCGAGACGCCGGTCAAGTAGAGTTTTTGAGGGTAATCTCTAGAACAAAGCTTGATCCTTAGGGATCCGGGTTAGAATGCCCTGATACCTAATAGATTAAGATTATGAGAATCATCTCCAGAATGAAGCTTGATCCTTAGGGATCTGGGTTAGAATGCTCTGATACCTAATAGATTGATATCCTTCAAAAGACTATCCCCAGAAAGAGGCTCAACCTTCAAGAGTCATGGTTAGATTGCCCCGATACCTGTCCATAAAAAGATAGTGATATTGCTATCAGGATTCAGCTGTGTAGTTTTTGAGTCAAAATCATTCACCCATAATTCATGAGTAGTGGTTCACATGAACCCATCTCTCATGAGAATGAATGGAACACTTAGCACTCATTGGATCTAGGTGATGCTCACAGAGGTGAAGCACCGGGACTTCCTGGGAGGTCACC
>MU224324.1:1511017-1544736 GCA_018584345.1 Thuja plicata | reverse complement strand
AGAGATGGGTTCATGTGAACCACTACTCATGAATTATGGGTCAATGAGTTTGACTCAAAAACTACACAGCTGAATCCTGATAGCAATATCACAATTTGACTTGCTGTGGAAAAATATCTCCTACTTAACATAAAAAGATAGTCAATAGAGGTTTTTAGGACTATCTCTAGATGAAGCTTAGTCCCCCAATATCTAGGTTAGATTGCCCAGACACTGGTCAGATTGATATCTTTCACAAGACTGTCCCCAGAATGAGGCTCAACCTTCAGGAGTCAGGGTTAGATTGCCCCGATACCTGTCCCAAAAGATAGTCAATAGACATTTTTAGGACTATCTCCAGAATGAAGCTTAGTCCCCCAATATCTAGGTTAGATTTCCCAGACACTGGTCAAATTGATATCTTTCACAAGACTGTCCCTAGAATGAGGCTCAACCTTCAGGAGTCAGGGTTAGATTGCCCCGATACCTGACCCAAAAGATAGTCAATAGAGATTTTTAGGAATATCTCTAGAATGAAGCTTAGTCCCCCAATATCTAGGTTAGATTGCCTAGACACTGGTTAGATTAAGTTTTTGAGAATCATCTCTAGAATGAAGCTTGATCATCAGGGATCCAGGTTAGATCACCCCAATACCTAATAGATGACAATATGTAAGGAACAAAGATGTCTTTATTGGTTGTGGAGCATCCAGTTTTGACTATGAAGTACAAAAAATTGAACATGCCCCAAGTGATGAGATGCCCCTAGCAATGAGGACTTTTGAAAATCAGATCAGATTGATTGGAATAGATTTAATGATGTAATCATCTTGCCCCCTCGGGAGAGAAATGGAAAGATGACACATCATAATGATGATTGAGAGTGAGAAATCATAGATAGATGTTGAATTAGAGATCAAGAAGAACTCAGAATAGATTATAGAAGAATTTGGAAGATTTAGAAGCAATTTTGAGTGATTTGGAGGTCTGTTGACCAAGTTTTACTAGGGTTGACCAGAGTTGACCAGAATTGACTTTTTTGAGAAAAAAAGTCACAGATTTGAGAAAATGTTGATTAGATATGATTCTGACAAGAAAGCGACGTCAAAAAGTTGATTGCACAAGCGTCCGACCGCGTCAGTCCCAAAAAAATTAAAATGCAATTTTGAGCTACATAGAAGTGTCAGATTTTGATTTCGATCACAAAATAGATTCAGAGCGGCCAAATTAGGTATTGGTGAAATTTTCACGCAAATCAGAGCACTTTTGAAAATTAGGTCAAAACCTATATATGAGTCAAAAGGTCATTTTCAAATCATTTGCCTCCATTGACTTTTGAGAATTGCATTTTGAGCGAAAATGGTGGTCCCCGTGAGCACGCATCATTTTGAGCGATCCAGGCATCATAATCAGCCAACAACCTATAGACCCCCGATAAGTGGTCGATTAACCTCTCCAACATTTCAAATTTCATTATTTTTGGTCAATTTTTGCATTATTTATCACATTTTTAGAAACTATTCTGTGGGTTCTCGTGCGAGGAACTAGTTTCCTCGCACGGCTCGTGATGAAGCCTCGCGTGAGAAACTGCCAAAAGGTAGAGTCTCACATTGGCCATTGGGTATCCTCGTGTGGGAGGGCACCCACATCTCATGTGGGAAACCCTTCAACAGGGGGGTTTCTCACACGAACAGTGAAGAAACTTCGCGCGGCTCGTGAAACTTCTTCGCACGAGAATCTGCTATCTTGCATGAAGAAAAAGTAGCAAATTGAATTTTGAACTAGGGTACGCTGCATCTGATAGCAATTACATCAGCATTGGTTTGTAGCGTAGTGTGGCTGTAATTCTTTATTGCTTAGCTATGCATTGATTATTGTGAACCATGAGTACTGATCATGCTTTTTTGTTTGTATGTCTTGCAGGTCAAGTTCCCAGACATTGCATTTAGGTCACATCATCCAGCTATCAATGGCTGGTACGACACTTAGACGACACAGAGATTGCCCATATTGACAGCCTGGGCCTATCACATCTCTATGAGATAATTGATATTTGGGTTAATCATGGTTTATTGGGAGCACTAGTAGAACATTTCCATTCAGAAATGAACACCTTTCACCTGCCTCAGGGTGAGATGACAGTGACACCAAAGGACATCTATCAAATCCTCAAGACACCTTTCCACGGGCTTCAAGTAGAGTATGAGGTACATCCTCGGCCAAGGACACTAACACTATAAGAGATCCTACAGGATGAGCTTGTCATGGGGAGAGCCATCCCATGGGAGGAGCTGATAAGAGAGTACGGGCCTAGGCATCGATTGGCCATGGTATTGGCAGCATTCCTTGGCTGCAATATGTGAACTTTGATATTCTGATATTTTGATGCATACTAATACTTTTGGGACAGGTGTGAAATGGTGGTGAATTCCCTAGAGTCCCTAAAATAATGTTTTTTTTTATCATATTATGTATTAATGGTTCTCTGGTCTTGTAGATTGCAGATAGTCTGATCAAAATGTCTAAAGTGATCACTCCTCTTGATAGCCCGGAGCTTCCAAGTACCTCCACTCGGGCGGCCACAAAAACTAAGGCCAAAAAGATGCTGGCCAAACTACCACTAACCTCCAAATACCAAGGGGAGGGTGTTCTTATGGGTTCCAAGGTGGATTCCAAGCTGTAGGAAATAACAGATACCGAGCCCGGACTATGGGATAAAATGCAGGGCTTGGTCCAAGCCATATACTAATAGAGGACCGTCGGAGATGATATTGCTAAATACATGGCTGCCTCTGGAATTATTAAAGCTACAAGCTTTCCCTACTCAGTGCAAGCACTGGAGCTGATACTCCAACTGGAGACATTCTACAACGACCCCACTAGAGTTGTTTTTCTCACCGATCCTCGACCACTACACTATCCAGCACCCATCGTCAATCTAGATGCGACTACTTTTGCTTTGGGGTTGGGGATCCCCCAATTCAAGGGAGCCATTGTTCTCTCCTAGTCCATGTCATCGAAGGAGTTTGGGGAAGCTTCCCTTCTCTCCCGACAACATCTTAACACTCACTAGCTAAAGTCCCCGAGAATGGACTATAAAAAGATGAAGCTGGAGATTCCTCACGGGGACTTTAAAGAATGTATTTAGGTGGGGATTATATTTCTATGCAGGCTTTTTAGAGAGCCCCATGCCTGAGAATTTTTGGCATGGATGTATTACTTTCTCTACTGCATCACCACCCACAGTCAGACCTTCAACTGGGCGGCTATCATCGCCAACCATGTGGACGCGCAGCTAAAGAGCGTCCTCAAGATTTCAAAGTTCTACATGAAATCCTACGTACTATGGGCACTGGCCCAATAGAGGCTTGCTTTCCAAGGTTTGGTGGGAATTCTTAGGAATGGGCCTAACTAGTTGGTGCCATGGAATCACTATCCCTAGGTCCAATGGGAACTTAGCTTCCCTAATTTTTTTGGGTAAATGACACGTTCATTTACCATAACATTTTGACACTTACTTAGGACACTGAGTACCGATTGTCGCAGGATGCGATGAACCTAGTGAGTACTTATGAAAATTACTTCATTTAATTTCAGTAGCATACATACATTCGAGTGACCGACTTCTCTGGGAAACCCTACCTACTCCCTAGATATTGTGGGGATAGGATCATTCTTTTGGAGTTTTGCAGACAAATCCTAGAGCTCCATGCATTCTTTACCTTGAAAAAGGTTGTATCTATTCAGTTTCTGATGGTTTGTGGGAACTATTCTTGTAGTGTTGTGGTGGCCAAGGAGGCCAACAAAAAACTTAAGAGTCTGGGACTGATGGAATTCCACCACACCAGAAGCAATTGTGACCCAGTGAGGGAAATAAGGGAGGCGCTGCCTCAGGCAACCAAGCCACATAGAAATGATATTGAAGATTTCTGGGCAGATTTCCAAGACAATTTTGATCTTCGGGCCTGACAACACTTTCGCATGTCAAAAGGTTTGATGTAATCCCTCAACCTTCGGGGCTTTCCAAAAGATTTCATAGACGATGGGCCACTAGAGAACCCAACATATAAAGAGCAGGGGATGGATAAATTGGATCTCCCTCTAGTGGATTGGGGCACCCCAAAGAACTTAACAATTGAGGAGGTATATCACCCCATTATAGATAACAGTCATAAATATTTTGAGCGGGTACGTCCAACAAGCACTCGAAAAGGCCCAATTGTGTGGATGTTTTCTTTGACCTTCAGAGCCGTGGGAACAAGAAAAAGTAAGGGGAATGAGAAAGAAAGTACCCCAGCCCGAGTGCCTCCCCAAGTTCCTCCCAAAGGTCTGCTTCCCATCATGGAACAGATACAAGAATAGATGGAGGCATTGAGGCTGACGAGCTAGAAGATAAGTTCCCATCTTTCCCATGGCTTCCTCGCAACTCTAGTGACATCTGCTTGCCCAGTGGGATCCTTTTTATTGGCATCACTAATGAGGAGGCATGCATTCACGGAGGCAGAGTCTGTAGATTTTCTAGATGTCAGGGCCCCATTATAAAGAAAGAAGAAGCATAAGGTAAACCCTACCCCAAGTGTAGACACAAGCCCTGTCATGCCTAATGTTCCCCTAGTAGAGGTCAGTTCAGATTCCCCTAAACTGGATGATATAGTAGAGGTCTCTCCCCTACATGATGAATTTGATGACATCTTCAGGATGGATGAGATTATGAACCTGCATGGGGAGATAGACCAGGCAGTGGAAGAAATTGCCAGCTAGGAAAAGGAAGAGACCCCCATCGAAAAGGAGGTCCTAGAGAAAGAAGCTGTGACAGAGAAGGAAGTTTGGGAAGAAGCACAAAAGGAGCCTGAGTGGGAGGAAACATTAGTCTAGGAGACTGAGAAGGAACCATGGAAAACAATAGATGAGCAACTGATGACTAGGGAAATTGGACCCACAGGATCAACCGTACCCCCAATTGTCACGCTCCAGACGCCTTTGGTTACTTCGAGTGACCAAACACCTTGGAGTACATTCGATGAGGTGATTATAGTGGCCCAAATGCTAAACCTTGGCTAGACACCTCTACCACTTCCAGAGGATGTTCCAATAGAGAAGGATATCATAAAAAATGACATCAAAGAAGAACAACAACAACAATAGGATGAGGGGAGAATCCCCAAGGATATGAATGTCAATTCACCCATTATTGAGAAGGATAGGGAAATCCCTGATGATACAGTGACGTTGATGTTGGCAGAGAGGAGATCCTAGACATCACAAAAGAGGACACCAATAGGACGAAAGACATTGAGGCCCCCAGAGAGAAAGAAAAGGAAAAGGAACAAGAACAGGAACATGAATAGGAATAGGAACATGAACATGAAAAGTAGAAAGAGCTTGATGACACTGTACATACTGGGAATGCACTGCCAAACTCCAAAGGGAGTCCCAACACCCAGGCCTTGGCAGAAAAACCACCCCAGCCACCATGATGGCTGGTGGAATCCAAAAAGAGAAAGGCCCCAACGATAATAACAGTTTTTCCACTCTCCCTGGCTGAAATGATGGCTCGAAAAACAGAGGCCAAGAAGCCTAAAAGGGCCTGGATAGTCCATACCCTCCAGACTAGTCCAAAAGGAAGCACAGTTGCAATAATTGAAACACCTCCCCTAGATAAAGATGCAACGGTGGTAAGGGTCGAAGATTACACTATCATAGAAGTGCCTCTAGGGAGGAGAGACAATCAAGGAGAATTAGACTTGCTATGAGAGGCAACTCGGGCAGTAGAGGCCTGGTATGATAAACATGCCCAGAAGTTGAAGGAGGAAAGAGAAAATAATGAGACTCTACTTGGACTTCTGATAGAACTTACACAACCCCTGGTCGAGATCCATCTGAAATCTTCCACCTCCAGAATACCGCTTCCACAGGGTGACATGGATGCTCTAAGGGCCATGAAAAAGAAGACATAGGCTATGGATGAGTGGGTCACCGAGCAAATAACAATCGTAAGGCAATTTTTAGTTGTATCACTTCCGGGCCTTTACCTAGCTAAAAATATCTTCCTCCAAGCAACCAATGCCATCATTATATGGGAAGGAAATTTAGAGAAGTATGAAGGGTGGAAGACCATGTTGGATGAAGTCATCAACTCCAGAGAAGAGGCTGTCACAGAGACAAGAATTTGGGAGATGAATCATTCAAATTCCTTCGGGTCGAGTACTCTAGAGTTCACCTCAAAATTGAGGTGTGCAAGAAATTGGTCACAACCCTAAGGGAGAAGGTCACAATGGTCCAATATCCATTGGACCTATTCAAATCATTTGTTGTAAGGGTGTCATAAGTCGACCCCTTCACCACCAGATTGTGCACCTCGGAGGACTATGTCCTCAGTAAGTATGATGAGTTGATGGAGTCCCTGTACCAGTCTACTGGGGACTTTGACAGAGGAAAGATATCAAGAATATCTAAGATGATGCTCTAGGATCATGAAACCATAAAATTAGTAGATCAATTCTAGAACAAGGCCAGAGAAGTTGAGGAGAAGTTGGAGGCTGTCCACGGCCGGTGGAGTAGCATGAAGGACATAGATGAGGATGGCATCAACCAAATTTTGGAATCATTCAAGAATATTAAAGGGAAATAAAGTTGTCCAGATTCCATAGATTTTTACCAGCAGGGTGCATTCTTTTACATTCATTATTCTTTGAGCGTAAGCTCCCGGATGTCAGAGTCCCAGATCCAACAGTTTTGTATTAGTTTTGGTGGCCCATGTCTAGGCTACCCAGAGCTGACCGGTCACTATCCAAAAATCAATAGGGGTGTCAGGAAGTAGGTGACCCTAGCAAGGAATGTTAGCTCAAAGGATGGTTCTGACAGATGGTCTTCCCAAGGTGCCACTCCAGCATTAACTACCTGGCACATCGAAGACAGTGAGATACATATTGCATTGATGAGGAATAGAGCCTCAAACTCCAGAGAGATCAGAATTCTTCTCTTCTCCCTCTATCTCTTTTCTCGATGCTGATTCTTCCATACCTCTCTCCTTGTCTTATTCTTCTAACATGTCAGACCTCTACCCTTTTTGAGGTAGTTGTAAAGTGGTGCAAGTAGTACCGGCCACTAGATATTGTATTTTATTGTTGAGTGTAAAGTTAGATTAGGTTAACTTTAGGGAAAGTATGTGTATAAATAACAAGTCTGACCTCATTTTAGGGGTCAGAAAAATTGATGATTTTGTAGTCCATACTATTAGCTTTCAACATTTCATTTCTTGTAGTTGTAGAGCTCAATGCTCAGTAGTTCTTCGTAGTTCTTGGTAGATGGATGCTCTCTTGGAGCTGTTGATGTACACACCAGTGATGCTGGAAAACTGTTAATGAAGAAGGAATGATTCTTGCAATGATGTTGTTGGTGTCTTGATCTATGAGTTAATACCCTCTTGTGCTATATGTTTCTGATGTCCTTTTCTCTAATGTTTAAGTAGATTAACAACCTCTTTCCCCTTTCTATTGAACATGTATGAATCATTGGTTATGTATATGTTTAGTATTTAGTATAGTTCATTAGAGCATGGTTGATGTTTTAAATGTGTTTGGATAACTATAAGTAGAATGAATATACTCTAACCCTGGAATATATTTTGAAGTTTGTTTGATAATCCAAATGCTTGCAGGAAACCCCGACTTACCAAAATCCTCATAGAAGATGAGCCAATAAAAACCAGCTATCCCCCGAACAAAATAGTCACACATCAAACTTAGCTCCCACACCATCAAGACTCGACACTTAGGTGCTTGAAGGCCCAAAGAATTTATTTCCCAAACAACCTTTATAGGCAAAGTTGGTTGGTACTCTGGTACTCAATGACAACTTACATCTATTGATGAGACCGGTCACGAAGTCCTGTCAACAACAGGCACATGCTCAAGTGTTGAGAGTTCACAAAATATAGAGTAACAGGTCCAACAAGAAATGTATCAAGAAGATATGAAGGTTGATATTTCATCCTCTATAGTTGGAAACAAGAATCGTGGGGTTTAACAGACACATAAGAAAACTCAGGAGTGAGTAGGATCTCCTAGGATGAGTACTAGACAGTGAAGACAACTTGTCAAGTATATGAATATGTAGCATTAGTCATTTAGTTGGTAGATAGTGAGAATTCTAGCTATGAGGAGGTTGCACAACATCAGGTGTGGAAAGATGCGATGGTTGAGGAATATAACTCAATAATGCAGAATGATGTGTGCGAGTTTGTGCCTAGACTAACATATAGGGTTTCGGTTGGATCTATAAGATCAAACATGGTAGCATCAAGAAATACAAGGAAAGGTTCGTAGAACATGGGTTCTCTCAGAAGGAGAGAATAGACTATGAGGAGAAATTTTCTCTAGTAGCCAAGTATACTTCTATACGAGTTGTGATTTCATTTGTATCACAAATGACATGGACGATCCATCAAATGGATGTTAAGAAAACATTCCTCAATGGTGAGTTGAAAGAGAAGGTATACATATAACAACCAGAAGGATTTCTAGCACACAATGAAGATACCCACATGTGCATATTGAAGAGAGATTTGTATGGAATCAATAAGGATCCTAGAGCATGGTATGAGTGCATTGATTCATACTTACAAGGAATTGGCTTTGTGAAGAGTGAGGCAGATGCGAACCTCTACTACCTTGTGGTTGGAGGTGAGGTTCTCATTCTTGTTCTATATGTGGATGACTTGTTTTTAATAGGTTCACTAGGGATCATAGAGGAGTGTGAGAAGGACCTTGCAATAGATTTCAAGATGAAGGATTTAGGACTTATGCACTACTTTCTAGGCATGAAGGTTTGATAGACAGATGGAGAGATTTTCCTTGGACAAGGGAAATATTGCATTAAAATCTTGAAAAGGTTCAGGATGGAGGATTGAAAAGTCATATTTACACCCATAATCACTAATTGGAAGAAGGTAGACACTTGCAAGGAGAAGGATTAAGATCCCACCTTATACAGGCAGTTGATTGGTTCTCTCATATATTTGGTCAACACAAGGCTAGATATAGCTTTTTCTATAAACTCTCTTAGTCAGCTCATGGTTGAGCCAAAGAGAGTGTATTGGACATTGAAAAAGCACGTGCTACATTATTTGAGTGGTATAATTGAGTACAAGATTAGATATGCTTGAGGTGAAGGAATCAGGTTGATAGGCTATACTAACACAGATTGGGATGGTAGTCTAGGGGACAATAAGCACTTCAGGGTGTTGTTTCAGTTAGGGATCAAGAGTTGTCTCTTGGTTCAGTAGCAAGCAAAAGTATGTGGCTTTGAGTTCTACAGAATCATAATACATAGCAGCCAACATGGAGACATGTGAATCTATAAGGATTTGGAAGTTTCTAGTAGCCTTTTTTGGTCAGAGGGTTGAGACTACTGTGATACACTGTGACAATCAGAGTTGCATTAAATTATATGAGAATCTAGTGTTTCATGATAGGCCTAAGCATATAGACACAAGTTATCACTTCATTAGGGATTGTGTACAATAGGGGATTGTTCAACTATAGTACCTATCTACAGTGTAGCAGGTAGTAGACATTTTTACTAAGGCATCGGGGAAGGGGAAATTCATCTTCTTTATAGATAAGTTGGGTGTTATGTAGAACAAATTCCTTGCTAAGAGGGAGTGCTAGCTTGAGTAGCTCAAATTTTGTTTCTCCATATGTAACAATTAGTAAATAGTTTTTATTTGGTTAGATTCAAAACAATATTTATTAATTAATTGATCTATTTTAGAGACACCTATAAAAATAATTAGTTATGGTTTGTTAAGGTGTTATTAATCTCAGTCGTTGATTGAGAATGAATCTCGGTCGTTGATTTCCAATGAGAGTAGTATAAAAGGGGGTCATGGGAATTTGGAGAATACAAAAAGTTTGAGAAGTATTTAAAGTGTTAGAAAATGAATTTTCTGTGTTAGAAAATAAGTCTTGTAGTGTTATCAAGGGTGCAGTGATAGCAGTCGTGGGATCTCGACAGGAGAAATTGGGAGATTGTCGAAGCTCTTCCAGTAAGAGACAAGCATTTTCATGTATCTCTTAATTTGTTGAAGTTTAATATAAGTTCCCCATATATAGTAATGGTTTTCCCTTCTGGGTTTTTCCAGGGATAATTTGTTCAAAAATATTGTGTTCATTGTGTTGCATGTATCTTTCATTTTTTTATTTGTGAAGTTGCAGTTGTGTTATTATTCAATATTAGCTGTGAATTAATTTTCAGCAGTCAAATAATCTGTATAAGCTATGAGATTAATAATCAATAACTGCAATAGAATTTTCACAATTTTTACTGTTTGATTGCAACAACATAGTGTTTACTATTATCTACATTCGAGGACTTGAAATGTGTATGACACAATTAGAAACAATTTACACAAACGACCAACAAACCAATAAGTAACAAAATTCCACAACACACAAGGTACTATTCTATCAAAGTTTTTTTCTCTTTTTAGATAGTTGGAGCACATCAAGCTATAAGATTCTACAATGTTATCTTCATTTCCCATATGCATCATAAAATTTCACAGGACCGAAGAGATATCTAAATTTTTATAAGCAAGCAATAGTTTAAAAGGTTAAAGATGTAACTAATTATTCATTCTTTATAAATTATAAGATATAATTATTACTAATTGAAATAATATATTTTTATTCATATATTTTATAAATTAATTAAAATATTAATATGTATAATTTTTTTTAAGTTTAAGCTTATCATCAAGTTATTTATATTTTATTTATTTTATATTATATTATTAGAATGCCTATAATCTCAAATGTCACATACTCAAAAATTTAAATATTATATTAATTATTTATATATTTCATAAATTAAATATAATATATATATATATATATATATATATATATATATATATATATAATCTTATGAAATCCAATATGAAGCCTACTGCAAAATGACCATGTTTGGAGGCATATGTGGTCATGCTTTGATGTTGTGTCTCGTCATCTGTTGTTCCATTGTATTTTACATTTTTTCTTGGTTTGTGTGTGGGGTTTGATTTTTTATTTACCCTATTGATCTATCATTTCATTTCCTTTCTCTTTTGCTTCACATGTGTGTGCCTTTATCATTCTCAGGTAAGCGCCATCTAGGGCTTGACTCGTTTGAGTTTCAACCATATTATGTTTTGAATGGCCGTAAAAGAGAATGATGAAGGAAAAGAAGGGAATGAGAAGGGGATTAATGTGTCTAAGGATGGAGATATTTTGAATAAATCTTGAGAAATGGTTAAGCCTTCTTACAAGGCATTTCTTTCAGATCAATCTTCTACTGAGCTCCTAGACTCTGTAAATTTTGAAGAGAAGTTTCTCAGAAAACAAGTGGAAAATAGAGGAAGAGATCCCAACACCAATGGACATAGATGAGGAGATGGAGTTGATTCCTTAGTAGAATATGCAGGTAATGAGGGAGGAGAAGAAGGTAAGGCCTCGTCACCTGGAGTTAAGGCACTCTCTCTCTCTCTCTCTCGCTAAATGGTGATATGGTAAAGGTTATTAAATTCGAACAAACTAGATTGAAAAGAATTGTTGTATATTTTGTTTGCATGGATATTAAATTATTACCTGCTAGTAAATTTTTGGATGATTGGTTCAACAACATTTAGGGGAAGAAACTTGGTATTATTATTAGCTTTAGTCAAATGATTCAAAAGGGTTTGTTTCTAATTTTATTAAAAACTCATGGAATGCAAGAAAAAGTTTTGAATAAGGGGTATTGGCATGTAGGGAAAACGATGTTTAGAGCCCTTCTTTGGTCCCTGAAAAGAAATGCAGAACATGTCCTCTCCCATTATTCCCCTTTCTTAGTTGAATTGAGAGATGTTCAACCCAAATTTTGGCCTTTTATACCACACATGCTTAAGCCAATGAGATTTGTGTTACAAGTTGAAGAATCCAGAGTGACCCTTCCACACCTTAATGCCCACATGTTGATTACTGATGCAAGGAGGGATGATAAGAGGGGTCAAAGGAACTCCCAGGTACCAAACCAACCTTGCAGAACACAATGCAGAAGCAACAACACACAGAGTGAGAGAAGAAACAACATATATCTTTTATTTTATTAATTGATCAAACTCATTACATGTCGGGCTATAAGGCATTCCTGGTTTTAGCCACATACATTCAATGAATTAAAAAATGAGATTAATAGATGTGAGGTCACAGAACTACCTTCCAAATATCTCAACAAATAATCCTTTGTATAATTCTACTATGCTCTCCAAACTGATCCTAAAACTAAGAACAAAGAAAAAAATAAATACAAGAGTCCACCAAAGAGGTCGACACTCAAATTCCTAAGAGAGACCCATATTTAGGTCCACATAGATCCCAATGAGAGACCCCACATTAATTACACCACAAAAATTAAATGTAGAATTCAACTAGATCAGGATAAACAACTCAGGAAGAGTAACACTGAGCAACAACAATCACTCAAAAAAGCATGCTCGAGCAACAAGGATGACTTGATAAGAACATACCCAAGTGACAAAAAACCAACTCGGTAAAGCACAATTGAGCAAAAAAAAAACACACCTTGAGACGCATCGGTAAAGAAAGAAAAAAGAGATACCCAAGCAACAGGGTAACTGAGTACTTCATTGAGCAGCCTCCAAACAAGCTAAAGAACAAAAGAAAACATATTTTTGGTTGAGAATAATCGCCAAGGACCCAAGATGCTCCTGCATCAGACACCTAGGGTTACAAAAAATGATTCCCCAAATCATGTATCAGGTCCAACCTAAAATTAATCCAACTTAGATTGAGAAATACAAGATGAGTCTTCAATCGGTCTGTTCTTCCATTTTATAGATATTCCATGTATTCCTTTCCTCTTGTACTTCTGCCAATTTTTTGTTTCAAAATCTGTTTAACTTCCTCTATCAGTTTCTTAGGATAATCACTCAGTATTGCCACTTCTTCATCAGGTTCGTGATATTCATACAAGTCTAAAATATTGAATATATGTGATATATCCATGTCATCAGGTAATTCAACTTCATAAGAATTTCCACTGTCAAATCTTCTCAGTATTCTACAAGGACCAAATTTATTCATTTTCAATTTACCATATATTCCAACAGGAAATCTTCCTTTCTTCAAATCAACCATTACTGCAACACCAATTTCAAAAGTTTTATGTCTTCTTGATCTATCTGCACTATCTTTGTACTTCTGATTACTTTTCTCCAACTTTTGTTTTACATCTTCATGTAATGTCTTCATAAATTCATCAAATTCCTGTGCTTCAACACTTCTTTTCTCTTCTCCAACAATATCTCTCAAGTCTGATATACCTCTCGACTATGTGCCATGAACAATCTCAAAGGGTGTCTTTCTAGTACTTCTATTTACTGAACTATTGTATGCAAACTCAGCTTGTGCAAACATCAAATCCCAATTAATTGGTGTGTCTCCAACTAGGCATCTCAAAAAGTTACCCAAACTTTGATTTACAACCTCTATTTTTCCATCAGTCTATGGATGAAATATAGAACTATACTTCAACTCAGTATCCAACTTATTCCAAAGTGTTTTCTAGAAATAGCTAACAAATTTACTGTCTCGGTCAAAGATAATACTTCTCGGTAATCCATGCAATCTGATAATATCCTTAAAGAAAAGATATGCTATATGTACTGCATCTGATGTCTTTATACATGGTATGAAAAGGGTCATCTTAGAAAATCTATCCGCAACAACAAATATGGAATCATTACCTCTTGCTGTCCTCGGTAAGACAAGAACAAAATCTATGCTGATATCACTCCATGGTTTCTCAGGAACAGTAATCGGTGTATACAAACTAGTATTCTGACTTACTCCTTTTGCAACTTGACAAACTCCACAACTTTTCACAAATTTCTGAACATCCTTATACAATTGAGGCCAAAAATATCTTTCCTTTAGCAAAATCAATGTTTTATCAATATCAAAATGTGGACAACCAAACCACTACTATATTTTTCCTTTATCAAATTAGTTTTCATTGAGCCTCTCGGTATGCATAACTGAATACCTTTGAACAAAATATCTTCCTAAATAAAATAATCTTCATAATTACTTGATTGATTTAAATTAGGTGCTCTACACACTCTCCACTGCTCACAAAAATCAGGATCACTTTCATACAAATTATTCATATCATTAAAACCAAGAACTTCAATTCTCATTTTAGTCAACAAAGATCTTCTTCTGCTCAATGCATCAACAACTCTGTTAGAATCTCCACTCTTATGCTTAATCACAAATGTAAAACTCTGCAAATACTCTACCAATTTCATATGTCTCTGATTCAACTTATTCTGACTACTCAAATATTGTAAAGCCTTATGATTAGTATACAACAAAAATTCATTTGGCATCAAGTAATGTCTCAATTTATTCATATCTTGAACAATAGCATAGAATTCTTGATCATAGAAATAATATTTCCTCTTAGCATCATTCAACTTTTCACTAAAGAAAGCAACATGTTTACCTTGTTTAGTCAATACAGCTCCAATTGCACTTCCACTTGCATCACATTCAACTTGAAACACCTTATTGAAGTCAGGTAATGCTAACACATGCAATTCAACAACCTTCAGTTTCAAAGTCTCAAAACTCTTATCAGCTCCATGTGTCCATTTGAATTCTCTTTTGTCTCCTCTCATTGTCTCAGTCATAGCATTACAAATAGAACTGAAATTTCTGATAAAATTCCTGTAAAAATTTTCCAATCCATGAAACAATCTTACCTCACTAACATTCTCAGGTGTAGGCCAACTAAGTATAACTTCAACCTTCTCCGGATCCATCTTCAAACCATCAGCCAAAATCACAAAACACAAATACACAAGTTCTTCTTTCATGAAGGAACACTTCTTCATATTTATTAGCAACTTTTCCTCTTTCAATCTCTACAATACTTTCCTTATATGCATCAAATGCTCTTCTCTAGTCTTACTGAATATCAGAATATCATCCAAGTATACAATCACACATTTATTCAAGAATTTCTTCAAAAATTCATTCATTAACCTCATAAATGTACTTGGTGCATTAGTTAAACCAAAAGGCATAACCAACCACTCATACAAACCTTTCTTTGTCTTAAAAGTAGTCTTCCATTCATCACCTTCTCTAATTCTAATATGACGATACCTACTCTTAAAATCAATTTTGGTAAAATATCTTGCTCCACTCAAACAATCCATTATATCATCCATTCTCGGTATAGGAAACCTATACTTCACTGTGATATTATTGATTTCTCTTGAATCAGTACACATTCATCATTATCCATTCTTCTTAGGTGCTAATACAACTGGTACTCCACATGGACTCAAACTTTCTCAGATCAAACCTTCATCAAAAATTCATGAGATTGTCGGTTAAGCTCTTCATTCTCGGTCACTGTTAACCTATGTGGTGCTTTGTTTGGTAAACTAGCTCCAGGAATCAGATCCATACAATGAATCATATCTCTCATTGGTGGAAAATGATCAGGTACATTATCTAAAATGATCTCCTTGTACTCAGTGAGTAACTTCTCAACTTCTGTAGGAATTTCATCCTCTGTATTCTTACTTGGTTTGTTAGGAATCAATGCATAACATATATCATTTCTTTTCAAATCCTTAACAAACTATCTATCTTCCATGAAACAAAATTTCACAGATGTGCATATCTCACCAGTGGATTCTTCAACCAAAGGTAACAAAACTTGTTTCTTACCATCAACCCAAATAGAACATCTATTCAATCTTCCATAATGTATAGCACATCTATCATATTGCCAAGTTCTACCCAAAAAAATATGACAACAATCCATTGGCATAATATCACACAACACCTTATCATAATACTGTCCAATTTTTAGATTTACAAAACATTGTTCACTCACCATTAATGTGTGCTCATCCTTGATCTATGAGATCTGATAGGGTTTCATATGCTTCATCATTTCCAACTATAAATTTGTGACCATTTCCTTAGATGTCAGATTCTCTGAGCTTCCACTATCAACAATGACCTTCCAAACTTTGTCTGCAAATCTACATCTGGTTTTGAACAAACTTTTCCTGACAGGATCTTGCTTATCTTTCCCACTCCATAGTATCCTTCTAATCATGATATTTCCTTCCTTCTCAGCTTCATTTGGTGACTCTTCTTGCACCAAATCATTTCTTCTACTATTTATCTTCTCTCTTGCATGTGTACACTCAAAAGATTTATGTCCTTCCTCACCATAATTGTAACAAGTTACTTGGAACCCTCTTCTACTATAACCACCTCGGGAGTAATTTCCTCTTCCTCGGTATGAACTTCCACCTTTCCATTCAGTCTTTCCTTTGTCTTGAGATGTGTCTAAAATTGACTTGTCTGGTTCAGATCTACTATTTTCACCATGAGATCTACCTCTTCCTCTAGGGAATCTACTACATTTTCCTCTTTGTCTTTGTTCATATCTTTTGTTCAATTTCTCCTTAGCTTTTAGGGCAAACTGATATTCCTCCGCAATGCTTTCCATCTTGACCAAGCTGATCTCATCTTGTATAGAACTTCTCAATCCATTTAGATATCTTGCTACTCTTTCCACATCATCTTCAACATGTCCAATCTGTAGAATTATTTAGTATAGTCTTTTACCGATCTATCTTTCTCCTTCAAACTTTGCATTCTCCTAATCAGGTTAATCTGATAATCACAAGGTAGAAACTTGCCTTTCAATTTGTTTACCATCTTATCCCATACCTTGATTTTGTCTTTACCTTTCTTCTTTCGATCCAATTGTAGATGCTCCCACAACAAGGATGCATGAGCTTTTAGCTTTTTACTTTCAATCTTCACCTTCTTATCCTCTAATACATTTTCATACTCAAAGTACTTTTCCATCTCAGTTATCCAGTCAATCAATTCATTAGAATCCAATTTTCCACTATATTTAGGAGGATTAAACTGAGGTGTAGACTTCAAACTTGTCAATTCTCATAGAAATATCTCTTCTTCCTAATCCATAACAGGTGCAGGTGCAACTTCACCTTGAACTTCTTCAACTTCATCATCACTAACATCTTCAAGATGTCTTCCTTTGCGTTGGGCTATCTCAACAAATTCCAATATTGTATCCATCTATCTAAGCATATCAACTAGAACTGGATCTATATTTCCTCTCCCACAAACCATCTTGGATCCCTCTACAATTGTAGGTTAGATCACAATCTACTACCCCACAACAATATTCACCAACAAAGGTTAGGGTTTACAAGAAGGAACTTAGATCTTACGAATTCTCTGATACCATTTGACACAAGGAGGGATGGTAAGAGGGGCCAAAGGCACTACCAAGTACCAAACCAACCTTGCAAAACACAATGTGGAAGCAACAACACACGTAATGAGAGAAGAAATAGCAGATATCTTTTATTTCATTAATTGATCAAAATCAATACATGTCGAGCTGTAAGGCCTTCCTGATTTTGGCCACATACATTAAATGAATTAAAAAATGAGATTCATAAATGCAAGGTCACAGATCTAACTTCCAAATGTCTCAACAGATAATCATCTGTATCATTCTACTATGCTCTCCAAACTGATCCTAAAAGTAAGAAAAAAGAAACAAATAAATACAAGAGTCCACCAAAGAGGTCGGCGCTCAACTTTCTAAGAGAGACCTAGATTTAGGTCCACACAGATCCCAATGAGAGACCCCACATTAATTATGCCATGGAAATTAAATGTAGAAGTTAGCTAGATCAGGATAAAAAAATTAGGAAGAGCAACACCGAGCAAAAAAAATCACTCAGAAAAGCATGCCCAAGCAACAGGGATGACTTGGTGAGAACATACTCGAGTGATAGAAAACCAACTTGGTAAAAGCATAACCGAGCAACAGAAAACAACACACCCCAAGACTCATTGGTAAAGCAAGACATAAGAGATACCTGAGAAATAGGGTAACTGAGTACTTCATCGAGCAACCTCCAAACAAGCTAAAGAATAAAACAAAACATATTTTTGGTTAAGCAGGATTGCCAAGGACCCAAGATACTCCTGCATCAATTACCTTGAATCATGATATTGTGTTCCCTGATAAAATTTTGCTAGAAATATTTAGATGGCACATTGTTAAGCTTGGAAATATAGGGGCTTACTTCGATTGCAAGCTTAATGACCATAACAGACCGGTTGTCCGTTATTGAAAAATATTCAAAGAGACTTTATAGGGGTAACCCCAATTAAAACCAATCCTCAAAAATAATATGGTAAAAATGATAACAATGTGATTCGAAATGATAAATATGATGAAATTAATGTCGATAAAGAGGTCCATAAATGTAACAATAATGCTGGTCAAAATGATAATGCTAATGAAAGGAATGAAGACCATAACAGTAATAATAATGTTGGTCAAAATGTTAAACCTAATGAAAGGAATGGTGATAAAGAGGTTCTAGGTGAAACCCTTGATGGTCACCTGGATAAGTTTGTCCCCCTTACTAATCCTCTTTTTGAGGATGATTTTGAAGTGAAACATGCAAAATAGGCTGATAAAAAAGGAGACCATAACCCCTTAGCTTGTCAACCACAATACCTCCCAATGGCTAGAGAGAAATTTAACAAAGATGATGCCCGTAAGCTAAAGGCTCAACTAATAGCTCTAGGTAAAATTAAGGATAAATGTAACAAAATGAGGAATACCAAACAACATTCCATTGAGAAGGTTACCATCTTTTCTAATTGCATACCTCCCAAATCCCCTTTGAAAGAAAATAATAAAGAGGCCCAAATGAGTCCTTCAGAGAAGACTAATCAAGAAGTGGGAGAGGGTGAATTCACATAAGTTGTGAGTAAGAAAAAAATAGGAAAACATATGAGAGGATTAATAGTGTCAAAAATGATGAGAGAAAAAACAAGTTCAAAATCAAGGAGCTTCCAAAATGTTTCACTAGACTGTGTAAAAATCAAAACACCCCATCAAGTTAATTATGATTATGAACATACACAGTTGGAATATTAGAGGTTTAGAAATGCCAGATAAGAAATACATTGTTAGAAGTTGGTGTAATAAAGTGTATAAGAAAGATATTATCTTCTTACATGAGATTAAGGTTACTGGTTATCATGCTTATAATACTCTTAAAGTTTTTTGGGACAAGGCCACATGTATATATTCAGGGCATGAAAGAGGTAAAGGAGGAGTGACTACTCTATTTAGGCCAAATTGGGATGATAAGATGAAAGACAATGGTGTATCTCCATGTCAAAGAGCCTTATGGATTCTTTTTAAAGTCAATGAACAAATGATAGGAGTTTGTAATATTCCCCAAATGATTATAGAGATAGGGCCAATTTTGTGGGACTGGTTCTCAAATAATCTTCCTAATGCAAAGTGGATATTCATTGGTGATTACAATATGATTAAAAGTAGACAGGATAAATCCGGGGGGAATAAACATGAATGGAAGGGTAATTAAATTTTTTTGAGCCAAATTCAAAAGGAGGTTTAACATGAGTGACCCATTGTATAGGATATAAAATGAATATGATAATATTTGGTATGCTTGGTATAATAATTAGTCCAAAAAAAATATAATCTATTGTAGATTGGATAGAATTTATGTAAACACTGCCGTGCTTGGGTTCTCTCATAATCCAAGAAAATCCCCTATCAGTGTATCCCCTACCAGTATTTCAAATCATTCTCCCATCTATGCTTGCATTGTTCTTAAAAGCTTCATCTCCCAACCCAAAATCTGTAGGAGGAATAATATGTTTAAGCTCAACACATCTCGGTTCTAGGATGAAGATACATTAGATGTTATTAAAAATGATACTACCCTATCCAAATATTGTATGTCCGACACCTCAACAAAATCCAAGTGGGATCAGATGGTTCAAGTATGGAGAAAGATGTTTCAAATTATTGTAACTAAGGAAGCCATGGACATGAAACAAGAAGATATTTATTATAAAAATAAACTCAATGAAGTTGAAAAATCTTTACAGGGCAAAGGCAATGACCAAGAATTGGAACAAGAACTGATTAAGACAAAAGTGAAATTGAGGAAAGCTTAGAATTACAAAATTCAAGGTAAAAAAACTAGAGCTAAAGATGGGTGGCTCAAAGAAGGGGAAAAAGGGTCTAAGTACTTATTTAATCTCATAAGAGATAAATAGATCAGAGAAGAGATCAGTGATATTTAGGTGGAAAATGGATTCACCAACAATAATAAAAAGATATTGAATGCATTTGTTAACTTCTATAAAAAATTGTTTTCCTCAAAACATAAAATTGAGAATCAAGAAGCCATGAATCAATGTATCAAACTAATCCCCAAGAAAGTGACCAAGTCTCAAGCCAAGAGCCTTAATCAAAATATTGACTTGAATGAAATAGATGAGTCTATTGGAACATTAGCAAATGACAAGTCACCAGGCATTGATGGATTACCAACAAAGTTCTATAAGAAGAATAAAGAATGGATAACATGTGAGTTGTTCAAGCTCTAAATGAGGCCTTGGATTTGGGATCACTGGGAGAGAATGTTAATAGAGGGGTGATCAAATTACTCCCTAAGGATGATGATAGATCCCAAGTTAAAAATTGGAGACCTATCCCACTGTTAAACATGTCTTATAAGGTAATTGCTAAAATTATGGCTAGAAGAATTAGATATATGCTTAATGACATTGTATCTGTTACTTAAACAAGTTTTATCAGAGGTAGATATATATTGGACAACCTTATTACAAGTTGGTGTATATGCTAAATTTGGCCTTGTTATTCAACCATACACTTCAACATAGTCCTTGTTCATCATCCACATATAAAAGTGAATATGATTTATTCATCCTGCATGCCTGTATGATTCGACCTGTTGCCTTCTGTCATAGACATGGGTTTTGAATAGCTCTCAGAACGAGAATCTTACAACCTAGACTAGTTTAAGAATGAAGGATTTTTCTCCATGAATGCAATGCAAGATTAATCTAAGAATATGAAAGATGCAAGATTAATCTAAAAATTGAAATGAGATTGAACTAAGACATGATTGCAATGCAATTAATCTAAGAAATTGACATTAATCTATTGCAAATAAGAGTTTTAAATAGAAATGAGATTATGAACTAAATTTAGCAGTAATTCGTTATTCTAACAATGCATAAAAATGACTAGGGTTTGAATGAGAAATGGGAGCTCTTTTATAGACTGAGAGTATGCTCAGAATAGAAAGTTTCCTTTTAGAAATAAAATAGATAGAAAATCCAGTTCAAATTAGCAAGCTTTCTTTAAAAGAAAACAATAAATTATTTTCTCTTTGTTTTTAACTGTTTTCTTTTGATTTTAACTGTTTTCTTTCTCTTTAAAGCACAATTAATTCAAAGTTTCTATTTCTAAAAAGGAGAGAAGATTTTTGAGAGAATATTTAATTAAATAAATAGAATATGACCTCATAAATGTATTTTCTCAATTATTGAAATGAGGATATTTATTTAATAATTAAATATTATTTAATTCCTTTTTATGTGTTTTAGATAAACGGGGTGAATTTAATTTAATTAAAGTGCTAGGAATTTATAATTAAATTAATTTGATCATTCAGTTTATTTAGCTAATTATGGTTGATATTTAGGAATTAAATATAATGTATGATTAATGCAGATTTAGGATTTTCTACATTTGACACTCAGGTCGAGTAGAGTCAGTCAGAACTCAAAATTGCCTAGTACAATAGGATTTTGATGTACCACAAGAATGACAAATGCAACAAAATTGATTCGGGTTGCAAGATGCCAATTTTGAGGTGCTACATTTTGCCCCTCTTTGAATTGATGTGCAAGCAGCGCATTGATTCAAAGAATAGTCTGATGCTTGAAGCACAAAAGAATAGATTTCAAAAATTGATGATGTAAAGATCGATTGATGAAGATTTCAGAGCCAACTCCAAGATAGAGCTTTTCTCTCTGAAGTCTAGGTTAGATTTCCAAGACGCCGGTCAAGTAGAGTTTTTGAGGGTCATCTCCAAAATGAAGCTTGATCCTCAGGGATCTGGGTTAGATTGCCCCGATACCTAATAGATTGAGATTTTGAGAATCATCTCCAGAACAAAGCTTGATCCTCAGGGATCTAAGTTAGATTTCTTAGATACCTAATAGATTGATATCTTTCAAAAGACTATCCCCAAAATGAGGCTCAACCTTCAGGAGTCAGGGTTAGATTGCCCCGATACCTGTCCATAAAAAGATAGTCAATAGAGATTTTTAGGACTATCTCTAGAATGAAGCTTAGTCCCCCAATATCTAGGTTAGATTGCCTAGACACATGTTAGATCAAGTTTTAGAATCATCTCCAGAACAAAGCTTTATTTTCAGGAGTCAGGGTTAGATTGCCCCAATTCCCAATAGATGAGTTTTTTGAGAACCATCTCCATAACAGAGCTTAATTCTTAGGGACCTGAGTTAGATTTATCAGATACCTAAATGATGAGATTTTAAGAATTATCTCCAGAATAAAGCTTGATTCTCAAGAATTTGAGTTAGATTGCTTAGATACTTAATAGATTGAGATTCTGAGAATCATCTTCAGAACGGAGCTTAATCCTCAGGGATCTAGGTTAGATTACCCTAATACCTAATAGATGAAAAGATGTAAGGAACATATATGCCCTTAGTGATCGTGGAGTATCCAATTTTGACTATGAAGTACAAAAACTGAACATGCCCCAAGCAATGAGGAATTTTGAAATCAGATAAGATTGATTGGAATAGATTCAATGATGTAATCATCCTGCCCCCTCGGGACCAAAATGGAAAGATGACATGTCATAATGATGATTGAGAATAAGAAACCATAGATAGATGTTGAATCAGAGATCAAGAAGAACTCAGATTAGATTATGGAAGAATTTAGAAGATTCAGAATTAATTTTGAGCGATTTGGAGGTCTAGTTGACCAAGTTTGACTAGGGTTGACTAGAGTTGACCAAATTTGACTTTTGATGAAAAGAGTCAAAGATTTGAGAAAATGATGATAGGATAAGATTCTGACAAGAAAGTGATGTCAAAAAGTTCACTGCACAAGCGTTCGATCGCGTCGGTCCCAACAATTTTAAAATGCAATTTTGAGTGATATAAGAGTCTCAGATTTTGATTTCGATCCTGAAAATGGATTGAGCATATAGCTGAAGATAGAGAATGAGGATCAAACACTTGTGTAGTAGTGGTGAAGCCGGGATGTTGAAGAAGAACCCCTCAATGTACAAATCTAGGAGAACGCAATGAAGTGAGTATCGAATTACTGCCACAAAGCAAGTCTAGAATGAAAATGCAATCCTATGCTAGATGCAATCCCTAGGACATGGTTGTGAGACCCATCAGATAGTTGTCATCATAGATCATTTTTGGAACATTGGAGTTGATACAATCCTTACTAGTGCCACTGCAACCATAAGAATATGAATATCACTTTCATAAGATAAGATATGGGAAACGAACATAAGCACGAGGGCACAAAAGCCAAGATGACCTGAACATTGTTTCCAGTTAATGTTGCAAGAGTACACTAGTATCGAGGAATTCAAAGCCAAGATAACCATGAGTGCGATCATGCATAAAAAAATAGAGCAATAACAGTCAAGGAGATAGCATCAACCTCACTATGGCGTACAAATAAATAAGATCAAGGGATGTGAGGCTTTTCCACCTTAGTGCGAGAGCTCTTATTACATACACCCTGTTTATTTGACATTGCCGGATCATTGGGACTACACCAATAAGAAGTAGACAAAAAAAATATCAACAAAATCCATGAGAACATATAGCATACAAAGAAATATTCAATCATATCTCAGCCAGTTTCAAAGTTTTTGAATATGTATGTGTATAGGGGTGTTGAAAAACACCGTTGTGCTTGTGAGTGCATTGTGTTTGATTGTTATTGATATATGTTTATGTTTGAGATATCCAATGTGTGTTGAAAAACATAGATGTGTCCAAAGATAGTGTTGAAAAACAATGTTTGAATGGGGGTGTTGAGAAACACTAGTTTGTGTCAGTAGATAGCTGTCCTTGAGAAGTGACAAGATTACTAAATCAGGATGCGATCAGATTTGGGGACCCATGCCCCTAGTAGCGGTGACTGACTTGACGTATGTTGCAAGGGTGAAGTAGATTTGGTTGCCCCTAGGTGTATGGCACTGAATCAATGTCAAGTCAGTAGGGTTTGCAAAGGAACCAAAGTTTCATGAAAGTGACCGAAAGCTATGTACAAACTAAAACAAAGGATCATCAATACTAAGTATTGATAGATAGAGCGTTTGAGTATAACTCCAACTATAACGAATGTGAGAAATCTCAATAGTAAAACGACAGTAGATAGACACAGTGAGAACCATTGGTAACTAAGGTGAGAGATATTCTCAAGTGAAGAGATCATAGTAATAGCTAGACATCAGTAGGAAGACGCAGTGAGAACCACTAGTGACTGATGTTAGGGAGATTCTCAAGGAGAGAGAACTCGGTATAAGCTAGGTGATAGTAGGTAGATGTAGTGAGAACCATTGGTGATTGTCATGAAGTAGATCCTCAAAAGGTAATAGGATAGTACCCCCAGACTAGGAGGGTTGCCCCGAGAGCATGACCAGTTTCAATTCATGTAAGTTGGTGTCTTGATGGGTAGCTGAAAGCATGCAGAAAGCAAATGCAAGTAGGAAAGCAGGAAAGTAGCAAAGTAGGAAAGCAATTGCATAAAGCCAAGTGGTGTTGCGATAGATATAGTAATGTGGAATAAGAGGCACCTATTTACCAGGTTTTCACCTTCTTGACAGAAATTCTTTTTTTTGCTACCATGACGCCTGTTTGCCAGGTTTTCATCAACGACACTTTTTTTTTTCTTTTTCTCTTTTTTTTTTGTATTTTTTAATTTTTAATTTTTTTGTATTTTTGGAATATACGATATTTTTTTTTTGGAGATATATCAAAGCTCCTATCACTAGGTTTTCACTAAGATGATCTTTTTTTCAGGACATTTTCAGATTTTTAGAATTTTTTTAGGACTTTACTATATACATGAGCACACTGAAGATGTCTCAGCTGTAGAACCATTTCAAATGAAGAGCGTTGATGGGCTCTTTGAGTTTTTCTCCTTTAGTAGTAGAAATTTTATAGGTGCCAGACCCAAATACTACTATGACAACATATAGACCAAGCCAATTTGGTTCAAATTTTCCTTTCTGGATCCAATGTTGTTGATTCTTAGGGTTCTCCCTCAGAATGAGGTCACCCGCCTAGAAGTCCCTTGGGCAAAATTTCTTGTTATAGCTCTTGGACATCCTTTTTTGGTATGCTCTAAGGTGATCGAACACCACTTTCTGATGTTCATCAAGTAGTTCTAGCTCTTGTAGCAGAGATATTCTGTTATCATCATCAGTAATGAGGACTTTTAGAGAGACTCATATAGAAGGAATCTCAACCTCAATTGGTAACACAACATCTGCTCCATAAACCAAAGCATAGGGTGTAGCCCCTGTTGGTGTTCTTATGCTTTTCCTATATGCATAGAGAGATGGATTGATCTAGAGATGCCAATCTCATCCAGATTTGTGAACTGTGTAATGTAGGATTTTAAGGATTGTCTTGTTTGATGCTTTCGCCTGTCCATTACCCTAAGGTTAATAGATGGAAGACCAATGCTAAGTAATTTTAAACTTAGAGCATAGCTCTGTCAAATCCATGTTTTTGAATTTCCCCCATTATCAGTGATTATTGCTGAGGGTACACCATACCTGCAAATGATCTAGTTGAGAATGAACATAGCTACTAATTTTTCATTGGCAATGGTGAGAGGGACTGCCTCCACCCACTTGGTAAAATAGTCTGTAGCTGTGATGATGAACTTATGTCCATTTGAGGATGAGGGATAAATTTGACCCACCAAGTCAAAGGCCCATTGTTGAAATGGCAAGAAAGTAATGAAGGGAATAAGCTCCTTGGCTGGAGCATGAATCAGATTTCCATGTAGTTGACACTGTTTACATGACTTAGCAAACTGTGTAGCTTCTTTTTCCATATCTGGCCAATAGTAAACAACTCTAATAAGTTTGTGAGCCAGTGTCAGGCTATTAGAGTGAGACCCACAGATGCCTTCATGCACCTCTACTAATTCTTGTTTGAACTCATCGGGTTCTAAACACCTAAGAAGGGTACCATCTAGACCGCGCCTATACAAGTCGTTAGCTATGATGACAAACCATGAAGCACTACGAATTAAGTGACGTTTATCATTCTGGGTGTAAGTGTCTAGAAGAATTTGGTCACAAAAGTAGGAGTAAATATGATGGTAGAAGGATGAGTAATGTCTAATGACAGAACAGATCATCTGAGACTCAGGGGAATCATAGGTTGGGTGGCGTAATGTCTCCACTAGGAATTCATGTCAAAAATCATTTTCTATCATTTGTAGCATGGAAGCAAGAGTAGCCATTGCATTCATCACTTTATTATCTACCCTTGGAACTTGTTGAAATGTGATGTGAACAAAATACTTTCTGAGGTCATCGACCAATCATTTATAAGGCACTGACTTTTCATCTTTTGTCTGATAGATGTCATTTACTTGATTGATGACTAACTGTGAATCTCCAAGGACATTGAGCTTTTCCACTCTCCACTCAAGGGAAATCTTCATACCATTGATCAAGGCTTCATACTCGGTGATGTTATTTATACAAGGAAACAAAATCTTGTATGATTTTGGTAAAGAGTACCTTTGAGGTGTGATGAACAGTATCCCAACACCCGACCCTTTTTGGGTAAATGAACCATCAAAGAACATAGTCCAAGATCGATGCATGAGAAGTAATATGGAATCATCTAGAAATTCAATGTTCAATGGTTGATGGTCTACTAGAGATGCTTCTGCCAATTAATTTGCAATTGCTTGCCCCTTGATGGCTTTTCTTTCTACATACTCAATATCAAATTCACTGAGAAGCATGACCCATTTGGCTAGTCTACCGGTGAGGGTAACTTTACTGAGAAAATATTTCAGAGGATCAATCTTAGCAATAAGGTATGTAGTATGAGCCAACATGTAGTGTTATAGTTTTTGTGAAGCAAATACCACTGTGAGGCAAGCCTTCTCTATAACAAAATAGTTTTTTTCATAGGAGACTAGAGTTCTACTAATGTAGTAGATAGCCCTTTCTTTGTTGTTTTGATCTTCTTGGGATAATAAGACACTCAGTGATGTATATTTGGCAAAGATGTAAAGTATAAGTGGCTTCCCATGAATAGGAGGCATCAATATTGGCGGGTTCACAAGATAATGTTTGATTTGTGTGAACCCCTCAGCACTTTCCTTGTTCCATTGGTAAGTCACACCCTTGTGTAAAGTCTTGGTGAATGGCTGGGACTTGTCCACCAATTGTGAGATGAAGAGCCGGATAGACTATAACCGGCCTTGAAGTCCTCTCATTTGTCTGATATTCTTTGGTGGCGGCATTTCCATGATAGCTTGAACTTTTTTAGGATCCACTTCTATGCCTTTTGCAGAGATGATATAACCAAGCAATTCTCTAGATGTTACGCTGAATGCACATTTCTTAGGATTGAGCCTCAGATTGAACTATTCCATGCGATCTAGAATAGGACCTAGATCCACAAGGTGTTTCTCTCATTGCATGCTCTTAGCTAGAGTGTCATCAACATAATCTTCCATTATTTTATGCATCATATCATGCAATATGGTGGTGATAGCTCTCTGATATGTAGCACCAACATTTTTGAGTCCAAAGGGCATGACATTCCAATAGAAAGTGCCACATGCACATATAAAAGCAATTTTCTCTTAGTCCTCTAGTGCGATCTTTACCTACTTGTAGCTAGAGAAACCATCCATTAGTGAGTACATGTCATATCCTACTGTCATATCTATAATCATATCAATATTGGGTAATGGAAAGTCATCCTTAGGACATGCCTTATTCAAGTCTCTAAAGTCTATGCAGACTCACATAGATTTTTCATGTTTTGATACTGGAATAATGTTAGAGATCATTCTACATAGTCAATTGCTCTGATAAATATTGCCTTAAGAAGTTTCTTCAATTCAACTTTGACAAGTAGAGCCACATGTGGATGCATTTTCTGAAGCTTTTGTTTGACAGGCTTGATGCCTGGTGTAATGGAAAAATGATGCATGATTAGATTAGGGTCTAATCCTGGCATGTCTGAATATTTCCATGAAAATTTTATCTTTTCACTCTGGAAGAATGTAATGAATTCCTTGCTTTCTACCTCAGATAATGATTGTGCAAAATGAATGATCTGAGGTTCATATTTTGTACCCAATTTGATTGGTTGAGTTGGTTCAATTAGCACAGATGAACGTTCCTAGAAATGACTCAGAAGCGTATCAAGTATCTCATCCTCGGGTGCCTCAGAGAGGTTTTCACCATTGGATACGTCCTTTATTTTGACTTTTTTAGGCTCTGACACTGCCACAAAGTGGTTTTCACCATCAGAGCGCCTATTTTTTCTTATTTTGATTTTGTGAATGAGATACTTGATATCAGCCTCAGTCATGTTGACACTTTCTTTGCTAGTGGAGGACGTTATAGGTTCAACAATGTTGAGGTAACATGCAAGAGCATAATCATTCTGGAATGTAAGGACTTCATTAGATGGGGAGGAGGAGTTCTAGTCTATAAGCTTGAGATGGTAGAGTGAAAGAGAAGTGATGGGTTCAAGTGCATTCATGGTATAATCATCAAAAGCATGGACGAGCAAGTCGAGACCTAGAGAAATCTCATCCAAAGGTGTAGTCAAACTCCTTTAAATCCTAGCAACTGTAGTAGACAACACATTGACATTTATGGAATTAGACTCGTTTGACCTTACACTAGACCCTTCACCTACTTTGAGAAGGTTTTTATATGTGTGCACTGTATCTATATCCCTATCATAGGTGGCATATGACAATTCATCAACCTTGTACTCATGAGAGTCTATTTCATCATTGGGAATCATATCAAGAACATGAGTGAAATCAACCCTTTGTCCCTAGTTCGAATGAGTTCTGCCTAGAACCTCTACTATGGTTAGATGAGAACCTTTTGACTTAGGTACCTCATTAGTGTTTCCAGCATCATTTTCTTCTTGTTTAGTGAGAAGTGGCTGGGATTCCTATTCAAACTTCTCTTGAAAGTGTGGTGGTATGTAAAAATCACCCCGATGACCTAGATTTATAGTTTGCATTTATTTCCACTGTTCATAGGTTAATGGAGTAGGTGAAGTGGTCTCATTAGAGTCATTGTCATTCTCTACTGTACTAACATGAGGTATAAAGTCATCTGGCTCAGCAAAGAATGCTTCCAGATTTGGAGGAATGGGACAAGGGAAGCAATCCTCCTCAGAACTATCTTCAGACTCTTTAGTTTTAGATGTATCTTTAGGTGTTGGTTGTTGATTTGCTTTAGGTACAAACTTGTTTATCCCCAGTTGAAATGTGAGTTTCTTGAAGCCTATACCTATAGAGTCACATTTTCTTCGACCAATAGCTTCAAATGGTGCAATTAATCCTTTATGATTCGCACGTATGGGACCATTCCCTTTGTAGCCAAAGCGTTGCATAATAGTCAGACCCTTTCCATACTGTTCAAGTTTTATGTCACAAGGTGTAGTGGTTTGTTCAGAGGTGTCTTCCCCTTTATAGACCCAAGCTTTGATAGCCCTATTTTCAGCTTCTTCTTCTAATGGTACCGTGGCTTGTACAAAGGTACCACCATATTTTGTTTAAGGAGGAACTGTATAAGGTTTAGTGCTCTCAGAAGGTCTCCCAAAAGAGCGTGGAGACAAAGGAAGAGATGTAATAGATAGCATGGGTTCAATCCAATGTCCTCCCATGTCAGTTTCCTTGAGTGTCAGACCCTTTTCCATTTCCTTTAGTTTAGTCTCAAGGAACTCAGTAGACTCTCTGTTGGTGGGTACAAAGATATCAACAGATTTTGTGAGTGTGTTGCAATCATAGCATGTATTAGCAGGTATAGTCGCTTCAAATCCTTGGAATGGGAACTTAATGCACTGATGGTATGTTGAAGGGACAACCTACATTTCATGGATCCATGTTCTTCCCAACGGAATATTGTATGCCAAAGGAATGTCAAGTACTTGACAGATAGCATCCCTTTCAATGGGGCCAACTCTGATTGGAAACATAACTAGCCCTTTAGATTTTTGTTCCTTTTCATCATAGGACTTAATAGTAATCTTTTTGAAGGCATCTATGGAATCTTTTCCATCGCCTAACTCAGTAAGGAAGCTAGCAGAGAAAATGTTGAGGCCAACACTGTTATCTATGAGAATACGACGAAAGCGCTTTGGACTAATCATGACTTTAATGTGCAAAGGGTTGTTGTGTGGGTGACTCAAAGAATGGTTGTCTTGCTCAGAGAAAGACAAGTAATGGGAGGAGTTCAAGTGACCTACCATGGATTGAAATCGGTTGAGATCAAGATCTTTTGGGACATTTGCCTCGATGAGGGCTTGCTCAAGGATCTCCCTGTAAGCAGGGGAGATTTTCAGCAGCTCGAAGATGGTGATCTGAGTGTTAGTAGGTTGTAATTAATCCAGAATGCTGTAATTGGAAGTATTAGATGAGGAACCCAACTTAGGATTCTTGTTGGCAGAGCCAACAATAGTTTTTTTTGCAGGTTGTGTTGGTGTAGATGTAGAAGGCTCAGGGCCTTTGAGAATGATCTTAGCACGAGATCGAGTAACAGTGTTTGCATTGACCTAAGACTGTTCTTGTTCAGAGGGATGAGGCATAGACCCTCACAAGATGAAAGGATTTTTGGGCTTGGGAGTATCTTCCCTTCCCTTGAGAATGACAACATTACAATATTCAGTATCAACAGGCTCAACCATATTAATGACATTGTCATTATTGGTGTATGTATAGTTGACCTTGGCATCAGTATTTTTGCCTTTGGATGTGATCTATAAACTAGGATTTACAAGTTTTATAACTTAATCCAAATACAGATTTAAATCCCTGATCCAGGCAGTAATTACGTGGCTATGTGTTTTAAACCGTTGAAATTACAAGGAAGAGTTATGCTTTAAACATAATAACTTAATTATGTTTAATTACATAAAAGAGAGAATAAATAAGCTTAAAGAAATGAGAGAACAAGAAAGAGACAGAAAAGAAGATGCAAACACTTAATAACAGAGTTTTCCCTTCAAAGGACTATGTCTCTAGGTCCGCTTCTCAATTTGGGGACCACTTTATTAATTTCACCAAGCTCAAAACACCTTATTACAACATCCAAGCTTCAAGATCCTACTCATAGTCTCTTTACCAAACTTGAAGATGATTCACCAAGTCTTCAAGTTTACAAAATCTCCTCACTTACAAAATCCCTCTCAAGGATTACAAAATTCTCCCAAGCAATTCTCCAAGACTAATTTCTCTCCAAGACTATTCTCCCCTCTAGAATTACACAATAATTCTCTAAGACTATTTTCCAAGTCTAGTTCCTCCAAGGCCCCTTCAAAGGAAAACAATTCCCCGTTTTATACATGAAATTGACTATTTTGGAGTGTAAACAATAATAACTCCCATATCCTAATATTGGTCCTTAAAAACCATAAAATAACCTTTTTTAACAAATTACCATTTATGGTTTTTAAAATATAACCAATAACCTTTAAAATGCAAGGCTATGAATAAATTAAACTTTAATATTTTCGGGAGTTGGTTATAGGAGAGGGAGCTCGGGCCCCTATGTATTCGGCCAACCACAAGCATTTAACAAAAGAAGAAACTCGCAGTGGTTGAGAGACAATGGTGGGAAAAGGGAGGTCACTGGTTCTAGCCTTGTGACTCCCAATTTTGTCTTCTCCCTATTTTGTCTTATCTACACATAACAAATTAAAACTGTCGCCAACCTAAATAAAGCATGCTCTATTAGGCCAATTGGTTTTCCAATTTAATAGGAGGCCAGAGTTGTGAGGTTTGAATCTCATAACAACTTTTTTTAACAAACCAAATAGATCTGCCAATTGGGTGCCACGTGGCATGAGATTATTTCCTTTTTTTGTGACACGTTTCACTAGCCAATTGGTCTGCATTCAATGACACTTGGATGCCACATCATCATCAACCGCCATGTGTCAACCTTTTTGACTACCTCATCACCAGTTTGACTACCATGTGTCACTGCAGGATTGGATGAACTACTGACATCATGCTGATGTCATCTGTACAAATATGCCATGTCATTGGTCAACCCTTTTCCTGGGAAAACTTTGACTGGTCGTAACTTTTGCATATAGACTCTGTTTTTGATGAAATGAACGTTGCCAAAATTATCTCAACGAGCACTTCGACTTGATGCCATCTTTGAACAATTTGGATATGGTTTAAATTTCACCTTTTTCTTAGCCCTGTGGTTTGCTTATTGACCAGAACTTTGACCGAGTATAACTTCTACATCCGAGCTCCTTTTTCACCCATTCAAGTTGCGTCAGGTTTAGTTTTTCAAGCTCTTCACAATGATGTTATTTTTGAGAGATTTTGAGACTATGAAATTTTTGGCCTTTTTGGCTCCACCTGGATTAGGATGAATCACCTTTCCCATGAGGAGGAAATGGGTCTTTACAAGATTGGTGGTCTGAGTTCTTGTTGTGACCTCCCATAGCAATAACCTCACTATCGATGAGATCCTGGATTTTATGTCACAATTTAAGACAAGTAGCCATTTTATGACCTTTGTTTTGGTGAAAATAACAATAAGCAGATTCATTCCACCAAGAGGGTCTTGGTTGTGGATCATAAGGTTGTGAATTATCCATTGGAGTGAGTAAATGGTTGTCCAAGAGAGTCTTGTAAATCACATCAAGAGGTTCTCCTAAAGGAGTGAACTCACGCTTGGGTCTAGGAGCCCAAGGTTTAGGTTTGGAGAAATGCGAGGTACTGGGTTTGGATTCTACCATAGCCTGTTCAGTGGCTTTGGCTTCCTGCATTGTGGTAGTGAGATTAAAAGTAGCCTTTGAAGGCTTGGGAGTCACATTGTCTACAACTCCATCATTCACAACATTCTGGTTCTTGTTGGGAAATTTGGGTTTATCTTTTCTTGAGGAAGAAGACCCTTATTTATTTTCCTTGTGTAAGGTCAGTTCTCCTTTCTTGACCATAAATGTCTCAATTCTCACAGCTTGATTAATCATGTCATCAAAGGTTAAAGGAGCTTGCAGCTGTACTTGATACCCAAAGTTGGGAAGAAGATTGTCTAGAAAGATGTCCAACTTTTCAGATTGGGGTATTTTGCGAGAATATATTGCATAAAGTTGTCTCCATTTTTGGAGAAATGTCAAGAAGGATTCCCCATGATTTTGTTTCAAGTTGCAAAGATCTCAGATGTGAATCGAATGTTGGATGTTGTGAGAATAGTGTTGCAGAAATAAGTTGGCAATTTCGTCAAAAGTTTTGATGCCATTTGGTAGCCTAGAGAACCAGTCCATAGCTGGCCCTCCCAAACTACGTGGGAAGAGATGCATGAGGTAGGTTGGATCATGTATGAACTCCATAGAGAGAGCACCAAACTCTCTCAAATGATCCTGGGGATCAGAGGTACCCAAGTATTTATCATACTTGGGAAGTTCAACTCCTTTAGGAAAAGG
>MU224324.1:1493454-1510921 GCA_018584345.1 Thuja plicata | reverse complement strand
TGGACTTGTTTTTGCAACTTGGAGTTTTTAGTTTCTTCCTCTTTAGTGACAAGCATCTCTACATTGTAGTTGGAGGGTAACTTAGCCCCTTGATTGGCTAGTTCGAGAAGGTATTTCTCTTTTTCCTTAGCTAGGAGAATTTCCATCATCCTACGGAAGTCTTTATTGGCATGAGCATTCATGATTTCTACTTGGCTTATTTTTGTTTACTCATCATTGGGGGGGTCTTGAAAATGGAATTTACCCCTAGTTTTAGAGAGATCATCTCTGCTATGTTCACCTGATTGGTCATGATCTACCATCTTTCTAGAATGTAGGTATTTAGTATGTAAAGACTCAATATGAGAAGGTTGAGTGTTTTTAGAATTTGGATCCTCTTGGAACAAAGGGTTTTGAACTTGACTAAAATCCACTGGAAATGTTCATTTGATGTAAGGTCAAAGTACCAGGGAGGGAGATCGAGATGATTCCTCACTTGATGTAGCCGACAATGGTGTGGAAAGCACAAATTCTTCTTGATTGATTGAAGGGAATAATTTGCCACTTCGAGTTGTAACAGTCATAGACAAAGATTGTACAAGGGATGTGAACTAGGACCACACTTGAAACTATCTCAAAGTAAATGCACAAAAAGTACCAAAAGGTGAAGTATACTTGGTGCAAATCATCAGAAATGAGGCTAGAACAACCAAGAGATGACTATTGCGACACAAGATATGACAACACAATAGGAATACACCAAAATATATGAGACAAGACTAGTTTAAGAAAGAATCACGTAATTCTCAAACCAAGAAACCATGTTGCAGACTGTGTGTAGATAGAAGGAAGATAAATAGACCCAAAATAGAGATCAGGTTTTGTAAAAAGACGCTGGATAGACGGGAAATTTCTCACTTTTTTGACAAAATGTTGTAGACTCACGCGAAGAAGTAATTTCTCACGTGAAAATTCTCACAAGCGCACGTGAAACTATGTAGTCCCACGTGAAATATGATGAAAGACTGGTGAATAAAATAGTAGTAGATTGCAAAATGTTGCGTGATGATTGCCAGCGTATCGCGCAAAGTTTCTCAGATAATGACACGAAGATGGCAGAATATCGCGCAAGATTTGGAAATTTTGACAAATGAAGGTCTATAGAATCAGACAATTAAGATTAGTTTGGGTTTTCTAAGTCAAGATCATGCTATTTTCTGACAGAGAGTTCGAGTTACAGATTGTTTTGGACATATTCAAGTTTGGAAGTTTGTATGATTTGACGTTTGTTTCGATTGTTTAAATGATACACCCATGCAAAACACATTAAACAAAATGTTTGTAGTACCAGAATAGACACATCACAATCCTAGGATATCTAGGGTAGTATCTATTGAATCCCCACTTGAACCAAAGTTCAGCTACGCTTACTCATAGTGGACAACTTAGAAGCTTGGAGGCACAGGCTCCTCCTTACATGTGCACTCACTTCTTAGGCACACCAAGCTTCAAACCCCAAAGGAATTGCTTCCTAAAGGGTTGTTGTCTCTACTAAGAGCCGTCAAAGTGTGGGGCATCTTAGTTGGTCTCTGACCTTCTGTGCCAATAGATAGAGGGTTTTTGGATACTATAACAACAGTTTGTAATAAGGACATTCGTTCAGGCGGTTGTGATCAAGTCATTTTCCCAACTAAGGGGGCTCTCCCAATCCTTTCAAAGAAAGGCTTTCACCTTAATGATGTTGGGAATTTAATGCACCACTAGGGTACTGGAGGAGATTTTGATTGCCACAATAAATTCACACCTGTCCATTATGAGATTAATCACAATGGCATTTTTTATATACTGGTTTGGAGGGGCTTGGCTTTAGCCTGTTACCGGTTGGGAAATCCACTCTTACTGGCTCTATTAAAGTACTTGAGAGGTAGCCAAACTAAAAGAATTATATGAGTTTCTCTTACACCCAAGATCTATGAAGGCATGGGGAGAGGATATGTTCATATAATTCTTAGGATTACAATCTAAAAGAGACTTCAAACACATAAGAAAATGAAAATAATGTTTCTAGATTTTTGATCATCACAAAAGGGCAAGAGCATAGTTTCCTGACATCATTGCCATTCCTAAAAATATCAAATAGAAGTTCATTTTAGAAGTCTTGCATGTGGGTTCCTATTTTAATAAAATAAAACAAAATGCAAGCACAATGTTTAGCATGATATTGATCAAGGCAACTTGCAAGATGAGTCGTTAGTAGTCTGTGTTTTTAGTCTTCTTTTCAAACGTCCTGCAAACCATTGTTAGGTTATAATCAATAAGATAAGTCAGAGAACAACAAAGCCCAAAAATTTTCAGTGTTAAAAAAATTAGAAAATCATAAATCTGATTGCATATTCAGAAAGTAGATAAAAATTTACACACTTTCAAAAAAATTGCACTAAAAAATGTTACCGTATGAGCCTGTACGAGGCTTTGGAAGCTGCAAAATAGAGGATTAGATAGGTACAGTGACAAAAACCTATAATTTTTGATAAATCTGTGACTAAAATCCAAAAACTAAGAAAAACCCAGAAATCTTCAGACAATTCTACCTAAAATAAAAAACAATTACACTAAATTTGGACCTAAAATGAGCAAGATGTGATCGTTTAAAGTTAGACTGCAAATTCAAAAAGCTCAATGGTGAAGGCTAAAGATTTTTCAAACCCTGCTGATGTCATCAACTTGTGATTTTAAATTTGACAATTTCATGGCTGTCACAGAAGGTCATGGAGAATGATGGTTTGACGACCATCAAATTTAACATAGTGAAAAAAATTTATTTATTTTTTTAGATTTTTTTGAAAAATCTACATCGGGCTACGTGCAAAAAAATCTAAAATCTACCTTGATTTCCATGCAATGGGTTGTACAACCTCCTTGGGAAAAATGTTTTTGCCACAGATTTAACTTTTGACAAGTATAGGCATGTTTACAGTTATTTTCAATCGAAACGATGTTCCAGATGCAATGGTGTAGTCAGATTTGCTCAAAAGGAGAGCTTAAAAGACGCTAAGAGAATAATAGATAGAAGATAAAAGGAATTTTCAAACTTGCTCCATGTTAAAACAAAGATGAAATGCGTTGTTTTACCTGCAAAATCAGAGTACAAACATGATCCCAAGATTTTCAAAACTAATTCAAATGTGATGACAGAAATAGATGTTCTGCCCCATGGTGGGTTCCAGAAATGTATATGCTAAATTTGGCCTTGTTATTCAACCATACACTTCAACATAGTCCTTGTTCATCAGCCACGTACAGAAGTGAATATGAGTTATTCATCCTGCATGCTTGTATGATTCGACCTGTTGCCTTCTATCATAGACATGGGTTTTGAATAGCTCTCAGAATGAGAATCTCACAACCTAGACCAGTCTAAGAACGAATGATTTTTCTCCATGAATGCAATGCAAGATTAAGCTAAGAACATGAAAGATGCAAGATTAATCTAAAAGTTGAAATGAGATTAAACTAAGACATGATTGCAATGCAATTAATCTAAGAAATTGACATTAATCTATTGCAAATGAGAGTTTTAACTAGAAATGAGATTATGAACTAAATGTAGTAGCAGTTTGTTATTCTAACAATGCATAAAAATGACTGGGGTTTGAATGAGAAATGGGAGCTCTTTTATACACTGAGAGTCTGCTCAGAATAGAAAGTTTCCTTTTTGAAATAAAATAGATAGAAAAGCCAGTTCAAATTAGCAAGCTTTCTTTAAAAGAAAATAATAAATTGTTTTCTCATTGTTTTTAACTGTTTTCTTTTGATTTTAATTGTTTTCTTTCTCTTTAAAGCACAATTAATTCAAAGTTTCTATTTTTGAACATGAGAGAAGATTTTTAAGAGAATATTTAATTAAATAAATAGAATATGACCTCATAAATGTATTTTCTCAATTATTTATTTAATTAAATTCAATTATTGAAATGAGGACATTTATTTAATAATTAAATATTATTTAATTTCTTTTTGTGTTTTAGCTAAAAGGGGTGAACTTAATTTAATTAAAATGCTAAGACTTTATAATTAAATTAATTCGATCATTAAGTTTATTTAGCTAATTATGGTTGATATTTAGGAATTAAATATAATGTATGATTAATGTAGATTTAGGATTTTCTACATTTGACACTTAGGTCAAGTAGAGTCAGTCAAAACTCAGAATTGCCTAGTACAATAGGACTTTGATGATCTAGAAAATGACAAATGCAAAGAAATTGATTAGGGTTGCAATATGCCAATTTTGGGGTGCTACAGTTGGGAGGCTATGCATTGGGCAAAAATAGATGAACAAAATGTGGTCATGGTGTTACTTGAGTTTGAAAAGGCTTATGACATAATTGAATGGTAGTTTTTTTTTCTTAAGAAGCTAGAGACAGTTGGGTTTCTAGAGTATTTACGCAAATGGGTTAGTATTCTATTTAAATGTTCTTCAACTGTGATTGAAGTTAATGGTGAATACTCAGAACCTATCTGAAATGGCAGGTCTATTAGGCAAGGATGTCATCATGCACCTGCACTCTTTGTAGTACTTTTTGATTCTCTCTCATATATTTTAAAAGCCACTGAGATAGACCCACCTGTAAAAAACATCACCTTACCGAATAAGGATGAAGTCTTGCTAAAACAATTTTATGATGACACTGCTTTGTTTGTGGAATTGGATGAATATAATTTTGATAATGTCCTTAGGAGGTTGTAATTATTTTTTCGAGCCTTAGGAGTCAAAATTGGTCCTCATAAATCTACATTGCTATGATGGTCAGAATCTCCTCCTAACTGGCTAAGTGGTAGAGAATGACAATGGTTTGGTCCCTCTACCACTGTAAAGTATTTGGTAATTTATTTTCCTATAAACCCTTTTATCAAATATATGTGGGCTTGGATTTATAAGAAGATTGAGAATAAACATCTTAAATGGAAAACTTGACTGTTATCTCTTGCAGGCAGGGCTCAAGTGTTTCAAAAAGTTCTTTCCTCACATGTTGTGTACTATTCATGTTCATGGGTTTTATCTAATTGTCACTCTAATAAAATAGAAAGAATCCTAAGGGAGTTTCTATGGTTAGATGGTCTTGATAATAGGAAGAGACCTTGTGTTAAGTGGGAATGGTGTTGTACTCCTAGAATGATGGGGGGAATTAGGCTAAGATATTTGAAGATGCAAGGGATTACCTTATCATCCAAGTGGATCCTCAAAGTGTTGAGTGGAAATGAGCCTTGGAAAGTATTAGTTAGAAATAATGTGGTCAGTTCATCTATTAAAAAGGGTAAACACTAGAAAAATATTTCATTATTAGATATTGTGTTGGGGGATTTTGATGTTAAAGTTTTTGGCTCCAATGTTTTCTCTACTATATGGAGGGCATGGTGTCAAGTTAGACCCTTAATATGCTCAAGAAATGTTGCTGGTAAGAATCCCTCATTTTCTATTTTAGATAGATCTATTTGGTGGGGCATATACCTTAAGGGTAAGCCTCTTGCTTTGACTCAATGTTGCTCTGCAAAAAATTGGCATAATAAAGGCATTTCTCTCATTAAAAATGTTGTGATTGACAAGTGATTAGGTTCTTGGGAAGAAATTAGTGCTAAGTATAACATTCCTAATTCACAAAAAAAAACATATACTCTTATCTCCAAAGCATGGTGTCAGGTCAAACCCTTGATATGCTCAAGAAATGTTGTTGGTAAGAATCCCTCATTTTCTATTTTAGACAGATCATTTGGTGGGGCATATACCTTAAGTGTAAGCCTCTTGCTTTGACTCAATGTTTCTCTACAAAAAATTGGTATAATAAAGGCATTTCTCTCATTAAATATGTTGTGATTGACAAGTGATTAGGTTCTTCAGAAGATATTAGTGCTAAGTATAATATTCCTAATTCACAAAAAAAACATATACTCTTATCTCCAAATCATGGTGTCAGGTCAAACCCTTAATATGCTCAAGAAATTTTGTTCGTAAGTATCCCTCATTTGCTATTTTAGACATATCTATTTGGTGGGGCATATACCTTAAGGGTAAGCTTCTTGCTTTGACTCAATGTTGCTTTGCAAAAATTTGGCATAATAAAGGCATTTCTCTCATTAAAGATGTTGTGATTGACAAGTGATTGGGTTCTTGGGAAGATATTAGTGCTAAGTATAACATTCCCAGTTCACAAAAAAAAACATATGCTCTTATCTCCAAATCAGTGGGCAATTTTTTCCTGGTAAAATTTTGAATTCTTGTCAGATGCTTGAATAGTTAAAGTGGTCAAATGGTAAGGCCTTGGGTGAATTCTCTAGCAAGAAAATCTATAATATGCTTAAGGAGGATGTGGATATTATTAGTAGAATTAATCAGATCTGGGGCTTTAATTGGTCAAGCACTAGATATCACTTTATCTTTGATTTATTTTGGCATTAACCTGTTGAGCCTAAGAAAATCTATTTAGATGGATTTTACTTCTTAAAAAACTTGTTGTTGGATCCTTTTTGTTTTCTTTTGTTTGTGGTAAAAAAAATGTTATGTGTTCCATTTGTAACTATCCAGAGTTTTTTGAACACCTTTTTTTAATGTAAAATCGCTAGTAAAATTTGATCTCTCTTTTTGGTCAACCCATTACTTGGAATTATAATGATGGTCTTTCATGGCATGAGGTCCTTTCTTTTTTTTTGGAAGACTTAGATCCCAATATGAACAAATTGTGTTTTTCTTTAACTTCTAAAATTGTATAGATCATCTGGAAGCAGAGAAATGAGCAGATTTTCCAAGAAAGGAAACATGACCTTACTGAGTTTAATTTTAAACTCATACATTTTTATATTGTGTCACAGGTCACAATCATTATAGAAGTGCCAAGAGAAAGATTCCTATCTTTTGTCAAGGAAGGAGCTATGATCATATTCAAAAAGGACACCCAAACTTCAACATACCTGGAAGATAACCAAGATAAGGGTACTAATGAGGACAGGGTAACCATGAATTAAGAATCCATAATTCTTCAATCAAATGAAGAGAAAAAAATACTAGTATCAGAGATGTTGAAGATGAAGATCATGGAAATAATAACAACAATGAGAACTACAATGATGGTTGGGATAATATTAAATACAAAAGAAGTAACAATGATGAATGGAAATAAGATTGAAGGCAATGTTTAGTGTTTGTATATAAAGGTCATGCCTCTATGGAGGATAACTGGTTGATAACAACACAATGTTTTGGATGCTGGTAATCTAGAGTTTTTGGTATCCTATTGTAGACACCTAAAAATGGTTTGAGCCTACTGGTCCACGTGTTTTAACATTGATCGCATTACAATCGAAACATTTTTTTGTGACCTAGTTATTCCTCTATGTCTCGCATATGATCTTTATTGTATAGTGACATTGTGTCTTTCATCAATGATTGAATATTGCAAAATTGTTCAATTATTTACTAACAATTCTACTTTCTCTATCAAATCGATCATTTCCCAAATCATTTCAAAACCTTCCTAAATCGATCCTATTCGATCCTAAACCATTCCAAACCTTCCTAAACCAATCCTATTCAATTCTAAACCATTCCAAACCTTCCTAAATCAGTTCAAATCTATCCTATTATATTCCTAATCACTTGTAGAATTGTCTGGACTCATTTCCAACCATTCTGGGGCTTGTCCAAGTTCATCAATGCCAAATCAACCCAATTCCAAACTAATTGATCAAACCCTAATTCCAATTCAATCAATCTTATCATCATTTTAGGAGCATTGTCCAATATTATCGATGCTTTGTATCCTTTCAATCAACCATTTGATAACATTGTCAAAGATCGTCGGTGTTATCACTATCAACCTATCAATTTCAATTCAATAGTGTTGTTCATTATTGTCAATACTATTTCTGATTATCATTTTGGGAACATTGTCAAAGATCATTGATGTTTCCCCATTTCAATCTTATGACGCCATCAAAGTTCATTGGCACTTTTCGATCATTTTCTATCATCATTGTTTGGGCACATTGTCAAAGATCATCGATGCCTCATGATTTCCTAAACTATTCTGGAACCCTCAGAATTAACCTTAATCATTATCAATATTATCAAAATCCTTTCAATTTGACATCAACACCTTCAATTTGATTTATTCTCTACTAATTTCCCCCTTTGGATGAATAACTCATAATTTATCCTAAGTCCTAATCAAATAAATAAACAAACTTTATTTATTCCCTATTTCCCTAAGTCTCCAATAATTAATTAATTTTATTAATTAATTAGCTAATTTCAAATTTAAGAGATTTCTTATAATTTCATAAATCTAATTTGATTTTGAGGAACATTTGAGAATATGGGATTATTGATTTGATTGATGATTCATAATCTCACCTACATATTGTTGGTGCTATTTCTTACTTAAGTAGTGCCACATAATTTTCTTAGGGTCTCTTGTCATTAATAATGTCTAGGGCTTTGAAATCAAGTTTCAGAGTGTCCTTATGCCTCTGCAAAATTCCTCAAACCCTTAACCTAATTGAAAATGGTTAAAATGACTAAAAAAACCCTAAATGCCTCGACCGGTTCTATTTTTGTGTTACTTTTTTAGTCACTTAAGTCATGTTAAGTCATATGTCCATGCTGAATGGGTTACTTTTTTCCAAAAGATTGTATCATCCTAACCACTTTAATAATTCTTAAGTCCCGCTATGTAAAGTTCCTTTTACGTCATCACCCTATGTGTCGAGCAAGTCAAAAAAAATTGGACGGCATGCTTAATCGCTTAAAAGCAAGATGCATGACATCTAGCAGTTAAGCGATTAAGTGAAAGTGATGCATTTCCTTGGTGGGGCCGAGCATGTTGAGAGAATCCTCAGTTAAAAGGTGAGAAACTATGAAAAGATCGAATGGTGTGCTTAATCACTTAAAAGAAATATGCACGACATCTAGCGGTTAAGCGATTAAGCGGAAGTGACATGTGTCCTTGGTGGGGCCAAACAGTGGTAAACGTGTTCTGTTAACTAGTGCACAAGTTTGAAAAGATCGAATGGCCCACTTAATCGCTTAAATGAGAAGTGCACAGAATCTAATGGGTAAGCGATTAAGCGAAGGTGACACCTATCTAAGGAAGAATGTGGGTCCATTCGTAAACGAGTTAATAGGTGTTAAAGCCCAGAAAGATCTAACGGTCGGCTTAATCACTTATACTCAAGATGCTCAACATCTAATGAGTAAGTGATTAAGCGGTGATGACATTTGGTAGTTGGTGGGCCCAGGCATTCAAAGCTGACAAGATTTTAAACTATAGTTAAGTTGTTCCATATCTGACGACTTGCTTAATCTCTTAAAGAGAAGTTGCTTGACATCTAACGAATAAGCAATTAAGTAGTGGAAACATGTGTCCTCAGTCAACAGTTGTTTCTGGGAAAATAAGATAGATGTTAGATGCAAAGAGTGATGTCCAGAATTGACAGTTCAAATTCAAAGTTGATGAAACAAGTTGCAGAGAGCCGTTAAGCCATGAAATTGAAGCTTGCAGATTAATTGCAGAACGTGTGACATCTCCAGTCGAATTCAATTTGAAAGACTAATTTGAATGAGGCCGTAAAATTGATTAAGCCAATTGTAGCCTCAATAATTCACCAAAACAATTTGAGCAAAGATGAAATTGCAAAGAAAACCAGTTTCATGCGACTTATGTGCTTAATGGGTAAGCTTACTGATTCACTAGCATTCCAATTGAGATAGAATTTGCAGTTCAGAAAGGTCTCAGAGCTTTTGTTTCAAAACCTGATTCCAGTATTGATAGAAAACCTTTAGGATGGCCCCTAGAATCGAAATCTCTAGAGAGGTTGATTACCAAAAGAGAAATGTCAGGGAAGATTTATTGCAACAATTACCACTGTCCTCAGGGGATACCACACAAGCTAAAAAGATAGTCCCATTGCATCCTCGTTTTAAGATCGGAGAAGGATTTATGATTTTGGTAGATGGGAAAAGGATGCTAAGACTAGTTTTGATGGCCTCACCCTGTTCAGAATGGCCTATAGTCAAAGAAATGCCTCTACCCCAGACTGTAATATTTGGGAATTAGATGTGGGAAAACTGATAGCTCCCAGTGTGTTCATGGATACTGATTTATTCATCTTGATCGCGAACACTTATGATAAGGTGACTAGGGTTGTTAGGAACACCCGGGGAGATATAATATTGACTGTATCAGCAGATGAAATCATAAGGATTTTCAAGTTGACTGACACCTCCCATAATATGGATGATATTGATCTTGAGTATTTCAAAGAAATATACAATAACCAAAGAGACTATTATAGGGGTGAAGTAGTGAAGGGGTATGCCAACCAAATAGGAGACTTGGTAGTGATAGGGCCTAGAACCCCAGAACCCTTCAAATTGTATCTTTTAAATGGAAAGGCCATAAAAATGTACAGTGCTCTATGTAATGTTTTGGGGATAGATGAAGAGGGGGAAATGCCTGTCCATATAATGTTGATAGTTGTTCAGATTCTGCATCCCCACTTGTCAGTAGTGTTTGACTATGCATCTTATGTTGCTCAGGAAATGCACGATGGTCTTTCAGGGATCCAAGATGGCAATATACAGAAACCAATGGGTTGGTATTTCCTCATGATGCATATGTTCTTATTCAACAGTTCTGATTTATTTGAAGAAGAAATGGAATTGGAGAAATTCCAAGATGGTACAGAATTGCCTGTCCAGATGTGGAGTGCTGATTTATCATGGGACAGGAAGAATGCTAGATATGTGTACTTTGACAAAGTTTTTGCAACCAGACTCAAGTCATGGCTGAGTAATCAGAATGATAGGGTTCATAATGAGATGATGATGCTTTTAAGACCTATGGAATATGCCCCAGAGTTAAAAATTGTGCACAATTGGGGAGATTTAATGTTGTACCCTTTTTCCATAGTAATTAGGGTTTATGGTTTCAGAGGTACCCCTTATGTGCTACCTTACAGAGTCCCACTCAAGATCGGATTGGCAAAGATTATAAGACAATTAGGTGGGTTACAAGAAGAAGCTTTAACTGGAAAGATGAAAGGAAGTATCTTTCCTACCCTCACTAGAGCCCATCATTTTATAATAACCAAAGGTGGGTGGACACGATTTGATAAATATTTTGAGTCCTATCACTTAGCCACCTCAGTGTCTAGATGTGAAGATAATGAGGATTTCATCATGGGTATGTTCAAGAAAAGGACTAATTGCATAATATTAAAGCATCAATTCAATTACCCAAAGGATATCATCAAGAACATTTTTGACCTAGATGTTCAAGAAATCAAAAAAGAAAAATGGATGGCATATAAGAAGTCTTTGGACTTCATTCATAATTTTGATAAGACTTATGATCCTTTAAAGGATTTTTTCCCATGGTCTTACAAAATTGAATCCCTGATGAATCTTTTTGAGGGAATAATACAAACTCTAAATGAAAAGAGGAAGAGAGCAGTTGAGAGTGATCCAGAAAAGGCTCTTGCTATTTTGAATAAATTCCCACAGAGCAGAATAGTTCCACCAGGGAACTATGTAGTGTACAAGAGAAGAGGATATACCACTGTTTCTCCCAAAGTTGACAAGTCCCCTTAGCATAAGGGAAAGAGACCAATAGATACTGATGCTCAAGAGGTTCCCTCTCCCAAGAGGCAAAGATTTGAAAAAAAATAATAGGGGAGTGAATTGTATTCTCCTTCCCAATCCCCCATGCAGTATGATGACCAAACCATTGCTGAACAACTGGTCAAAATGAGGAATGCTGGTGAAGTGGTTGTTACCACTCAAGAACTACAAGAAGGGATGCTAGAGGCACCTAGACATACAAGATCTAACCTCACAGTTGTAGTATTTGCTGGAAAGGAATTGTATCCTGTGACCAAACAAGCTAGTGATGAATTCTTGTCTGATGACAGTTTCATCAAAACTAGGGCTTTCATTCAATTCCTATGGAGGTGCCATATTAATGAGTACAATAATAAGTGCCAGAAGATGATAGAAGCTTAACCCAATTCTTCCAAGGAGGATATAGAGAAAGAAGTTAAGCAAGAAATGATATCAAAATTTGATAAAATTACTCCTGAAGAGGGCAGACAGATGGTCAAAAGGCAAGGAGTTCTCATATTGCCACAATGGGACCTAGCTGATGCAATGGTTTTTGATGCTATAAGAAAACAAGCCAAACCCATGACTACTGCTGGGACATCAATTGGTGCCCAGTTTAGTGAGGATCATGTATCTCTGGCCATCTAGTCACTAAAGAAAAAAGACAAAAGGAGATTAAGAGAAGATGATGAGACTAAAGACACAAGCAGTCTAATTGTGAAGAGGGTTGCTGACACCTCAAGAACTGAAGTGGCTAACCTTGTTCTACAAGTAGCCAATTTGAGCATGAAAGTGTTAGAGAAAGAAAAGGAAGCTTATGATAGCTTAAATGAAAAATATGAGTTTGTGCTCAAAGCCTATAATGAAGAGAAGGTTAAATCTTTGATTAAAGGCAACATAATAGTAGAGTTGGAGGGTAAACAGAAGGTCCAACTTATGCCCCAAGGACTGATTACTCAAGAACCTCATCAGCCCTCCTCCTCAAGTCCATTTATAACATATCCCCCATCCCTTGCACCTCTAAGTCCTACTACTCAGGAAGCCATTGATGCTAAGAGAGAAGAATTAGAAGCTGAGAAGAATAGGCTGATCGATGAAAGGAAAAGGCTAGAGGAAGAGGGTAAAAGGGACCTTGAAGATTCCTAGGCATACAAAGAGGCTGAGGAATTGGTAAAACAAAAATGTTCAGACCAAATATTTTCAAACCTCAAAAGGTGTGCTAGTGAAGTTGATCTTTCTAACCTCTACTCACTGGGAAAAAAGATTGCAAGCATCATCAGCCGACATGAGGATGAAAAGAAGCAATGAGAGATAATAGTGAATAACTAGAAAGGGAAGGTAGCCCATGTCAAATCTTTCTATTCTCTCTCAAAAGAGCAAAATAACATTGATATTATCTTGACAGGCACTCATAAGTGTCTCAAATTGATGGTCAATTTAGACATCAAAAGGAACATGGTCATGAAGAAGATCACTACTCTGAGAGGAGAATTTTAAAAGGATAGATATGATATGTATCCCTATATGTTCAAAGAAGATGGGAACATAAAGAATTAAGCCCTATGGTTGAGGCAATTAAATGAAGCACTGACTAGCAGGACAAAAAGTATTGTCACATTGGCAAATACTGGATGGTTTGTGCTAACTATAGATATTTTGAATAAAGCCAAGGCATTATTTTAATCATGGGAGGCATAAGTTGAGAAGGCTAACAGTGATTGGGAAGAGTTTAGTAGTCAAAAAGATGAAGTTCTCAGCTTCAGTTGGCCAAGTGATGAGGTGTTCACTACATGGGTCAGCAATTATGGAATAGTCACCCCGGTAACATGAGATGATAAATATGAAGGGGACAACTAACACCAAGGAGGTTGAGTGAATGGAGAAAATCATATATTGGGGCCTCTGCACCAACAAGAGAACAAGATCCAGATGACAAAGACCCAACGACCTTGGAGCAACTTCAAGTATTCATGTAGTCACAAGACAAAAGATTACATGGCTCATGGTAAAATCTGTTATTCCCTTCCACTTGAAGTTTTGTCTCTTCTTGAAATTGTATTTTGTCATCTAGTCTAGTCATCCATAGCTTGTTGCATCCTTATTTTGAAAAAGGATTCCAAGATGACTGTGGCTGCCTATAAGTATCAAGTTGAAATATTGTAATAAGGATGGTAAAAATAAGACTACAAGGCAGATTACTGAATTGTGTCTGACTATTGGTTTTGAGTCTTTGTGAATGTACTAGTATTCAAATCTATATTAATAAAATACAATGGAATCTAAATTTTGATATCTATGATGTCTTCTTGCATTTATTATTAATTCTTGTGTGTTCAATTTGTAAGGCACTTTGAATATAATGGTTATAAGGTAGTCATGTTCTTGTCTATAAGTTGCTTTCATGAAAAGTTTTAAATCTTGTAGATGATTGTAGAAGATTAGGGTTTATGCAGGGATTTGATACAAGGGTGTGAGGATGAGAGGATAGTTTGTAAGGCATTCTATCTGGGGTTCATTTGTATTTCCATTGATTATTTTCAATATGAGTATGCTCTATTTTGACTCTATCACCTATGATTAGGCACTAGTCATAAATGCTGGCATGTGGTTGTTATCATCAAATTCAAATTCAATCAATATTTATACTCATGTTATTTCAAGTATAAGTCTAGTTAATTATATTAGTACAATTCATCTTTGTGATTCCTTGGAGATTGAATCAATAGGTTAGCCTTCCTAGGCCTAAATGGCATAAAAAGAAGAAGGATCTCCCATCCTTAATCCACTATTAAAACTGCTGAAAGCTGATAATCTGTCAAGGTGTACCCACCTGGGTGTGTGGAGCCCTAAGTGTAGAAGGATTTTATATCCTTGTTAATTATCCCTTTTCCTTGTGAGAATCTAACTTGGGTATAAGAGAGTCTGGAATTTATTATCATTATAATCAATTCTGCAAGAAAAAGAGCTAACACATATCATATCCATTGAATAAGGATTCTCATCCCTATTAAGGTGCTTCACAAATATTCACAAATATTTGCAATATCTCCTCAATATCTCTCCCCCTTTTCATGCCCAAACATCTTACCAACCAAAATCTTGGTTGGTGCATTGATTTTATGCAATCTCACCTAAATGTGTCTCATTTTCTATAAATTGAGGACATTTCTCTCATTCAAGGTTAGACCACAATATTCTAGTATTCTCATTGCGAATTTATGCTTTCAAGAGTCTTTGTGCAATCTTGTTATTGTCAAAGAGCAAACATTGATTTGATTATGGAGAAGAAAGAAGGACACGGGAGCTTCATTTAAAGGGGATTCTTAGGGTTTTATGCTTTATTTTTGTGAATCCTTGTTTTAGATGGCATTCATGATAGATTGGTTAGGTTAGCATGTTATTTAGGGTTTGTGGTCCACTAGATATGCTAAATAGGCATTTTTCTAGTCTTACATTTGGTGAACCCGACGTGAAAAACCTTACTAATTAACTTTATTGTGTTTTTGTGTCCTTTTCAGGTGCTAGAAGAGAGCTACGCAAGTGGTCATAGAAGCTGCACAGGTGGTCATTATACCTACGCAGGTGGTCACTATTGCTGTGTGGGTGGTACCCAGACTTGTGCAGGTGGCTTCTTAGTTGCACAGTTGGTCACATGGAATGCTCTTTTAGGGTTTAAGGTTATTTCTCGAGGGTTTAGGAAGCCATTCTGCATTTAGGGCTTCCTCCTTTGGTTTTTTCCTATTTTCATGTTAAAATGAACCCTAATCTATCCCAATGAACCCTAAGTGTGGTAAATGAATCCTAATGTAGAAAATGAACTTCACATTTTCATTTTCAAAACTTAAAATGAACATGAAAATTTATATTTGGGTTCCTAAAATGAATCTAATCTAGTCTAGGGTTGCATGCTATCAAGCTTATTCAAACTTTAAGCAACTTTAAAACTAGCCTAACTAGGGGTGGAAAGGAAGTGTTTTATGCAAAGTCAAGTTATTCAAGTTGTCAATGGACTTAAAATGAACATTCAAACCTAATTTTGGGACTTAAAATGAACTCTAGCATAGTTTAGGATCAAGTGCAGTTTTGAGTCTTCAAGGTGGTCCTAGACTATTTCTATGCACATGCAAGCTAGTTAGGGTTTCAATCTCATTTCAAACCTTTACAAATCAACTTAAATATCATGGTTAATGAACCCTAGCTATGTTTTTGATGTTATTGCATGCTCATATGTTGAAAGACTCTATTTTTTGCAAGTTTTGAGCCATTTTAGACTTCTGATCAGTTGCTGCGTAGGTGGTCAGAAGTAGCACAGGTGGGAGCCTATTCTTGCATAGGTGGTTTCTTTGAAGCTATGTAGGTGGTCACTGTTCCTGTGCAGGTGGTAAGAATGATGTTTTTCAATGCTTTTTTTGGGTTTCTGCATTCCTATACCTATTTTTGCACTTAGATTACTTGATTTTGGTGTTACTGATAAGTAGGTGCAGCGTTATGGAAATCGTGGGATGAAGACTAAATCCTAAAACTACTAATGGTTTCAAATGCAAGACGTTTTGTAGAAGACATTATGTTTTCCTAAACTCTTGTGTTTGCTTTTTGTAGTTAGAAAACACTTCACTTTGGTGCTTGAAATAAACCTTTTGCTTTCATGTGTCTAATGTGTTTTCTAGATTGTAAAACCCTAAGAATGAAATGAGTGTATCCTCTCCCCTCGCCTTCATGGATATTGGGTGTAAGAGAAACTCATATCATTATTTTAGAGTGGTTACCTCCCAAGTGCTTTAGTAGAGCCAGTGAGATTGGATGCCCAACCGATGATAGGCTAAAGCCAAGCCCATCCAACCCGGATACAAATATGCCCTTGTGATTAATCTCTCAATTGATGGGTGTTGAATGCATTATATCGGGAATAAGATCTCCCTCAGTACCCTTGTAGTGCATTAAAACCTACGGAATGTAACTTTTGTAGGCTGGGAGGCCTCCATAATGGAGCTAATATGCCGCACGTATAATCACCCGAATGGATGCCCTTATTAAATACCATGTGCATATGGTAAATTTGGCCTTGTTAATTCACCATACACTTCAACATAGTCCTTCTTCAATAGGTACACACAAGACTAAATATGAGATTATTCATCCCGTCTGCCTGCATGATTCGACCTGTTGCCTTCTATCCAAATGAGGTTTTCAAAATTGCTCTTAGAACAAGAGTCTCACAACCATGGACCAATCTGGGAACGAAGGATTTATCTCCATGAATGAAATACAATGCAAGATTATTCTAAGAAATGAGAGATGTAAGATAATCTATGACATGATTTTCAATGCAATTATTCTAAAAATTGAAGCTATTCTATTGCAAAATGATATTATTCTATATGAAGCTATCAAGAAAATGTGACAATAATTAAGTATTCTGACAATTCATATGATCAGAAATTCAAGAAGTAATCGGGGGTTTTGAATGAAGAATGAGAGTTATTTTATAGACTCAGAGATGATCATAATAGAAACTTTCCTCTTTGAAATAAAACAGATAGAAAAGCCAGTTTAAAATAGAAAGATTTATTCAAAAGAATACAATAAATTGTTTTCTTCCTGCTTTAACTATTTTCTTTCTTTGATTTAATTCTTTTTTATTTGAATTAAATTGTTTTCTTTCTCTTTAAAGCATAATTAATTCAAAGATTCTATTTCTGAATAGAAGAAAGATTTTTGAGAGAATATTCAATTAATTAAATAAATATGACCTCATAATTGCTTTTTTCTCAATTATCTGAATAATTAAATTCAATTATTGAAATGAGGATATTTATTTAATAATTAAATATTATT
>MU224324.1:1442248-1465198 GCA_018584345.1 Thuja plicata | reverse complement strand
TACCAAGCTTCTGTTTTTAGTTGCCACTTGAAGCGCAAAATATACTCCATTATGCGAGTATTAATAGGGTTTTTGATACCAAGTAGTGATAAGTAATAAATGCTTTCAAATCAAATTAAATCTTCAGTATCCACCACCTTTTTAATCATCATTATTCAATCTCAAACCAAAGATTTCCAATTCGTGCAAGTGATTGCCTCATTTTCCGTGCACTGGCTCGCCCAATGAAATCACGCCACGTCAACCAGCGCGTCTTGTCAGGACATCACATCATTATTGATCACGCCGGCAGCCCATTTGAACTACTTTGAACTCCTTCGAGCCGGAGTTCGAAGAGGTTCAAAGAGGTTCAACCCCTCTCAAGAGGAAAATGCCGCGCGCTTTCCTGCATAACACATCGTTAGTAATAAAGGACTTAGGTTGCTTTTGAACTCCTTCAAACTACTTCAAACGGGAGTTCGAAGAGGTTTGAAGTGATTCAAATGACTCAAAAGGATATGTTATCGGTTTTAAAATGGATCAAACTGGTACAAACGACGCCGAAAGATTGGATTTGACAAACTGAAATGCGCGAAGGCTCGTGGAAGGACTAACAAGGTGGAAGAATGAAAAGAGTGAAGCTTTGACTAATGAAGACACGAGAACTTGAAAAGTTCAAAATATGGCGACTCCTACTCACCCAACATCATGGCATCAAAGGTGAGAGGACCTTGTAGCTATACTTGATACCCAAGGTTGGGAAGAAGATTATCGAGAAAGATATCCAACTTTTCTGATTCGGGTATCTTGCGAGAATATCATGTATAAAGTTTTCTCCATATTTGGAGAAATTCCAAGAAGGATTCCCCATTATTTTGTTTCGAGTTGCAAAGATCTTGAATATGAACTGGATGTTGGATGTTGTGAGAATTGTGTTGTAGAAATAAATTGGCAATTTTGTCAAAGGTCTTGATGCCAGTTGGTAGTCTAGAGAACCATTCCATAGCTGATCCTCCCAAACTACATGGGAAAAGATGCATAAGATAGGTTGTGTCATGTATGAGTTCCATGGAGAGAGAACCAAATTCTCTCAAATGGTCTTGAGGGTCAGATGTACCCAAGTATTTTTCATATGTAGGAAGTTCAACTCCTTTGGGAAAAGGAGGCATGTGAAGATATTTATCAAATGGGAAAGGACAAATAATTTCCAGTGTGAATTGTGTAACAGGCTTGTCTTTCTCTTTCAAGAGTTGAGAGAGTTTCTATCGCATAGTTTGCATTTCTTTGCGCAAGCAGGAATTTTCAGTTTCTTCCTCTTTCTCAACAAGTGTTTCTACAACATAATTGGAAGGTAACTTAGCCCCTTGATTGGCTAGTTCAAGATTGTATTTTTCTTTCTCCTCAGCTAGTAGAATTCCCATCATTTTATAGAAATATTTGTTAGCACGAGCTTGTGCAATCTCTTCTTGAGTGATTTCTACCTCTACATCATTAGGGGGGTCTTGAGAATGGGACTTACCCCAAGTTTTAAAGAGGTCAGTTCTGCTAACCTCACCACCTGAATGGTTATGATCTGCCATCTTGCCAAAATGCAAGGATTGAGTGTTCTCTGAATTTGGGTCTTCTTGGAACAAAGGATTTCAAACCCTACTAAGATCCACAGGAAATGACCGTTTATTGTAAGGTCAACATACTGGAGAAGGAGATCGAGATGATTCCTCACTAGATGTAGCTGGTAATGGTGTGAAAAGTACGGATTTGTCTTGATTGATTGAATGAAATGTTTTTCCACTTCAAGTTGTGACAGTCATAGACAAAGTTTTGAACAAGGAATGTGAACTAGGACCAAACTTGAAACTGTCTCAAAGTAATTGCATAGAACATGCCAAAAGGTTAAGTATCCTTGGTGTAAATCATCTAAGATGAGGCTAGAATAGCCAAGAGATGACTATTGCAACACAAGGCATGACGACACAGATAAAATAAATCAAAAAGACATGAGACAAGACCAGTTTAAGCAAGAATCACGTAGTTCTCAACCCAAGAAACCAAGTTTCAGACTGTGTGAAGATAGATGGAAGAAAAATAGACCCATATCAGAGACCAGATTTGATAAAAGAATACTTGACTAGCATATTTTAGCTCGTTGTTCTGGAAAAAAGACTCCAGTTTCGCGCAATGAAATGCTCTGTCGCGTGAAGTTTCTCACCGAACTACGTGAAGAAATGCTCTCTTCACACAAATAATGACACCAATTAATAGAATAAAGAGAGAGAATAATGGCACTATTGCCAAATATCACGCGATAGTATACTATGTATCATGCGAAGATTCTCACCGAATGATGCGAAGATTGGGAAATTTCGTGTGAAACTATGCAAATGTTGAAAAAAGGACGTTTCCTGAATCAGACTATTAAGACCAGTTTGTGTTTCCCAAGATGAAATCATGCTATTTTCTAACAGATAGTTCAAATTACAAATTGTTTTGGACATGTTCAAGATTGACAGTTTGTGTGTTTTGACGATAGTTTCGATTGTTCAAATGATACACCCACGTAAAACACATTAAACAGAATGTTTGTAGTACTAGAACAAGAACATCACAATCCTAGGATAGCTAGGATAATATATATTGAATCCCCACTTGAACCAAAATTTAGCTATGCTTACTCTTAGCGAATAACTTAGAAGCTTGGAAGCATGGGCTCCTCCTTACATATGCACTCACTTCTTAGGCATACCAAGCTTCGGACCCCAAAGGAATTACTTCCCAAAGGGTTGTTATCTCTACTAAAAGCGTTAAGAATGTGGGGTGTCTTAGTCGGTCTTTGACCTTCCGCACCAATAGATAGAGGGTTTTTGGAAAACTAGAACAATAGTTTGTAGTAAGGTCATCCATTCAGGTGGTTGTGATCAAGTCATTTTCCCAATAAAGGGGGCTCTCCCAATCCTTTCAAAGAAAGGCTTTCACCTTAATGATGTCAAGACTTTAACGCACCACTAGGGTACTGGAGGAGATTTTGGTTGCCACAACAAATTCACACCTACCTATTGTGACATTAATCAAAATAGAAGTTTGGAAGGGCTTGGCTTTAGCCTATTACCGGTTGGGCATCCACTCTCACCGGCTCTGCTAAAGCTCTTGGGAGGTAGCCACTCTAGAAGAATCACATGAATTTATCTTAAACCCAAGATCCATAAAGGTGAGGGGAGAGGATACATTCATGTAGTTCATAGGATTACAATCTAAAAAACACTTCAATCACACAAGACAATGATTCATTTTAAGCACCAACCGAAGTGTGTTTTAACTACTAAAATCAGATATAAGAAGTTGTGAAAACATGCAAGGTCTTCGACGAACGTTCTGCAATAAACCCATTAGTATTTTGTAATGCCTTTCTTCATATCAGCATCCTGCAACAAACATGTCAGAAGTTTATGATGGCTTTTCTTTGTCTCAGCATCCTGCAAACCACTGTTATGCTATTTCAAAACATAAAATCAGAGAAGCACAGATGTTAGAAAACAACAGATGGTTAGAAAACTAAGGCAATGAAATATCAAACTAAAAGCTTTGGACTATAATTTTGTGTGATAAAGTATGCTAGATCGCATGAAGAAGTGTTGTATGCCATGTGAAGAACTAGAAAGTTCACACGAGATGTACAGAAAGTTCACACAAAATTAGAATAGAACTTGTACAGAAGTACAGACAGAATGCATAAAAGTAAAAAAATGAAATGAAATGAGGCTAGAAAAAAATGTACCGGCCCCACGGTGGGCACTATAAATGTATGTGGTAAATTTGGCCTTGTTAATTCACCATACACTTCAACATAGTCCTTCACCAGGTATACACAAGATTGAATATGAGATTATTCATCCTGTCTACTTGCATGATTCAACCTGTTGCCTTCTATCCAGATGGGGTTTTTGAAATTGCTCTCAGAACGAGAGTCTCACAACCATGGACCAATCTAGGAAGGAAGGATTTATCTCCATGAATGCAATACAATGCAAGATTATTCTAAGAAATGAGATATGTAAGATAATCTATGACATGATTTTCAATGCAATTATTCTAGAAATTGAAGCTATTCTATTGCAAAATGATATTATTCTATATGAAGCTATCAAGAAAATGTGACAATAATTCAGTATTCTAACAATGCATATGATCAAAAATTTAGGAAGTAATCGGGGGTTTTAAATGAAGAATGAGAGTTAGTTTATAGACTCAGAGATTATCAGAATAGAAACTTTCCTCTTTGAAATAAAATAGATAGAAAAGCCAGTTTAAAATAGAAAGCTTTATTCAAAAGAATACAATAAATTATTTTCTTCCTGTTTTAACTGTTTTCTTTCTTTGATTTAATTCTATTTTATTTGAATTAAATTGTTTTCTTTCTCTTTAAAGCACAATTAATTCAAAGATTCTATTTCTGAACAGAAGAAAGATTTTTGAGAGAATATTCAATTAACTAAATAAATATGACCTCATAATTTCTTTTTTCTCAATTATCTGAATAATTAAATTCAATTATTGAAATGAGGATATTTATTTAATAATTAAATATTATTTAATCCCTTTTTCATGTGTCTTAGATAAAGAGGGTGAATTTAATTTAATTAAAGTGCTAGGACTTTATAATTAAATTAATTCAATCATAGGGTTTGTTTAGCCAAATAGGTATTTAGGAATTAAATATGATGTATGATAAATGTAGATTTAGGATTTTCTACATTTGACACTTCGGTCAAGTAGAGTCAGTCAAAAACTTAGAATTGCCTAGTACAATAGGACTTTGATAATCTAGAAGAGTGAAAAATGCAACAAAATTGGTTAGGGTTGCAAGATGCCAATTTTGGGGTGTTACACCATGTTTTAGTAGCCAAAAACCTTCTATCTATTGGTGCAGAAGGTCAGAGACCAACTAAGATGCCCCACACTTTCGCAGCTATTAGTCGAGACAACAATCCATTGGGAAGTGATGTTCCTTGGGAGTTGAAGCTTGGAGTGCCTAACAAGTGAGTGCACATGTAAGGAGGAGCCCGTGCCTCCAAGCTTCTAGGTTGTCCGCTATTAGTAAGCGCGACTGAACATTAGTTCAAGTGGGGACTCAACAGATACTATCCTTTCTATCCTTAGGAAGTGGTGTGTTTGTTCATTTTACAACAACCATTCTGAATGATGTGTCTTGTGTGGGTTTTCAAACCTTAATCAAAATGATAACATCTTAAAACACTCTCCTTAAACAACACTTTTTCCAAGTCAATCTTTCAAAACAATCAAATGGGTCACAGCAATACCTTGTCTTTGAGTGAACATATGGAACCTTAAATCTTTCACTTGGAACCATTTGGCATGCTTGATAACTTTCATATTGCATAGTCATGACCTAAATCTCCTTGCATTTTCATATAAAAAATACCTTGCATTATAGATCTCATTTTCAATCCTCATTATAGTTCCTTTTGCATATGTCCTAATCATAGCCTTTTTGCATTCATAACACATTCCTAGATCCTCCTTAAAAACTTTGCAAATATTCCTAGGAAGTATCCAAATCATGGAACCTCTCTTTATGATGTTGAAAATAGGATCTTGACTTGATCCCCCTTTTGGAAAATTTCAAACCCCTTTATCAATTTGGTCTCATTCCACCTTGTCATGATGGATTTGACCTAAGCCTTTTTTTTAATCAAACTTGTCCTTTGTTCCAAAAATCCTACCTTTCAAGTCAAGATCCTTATTCAACTTCATAAGGTTATGCTCCTAGATTTGTCTCCTTTCAAAAGATTAATTGTTAAAGTCCAAAAATCCAAAAAAAAAGTTGCATAAACCTTATCTTGCATTTACATAATCCTTAGATTGCATTTGCATAAGTTTCTTGCATTTTCCCAAGGTTCCATTTCAAACTTACATTCCCAAAATTCCCAAAATTCCAAAAAAATCTTGCATTTGCATATAGAAATCATGTCAATTTTTACAAGGTCTCAAGCATCCAAGGGGAAACAAGATCCTCCTTTACCAATGTTTACACAACAACCAGAATCACAATTACCCTTTGATCCAAGACAAGGCGTTGCTTATCACAATCAAACTGACCTAGTCAACATGCAATAATTGGAAGGAGGGCATCAAACCTTTAATGACCCAAGACATATCAACTTCCCTCAAGCGCCTACTTCAAGAAATGACCTATGCAACATGGGGTATCCATCCAATGCTTCCCCAAACTTTGGCACTATTTAGTGGGGACCTCCCCCAAAATTTGACCCAATTTTTGTACCTATGCCATCTGGCCAAGGTAGTGTTCCTCCTACACCTAAGGAGGAATGCCAACAATTTTCTCAAATAAATCAAGTCCAACCTAATCATTTTCAACAACAACCTATACCAAACACAGATTGTGGATCTTATCAACCTCCTCCACCACCACCAGATAATCAAGACCAAGGCAATGCCCCAAGTCTCTCTTCAGATTCTGGTGACTCACACGGGACATTTGCTTCCTTCAAGGATTTACCTACAGAGGAAATTGATGAGGTGGTTAAGAACAAGAAAATTCAACAAACATTAACATACCTTATGACTCGAGATCCATGACTATCTATCAAAGTGATTTAGAAGACAAATCCTCAACTAATTTTGGAATATCAAACTCCCCCATCATATACTTTGGAAGAGAACCAAGCCCTAATGGTGCGGGATAGAGAAAAGAAAGAACAACCATTCGATGATTTAGCTATGGAGCTAACACAAAAATGACAGCAAAATGATTTAACTATCAATATTCCTCCAAGGGAAAAATATATACCATTGCATAATACTTTGTTTGAAAAAGAAGCACTCCCACCTCTTGAGACGACGGATGCTACACAAATCCCTAAAAAAGGTCCTAAAAGAACATGGAGGATTGATTTAAAGAATCACTTACCAAAAGGATCAAATGAGACATTCACATTTCCTTGGGGCATGCCAGATGTATCCCCTTTTGAGGAAACACAACCAAATGGTTCTCCTTTGGTAGAACATACAACATTTCTTGGAAGCACCTCAAATGAAACAACGTCGCAAGGACCATTTAATGAACAACCATGGGTACCGACTTTTGATGTATCTAATGCGACTACTGTGACTATACCAAATCCATTGCAAGATCAAAAGAAAAAGAGCCTTGTGGATATTACACAAATTCCAACTAAGGTGACACAACCAACACAACAAGTGCAACAAGCCCAAGTGGCTCGACAAGTAGCACCTATGGATGTAGTGCAACCAGTGTAACCCCAATTTGCAGCCCAAGTTAACATGATGTCTCAGGCACAACTAGAAAAATGTAAGACTACAAATCTTGATGGCATACTTGGACCACTTGGATTTCAACAAGCTAATAACGTGCAAAAACCAACAATGCCGATGGGTCAAGAATCTCATCCTGTTGTACAACATGTGCAAGGTTCAAAGGTGCAACAAGTGCACCCACAACAACAACAACATACCCAACAATATGTACAGCAGAAAAAACCTGCTCTCTAATAGTAATATATATAGCAAAAACAGTGTGCTTTACAACAATAGTATATACAACAACAACAACATGCTTTACAACAAAAATATGCTCAGCAACAAAGAGAAAAAACATGTTCAACAACAGCAACAACAACATGTTTAGCAACCGTATGGTCACCAGTGACAACCACATGTCGCACAACAAAAAAAATGTCACAATAACAACAACATGGGGCACAAATTCAACAACAACAATATGCACCCCGATATCAATAGCAAGTTTCGCAATCGTATTATATGACACAAGGTTAGCAATACAATCCTCCACCAATAAATCAACAACATGTGGAAGATCACCAACAACATGCCTGACAACATGTGGCATCAGTCCACAACATATGATCTAAATCGTCAGACTCAGATCGGGCCTCAGAATATAGTTGATGTTCAAGGGTTTCTAAACAGACACATCATTATGATAAACGTACAAAGGCAGTGAAGCCTTCACAAAATGAAGAAATGCTTCAACAAATCCAATGCTTACAGAAGAAACTAAATGAATGAAATTCAAGGACACCAAGACAATCTACACGGAGTGAGACCTATGTCCTAATCCATTCGATCCAAGCATTTACATGCCTCCTTTCCCCAGGAATTTTGTTGTACACAAGTTTGAGAAATACAAAGGAGAAATCCAATTGATCACATTTGGGAATTTTATACATCTTGCATCAAGGTTAATCATGATGACACATACCTTATGATACACTTCCCTTGAAGCCTTGGGGGTCAAGCAATGGAGTGGTACTCTAAACTACCTAGCAATATCAGATCTTGGAAAGAACTAGTCGACAAATTCATCTCTCATTTTGTGTTCAACATATCAAGTGAGGTTATGCTGACTGACCTATGCACAACCAAACAAAAGGTTGGAGAATCCTTCATGACCTTCCTATTATGATGGAGGAATTTGGTGATTCAATGTCCTTTTGATGTGCAGAAGAACAACAAATTTTATTATTTATCCAAAATCAGGTACCTAAGATGATGTATGAGCTCAAGATTAAACGACCAAGTAATTTCAAAATCTCATAAAAAGGGAATCAACATTGAAGATGCTCTTATTGAAAAGGGAGTATTAAAGATCAACAAGGACAATCAGACCATGAGCACTTCCAGTAACAAGCCAAAATTTTGGTCTCAAAATAAAAATATCAAAAATGATGGCGTTGTTGATGCACAGATAGTTAATGCGATGTAGCAGAAAGTGAGTCTCAAAGGACCCGCTGCTACCAATACGTAGACAATGACTCAAGTGCCACCTCTAGCACCAGCTCCAGCACAACCTCAAGAACAAACAAATGATAATGCACAACAAAATCGACAGCGTTGACCACTGAGAAATAGAGATGGACCACGACAATAGTTCACACCATTGGGTGAACCGCTCCATTTTGTCCTGCAACAGTTATTGCAAAACAATTACATTCAATTACCTGAGATTTTTGATCCTCCAGTAGTAAAACCTCCTTGTTGGGATGACAACAAATACTATGATTATCATCGAACAAAGGGACACAGAACCAATTCCTGCTTCCAATTAAAACACAAGGTCCAAGACCTTATTGATGAAGGTGTGATTGAAGTTGAACCCACAGAGAGATCTTCCAACACTGATCATACTATCTTCACAAACCCCTTGGTTTATCATGACAAGGGAAATGCCTCTACGTAAAATTCAAATTCCAAGAACAATGTCAATTATACCTGGACCGGCCATGACTATACCTTCTACTGTTTCTCTAAGGCTGACTCACATGTGTCCACTCTGACCTTCTGGGATAAAGATAGTAACCCTCAATGCAGGGTCGCTACCCATCATACCAAGATTACTATGCTTGGTGCACCATCCAAACCAAAGGTATCTTTAGATTACAACCTTGTTGACCAGTTGGGTAAAACCCCTTCCTTAATATCAATCCTTGATTTTCTGCACACATCCCCTCAACACAAGGAAGTCCTTGACAAAGCTTTCAAAGAGTCCATTGTTCCAGATGAAATTGACACTAACCAATTTTAGGCCATGATGGGGCACTTCTCTGCATCCCAGCATGTCACATTTTCCAAAGATGATGCTCAGCATGACTAGCTTGGCTACAATGACCCTCTCCACCTAGAAGTTTTTGTCCATAATGCCAAATTCTGATGAGTCATGATAGATGGTGGAGAAGGACTTAACATCTGCACTTTGAAGGTCATTATTGACCTTAGTTACAATGAGAGTGACATTGATCCTTCTAGGAGAATCACAATAAAGGCCTATGATGACGCTGAACATCCCTCTAAGGGAGTCATCATCCTTCCCATCAAAACTGGTCCGGTTATTGAAAACACATTGTTGCAAGTCCTGGATCTTGACTTTCCCTATAACACAATCTTAGGATTCCCATGGATCCATGCCATGAAGGTAGTTCCCTCAATGTACCACCAATGTCTAAAATTCTTTCACAAGGGAGTGGAAATCACTGTCCCAGGTGATCCTAACCCTTTCCAATTTTGTGCCAATCTAAGAGAAGGGCCCGCACAATAGGTGCCTACCAACAGTGAAGCAACCTCATCAAAATACTCCAAATATGATGTAGCCACCCTTGAAAAAATGATCAAATGAAAGCTAAATATTGAAGATAAAGGGTGTAGAGAGTTTACCATGGCACAAGCTTTTCATATTGGGAATCTTCCTCTCTCCCTGAAGTCTTATGGCAAACCAAAGTTATTGCAAGCACAACCACCCAAGAGTACCATGAAGGTTATGCCCTCACCTACATTCACTCTATGGAGAGGTTTGCATGAAGAGCATGTTTATGAAAATGCATCCAGCGAGATTTTTCAAGATCAACAGAAACTAGAACAGGAGCCCACTGAGATTCCCGTTGAAAGATATGGGCCCGAGTTCACACTCATGCAGAAAAAAGGATATGATGGCCACAGTTTCCTTGGAGTACATAAAAAAGGAATTGTTGAACCAATCACTGCAAAAGGCCACCCCCTTCATCTGGGCATTGGATTCAAACCATTATGAATTGGCTCTTTGAATGCCAAAATGGCCTCATGTGACAACGTAGAGGTTTCAAATGATGAAAAGGCATCTGAGGATCCCCCTTCTGAATACACTACCGATTCAAATGAATGGGAATGGAACACCTATACTTCCAGTCCTTATGAGCTTGAACATTTCTTCCCTGACCCTACAAACCTTCCTATGGTAGACAAACATGTTAACACAATCCCCACTCCTACAACCAATCCTGATCCCTGGTATAGAATTTTCTGGGATCCTACTCCTGAACCTTCAGTGCATGAAATTTCTGACTCTAAAGACACTGATATATACATCTTTGCAATTACCTCCAACCTTGAAAAAATCTATGCCACTAATGATGACATCCCCCTAGTCTACCCTGAGCTTATTGATTGGGACGAGCAAGGATCACCGGGCTTGGATTTCTTTGAGAATGACAAAGCGATAGAAGAATTATTTGAGCTTCGAGAGGGCATACCTTATGGCAACCACAAAAGAGGATTCTCCATTAACCTTGTTGCTACTGCATATCTTGGGGAGTCAACTCCGTCTTCCAGTCAAAAAATTTACAATGATAAAATAAAAAAATAAAAAAATAAAAAGAATAGGTCCTCTGGTGAAAACTGAAAGGCACTAGTTGACCATGAAAAAGTAAAAATAAAGGACGTATCTGAGGGTGAAAACCTCTCTGAGGCACCCGAAGATGGAAGATTGGACATACCCCCTCCAAAGGAGAAGTTAGCATTACTCATTGAAATGACCGAGGAGATTAACTTGGGAACACCAAACAACCCTAAGATCATCCATTTTGCAGCATCACTCTCGCCAGAAGAGAAAGATGAGTTTATCAGATTCTTCCTTGAGTGCCAGATTAATTTTTCCTGGTCATATGCTGACATGCCTGGCCTGGATCCTGAGTTAGTTCTTCATCACCTCCCTCTAAAACTAGGTGTGAAGCTAGTAAAATAGAAGCTAAGAAAAATGCATCCCCAAATAGCTCTACTGGTCAAAGAAGAATTGAAGAAGTTATTGGATGTAGGGACCTATTGATTACATAGACTAGATCTCCAATTTGGTTCTTGTTAGAAATAATGTTGGGGGAATATAGATATGCACTGATTTCCATGATTTAAATAAGGCATGCCTTAAAGGTGATTTTTCTCTACCCAACATTGACATGATTGTTGACATGACTGTGGGCTACAAGATGTTGTTACTAATGGATGGCTTCTCTGGTTACAACCAAATTTAGATTGCTCCTGAGGACCAAGCTAAGACAACTTTCACTTGTCCTTAGGGAACCTATTGTTGGAATTTCATGCCCTTCAGCCTGAAGAACACCATAGCAAATTATCAACGGGAAATGACCACAATCTTCCATGAATTTATGCACATCTTAATGGAAGACTATGTTGATGACCTCCTCTGCAAATCTGCAACCAGGAAAGATCATTTGAGTATTCTAGCCAGAATCTTTGATAGAATGGAAGGGTATAAGCTCTTCTTGAACCCCAAAAAGTGTGTTTTTGGAGTTGTTTCTGGAAAAATCCTAGGCTATATCATCTCTCAATGAGGTATCAAGGTGGATCCTACAAAGGTGCAAGCCATTTTAGAGATGCCTCCACCAAACACGCTAAGGAAGCCGAGAAGTCTACAAGACAAATTATAGTCTATCCACCGATTTATTGCACAACTAGCAGATAAATGCCAGTCATTTCAAACTCTACTGCATAAGGGTGTGAATTTCCATTGGAATTAAAAATGTGAGCACTCATTCCAACAACTAAAAGATTATCTATTGCATCCACCGATCTTGATGTCTCACATCCCAGGGAAGCCATTTCTCTTGTACATTTCTGCCATAGAAACTGCATTGGGTGCTCTTCTTGCACAACACGATGATAAAGGATGAGAAAGAGCTATTTATTACATCAGCCAAACTTTAGTTGGATATGAACTAAACTACTCACTCATTGAACAAGCATGTCTTGCTGTGGTTTTCACCACATAGAAGTTAAGATATTACATGCTACACCATAAAACCATACTCGTGTCATGGATTGATCCATTGAAGTATCTCTTAGGAAAAGAAGCTCTCACTGGTTGCCTAGCCAAATGGGTCATGCTACTGAGTGAGTTTGACATATAATATGTGGACAAAAAATCAATAAAAGGCCAGGTGATAGCAGATCAGCTCGCAGAGGCACCAGTTCTTGATGATCACCCGTTACTTTCAGAATTCCTAGATGAGTCCATTTTTGCCTTAACTGAATCTAATGAGTGTCAAATCTACTTTGATGGCTCACATACTAGGCATGGATCAGGGGCAGGCATCATGTTTGTCACCCCACAAGGCGATGTCATTCCAAAATCTTATAGAATCATGTTTGTATGTACCAACAATATCGCTAAATATGAAGCACTAGTCACTAGACTTAAACTTTCTATTCAATGGAAAATCTAGCACCTCAAGGTGTATGGTGATTCTCAATTGGTCATCTGATAGGTCACTGATGACTACGAAACTAAGGATGAAAAGCTAGTACCTTAGAAATAGTTGGCCGACTTCCTCAAGGAGAAATTTGTTACAATCAGTTTCCACCAGCTTCCACAGGGACACAACAAGAAAGTAGATGCTATGGCCACTATTACATCTATGATTGACATGCCGAATAATGAAGAGAGATGTGAATTTCTCGTTGAGTAGCTATTTCTTCTAGCATTCAACATTCCGCATTTCGAGCTCGTGTGTGACATTGTTGGTCCTGATTCCCCCTAGTATCAAGATGTCTACAATTACCTACATGCCTAGATATTACCCCCTACCTTATCCCAGAACAAGAATCGAGCTCTTATCTGTCAAGCCTCTCATTATGTCATCGTTGGTGATACCCTTTATAAGAGAGCCTATGACCAAACCCTCCTTAGATGCCTCGATTTGTGAGAGGCTGACACTGCCTTACATGAGGTCCAAAATGGTATTTGTGGTGGAAATTTCAATGGTTTGAGTCTCACCAAGAAGTTGGTTCGAGTAGGATACTACTAGCCTACCATGGAGCAAGATACTCATAAATTTTCTAAGAAATGTTACAAGTGCAAGATTCACAGTAATTTGATTCATGCTCCAGCATTGGACCTATAGCTAGTGGTCTCTCCATGACCCTTTTCACAATGGGAATTTGACCTTATAGGGAAGATCACACCCCTATCTTCTGATGGCCACAAGTACATCATCACAGCCACTAAGTACTTTACCAAATGGGTGGAAGCTATCCCCATGACATACATTACCAAAAAACAAGTTTCCAGGTTCATCCTGAACTATATCATTTGCCATTACAGAGTTCCTCTGGTCATCATTACTGACCATGGTAGCCCATTCCAGAATAAGGATGTTACCCATCTTTGTGAGAAATTCAAAATCCGTCATGGATTTTCTAGCATCTACTACCTGCAAGGAAACAGCCAAGAAGAGGCATCTAACAAAACCATCATTAAGATCCTACAAAAGACTGTCAATGATGCTGGCCATGATTGGCACTTACAACTCAACCTAGCTTTCTGGGCCTACAGGACTAGCATCTGCACCCCCACTAGTGCTACTTTGTACTCTCTTTTCTATGGCACTGAGGCCATATTACCCCTCAAGGTTGAAATTCCTTCATTGAGAGTATCCTTACAAGGCATTGTTGATGATGAACAGTATAGAGTTTCAAGATTACATGATCTCAAGATGCTTGATGAGCAGTGACAAACCACCTTGGTACACTTGCAAGCCTACCAGAACCATCTCAAATAGAGTTACAACAAGAAGGTCTGAGCTCACCATTTTGAGATTGGAGACCTAGTTCTGAAGATGAATTACAAGACCCAGCCACATAGAGAGAAGGCTGGGAAATTTGAACCCAATTGGGATGGCCCATACATAGTCACAACAACATATGGGTCTGGAGTATATTAGCTTACAACACCAGAGGGAGAACCATTGCCAAAGGCATTGAACAACATGCACCTCTGTAAGTATTATGCCTAATTTCTAAAAAAAGTACAAAAAATTTGCAAAAAGTTCCTAAAAAAGTACAAAAAAATTGAAAAAGTTTCTGAGAAAATATCAAAAAAATCAAAAAAAGAAAAAAATGGTTATCTTGATGAAAACCTGGCAAACAAGCATCTTTGCATGCAAAAATAGAAATCAAGAGAAGAATCCTGTCCAATAGTGAAAACCTGGCAAACAGGCACTTTGGGCAAGTACCATGGTGAAAACCTAGCAAACAGGCGCCACGCGTAACAAGTTGTTGCTCCATTGTCCATCATGGTTCCACCTGCTATCTTGATTTCCTTTCCTGATCACATCTTTCAGTTTGTATCAACCCTAGTGCCCCTTTATGGCCTGTAACTGGTTGATCTTCTTTGTCTTCCCCTTGGTCTACCCAGTCTATCTGTCCTTTTGGCTTCTGTATATAGCCTCTTTGTTGTCTGGGGGTAGATTCCTGGCATTGAGCATCTTTGAATTTGAATTCAAATTGGGGGCAAGACCTTGAACATGGTTTACCCATGAGATTCATTGACTATCTGATTCTAGAGATAACACATTGTAAATATCTTAATGACCTGAAAAATCCTAAAAATCCAAATATGCAAAAATTCCAAAAAAATCAAATAATGTCCTGAAAAAATTGCTAAAAAATTCAAATATGATCCTGAAAAAAGACCAAAAAAATTCAAATATTTCAAAATTCCTAAAAATTTCAAAATCTCTTTGAAAATCTGCAATAAATTTGTACATGCTTGTCTTCTTTTTGCGAATCGATCATCATGTTTTCTGACTTTAGTGGTAGGATCATCAATCTGCGTTTAACAAAATCATATGAGATCTGAATCATTGTGACCCAGCATTCAATCTAATTAGACCATTTGAATCTTTTGACCTTTTCTATCTACCAATCTATCCAAGACTATCAATCAGTTCTCAAATCAACCAATCTGCAATTTAAGCTATCAACAAACATTTAATGCAAGTAACAAAAGATCAGAATGGTTGTTGGCTCACATTGTTTTGTGAGTACTTTTTATTTTCTTTTTTGATCATGTTCCTATGCTAATCGATGATATTATCTAAACTTATGAGAGTAGTCGGGATGGTTCATGACTAGTTGCTTTCACTTTACTTTTTATACCTGTTTGATGATCTCATGAAGTTCTGGGGCATGTCTGCTACATGCTTTCAGGATAGAGAAGATCATCCTCTGTCTGCATCATGTTTGTTCATTCAAAAAGGATTACTTTTGCACTCTAGCTTTTGTGCCACGATGCATCACGTCCACTTTTGCAATATCAAAATAAGCTCTTATAACAAAATTGCACTTTTTGAAAGCCAACATCTTTCTCCTTATTGTTCTCTCATCCTGATGATGGATCACGGAGTGTGATATGAAACGTTGATGCTTAAAAACACACACAATCAAAACCAGAAATCTAGTTATAAACTCAATGGATTGTGGAAATCTGATCGATTCAACATCTTTCTACTAACCTTTCTTCATCTAATTCTTATTTCTACTAACAATTCTTTAGTCAGTCCTTGCAGTCACCTTGGTCTGGTACTCTGGTACGTCAAAAACAAGTGCATCCTACATTCATGCATTCATAAACTTGAAAAACAACAAAAACATGTGCATTCTTGCATTCATTCATTTCTACATGGCAAAATTTCAAACATACATTTGCATTTTGCATTCATACAAATGGCAAAAAGACAAAAAAAACAATTATTGCATTCATAACAAATATTATTGCATAACAAAGGAAATACATTGCAATACATAAGAATCATCATATAAATAGGAAAGCAAAGCATACACATAAACATCCATCCCATGCATCATAAAATAGTTTCATCTCATATATCAATGTCTCAAAAAGTATCAGAGTACAAAAATCAAGGTGTATGTATACACTGAGGCCCGCAGGCTCATAACATATCACATGTCTATCAAAATTTTCCCTCTACTAGAGAGACTCCCAGTCAACCCCTGCTCTCTCGGTCCTCCTGATCCCTATCCTATTAGGAAGATGAAGCTCCCCTATGTGATGCCCTATTTGCCCTGATCTAGGTGCCCCCCTCGGTCCCAGCACTCCCCCACTGCTCTGTGTCCTACGGGACTGTGACCTGCTGGATGACACTCTATAACTCGGTGCCCACTGATCTCATGCCACATCTTGCTCATACATCACTTTCCAGTACCTCTTCTCCTCTCGGGCATCCCCTAGCATCCCTGCAATATCATGCACACCTACATCATAGATGGAGCTGATAAATTGGTGTGCCTCCTCTTGCGCACTCTGTGCCCTGGCAATAAATGCATCCTTCTCTTCTGTCAACCTGTCCATCTGTACTGTGAGTGCTGATTAGTCTGCCATCCATTATGCATGATCTATATCCCACATAGCTCTATTTGTATCCCTCTCCAGTGTCAATCTGTCTATCTAAATCGTAAGCTTTGCAATGCACTGTCGCTACTTCTCCAACCTATCATCAGGACCCTGTGGTGGCTCATCCCTGTCCTCATCTATCTGCATTAGCATATCACCGAGATCCCTGTCATCATCATCATCCTCATTTTACCCTCATCCTCATCATCATCATCATCATCATCATCTGACTCCTCCTCCTTATCCTCCTCATCCTCCTCATCATCCTCCTCCTTGGTGCTCTCATCTCTGGGAACTCGCAATCTCGGTATCGCAACATCAGGATCTGTCAGAGGAATCGGCCCGTGCTGAGAAAACCACCTATCATACTCATCAGTGGTCCATACGTATGCCACATGTACATCTACTCCCCATGGCCTAGGCTGTAACTATGTGAAATCTGCATAGGCCACCTGAGGCCTAAGTGCTGTACCCCATATCCCGGCCTTGACCCTCGATCTAGAAAACAATGTTGTACCTGTCGGCACTCCCTGTACCTCTCCAAACTATCACCTGAATCATTCTGGGAGGTGTATCTCAATCACTGTATGACCCATCACAAACCTCCCGATGAGGTACCTCTCCTGTCTGCAGTAAGGAAGGTGATCTGCTTCATCATCCCATCCGGGGCAATCTATGTAGGGACGCCAAGTGAAATCTCTCAGCACATCTATCTCATGTCAAAAGTGTAATGCGTATCCTAATGGGCCTTGTGCAAGCGCCCCTTAGTAAAAATAGAGATATGGAAAATTTGGTAGAACCACTCTCTGAGCTATAGGCCAGAATACCGCTATGTGCTCATAAGCCCGCACCTGTAACAATGTGATCTAGTACTGATAGATAATACTTTGTGATACGCCAACTGATGGAGTTGGTAATATTTCATAGCCAACATGCATGGCCCTCATGCGAACACTATGCCCTACATAATCATCTGCTCAAGCACACTCCCCTAGGAAATAGGGAATTCATGTCCTTGTCTATCTAGTACCAAGAGACATGCAATGACTCCACAGATAACTACAATCAGACTATTGTGCTGCCTAGAAAAGGTCTTCCATTATATCTCATAATCTCAGATGTCCAGATCATCATCATCACTCTCAAACAGTCAATGCAATGCTACCCTCCCTGTAGTGGGATCGTACTTGGCCAACTCACTGTGAATTGGAATCCTGAGGATGTGCCACACATCCTCCAATGTCACTATCGCCTCCCTCATCAACAGGTGGAAGGAACTGGTCTTCGAGTGCCACCACTCGACTAGCGCTATGATCAACCCCCGATTTGCCCTAATCTCGGGCATGTATGTAATGTAATATAATCCTAGTGAGGCAAGGATCTGTCTCTTGTGGCTACTCAACCGGTGGCGTATGTCCAAGCATGCTGGTCTTCTCTCCTGAGTTTGTGGAACTGGCAGCTCCTCCTGTGCCCACCATGCAAATTTGGTCAACTTTCTGTACTTTCTATTTCTTGTTGACTGACCTAAGACCTATTTTGACCTAGTTTGACCTAATTTTGACCTTATCTTAGGGTTTTGACTAGTTTAGGGAATTTTTATGAGGTTTCAGAACCCCCTGACCCTATTTTGAGGCCTATCTAATGAACTGCACAGGTTCTCTTACCACCTGCGTAGAAAGGCCTCTCACCTACACTGCTTGCGCAGGTGGTCATCCCACCTGCACTGCCTACGAAGGTGGGCACATGACCTGCATAGGTGGCATGTGTGGAAACCTTGCATGCCCCATTTGACCCCTAAACTGACCTAGAAGAGTGTGCAAAGTTGCAAAACACTGAGAGGACCAGATGTACTAACCTTAGGTCCTGCATCGGCCGGCTGTCAAAAGCTATGAACTTGTTCCCCTCGCTGAATCTCTGCTAGCACTCGATCCATCTTCCTTGCTCCAGAGCTCAATTCTTCCAAATAAGAGGGTGAAAATGAGCTCCCAAACCCCTTTCAAGCCCTTTTATAGCCTCTTGGTTGCCTAGATGGACGTGCAACCCTTGCATTTTGTATTTTCCACGATGCTTTTGACACTCTAAACCTCATATCTTTTGCGTTTGGCCTCCAATCTTTGATCTGATTGTTGTTGTGGATCCGTCTCAGCATTGTCAACAAATTGACCTATCACTTGCATTTTTTGGATGATTTCTAGAGGGGGTACCTATGTATCCCATTATCATTGGGGCATGTTTTAATGTTGTTTTCTTCAGGATTCTTTGACACAACTCTCATAATTGCATTGTATCAAAGAGCGGTAAAATGTAGACACCTAAAAATGGTTCGAGCTTGCTGGTCCACGTGTTTTAACATTGATTGCATTACAATCAAAATGTTGTTTTGTGACCTAATTATTCCTCTATGTCGCGCATATGATCTTTATTGTATAGTGACATTGTGTCTTTCATCAATGATTGAATATTGCAAAATTGTTCAATTATTTACTAACAATTCTACTTTCTCTATCAAATCGACCATTTCCCAAATCATTTCAAAACCTTCCTAAACCGATCCTATTTGATCCTAAACCATTCTAAACCTTCCTAAACCAATCCTATTCGATCCTAAACCATTCCAAACCTTCCTAAATTAGTTCAAATCTATCCTATCCTATTCCTAATCACTTGCAGAATTGTCTGGACTCATTTCTGACCATTCTGGGGCATTGTCCAAGTTCATCGATGCCTAATCAACCCAATTTCAAACCGATCAATCAAACCCTAATTCCAATTCAATCAAGCTTATCATCATTTCAGGAGCATTGTCCAAGATCATCGATGCTTCGTATCCTTTCAATCAACCATTTGATAACATTGTCAAAGATCATCGGTGTTATCGCTATCAATATATCAATTTCAATTCAATAGTGTTGTTCATTATTGTCAATACTATTTCTGATTATCATTTTAGGAACATTGCCAAAGATCATCAATGTTTCCCCATTTCAATCTTACGACACCATCAAAGTTCATTAGCACTTTTTGATCATTTTCAATCATCATTGTCCGGGCGCATTGTCAAAGATCATCGATGCCTCATGATTTCCTAAACTATTCTGGAACCCTCAAAATTAACCCTAATCATTATCAATATTATCAAAATCCTTTCAATTTGACATCAACACCTTCAATTTGACCTATTCTCTACTAATTTCCCCCTTTAGATGAATAACCCATAATTTATCCTAAGTCCTAATCGAATAAATAAACAAACTTTATTCATTCCCTATTTCCCTAAGTCTCCAATAATTAATTAATTAGCTAATTTCAAATTTATGAGATTTCTTATAATTTCATAAATCTAATTTGATTTTGAGGAATATTTGAGAATATGGGATTATTGATTTGATTGATGATTCATAATCTCACCTACATATCATATCCCTTGAATAAGGATTCTCATCCCTATTAAGGTGCTTCACAAATATTCTCAAATATTTACAATATCTCCTCAATATCTCTCCCCCATTTCATGCTTCCAAACATCCTACCAACCAAAATCTTGGTTGGTGCATTGATTTTATGCAATCTCACCTAAATGTGTCTCATTTTCTATAAATTGAGGACATTTCTCTCATTCAAGGTTAGACCACAATCTTCTAGTATTCTCATTGCGAATTTATTCTTTCAAGAGTCTTTGTGCAATCTTGTTATTGTCAAAGAGCAAAGATTAATCTGATTATGGAGAAGAAAGAAGGACATGGGAGCTTCATTTAAAGGGGGTTCTTAGAGTTTTATGCTTTATTTTTGTGAATCCTTGTTTTAGATGACTTTCATGATAGATTATTTAGGTTAGCATGTTATTTAGGGTTTGTGGTCCCCTAGATATGCTAAATAGGCCTTTTTCTAGTCTTACACCTATAAGCTTTTGTATAGTTGATAAACTAATATAAAAAAATGTTTAATCTTATAAGTAATATTTAAGAATTTAAAACATATAATTATTATTCATTTAAGAAAATATCCATATATTTTATAAATTAAACAAAGTATTGATATACATCATTTTTTGTTTAAGCTTACAATCAAGTATTTATATTTTATTTATTATATATTATAATATTAATTCTTATACTTTTAAAAGCCAAAACCTCTTATTCAAAAATTTAAATAAAATCTTTATTATTTATATATTATACAAATTAAATATGGTATTAATATATAAATATATTAAATATTTATGGTTATAAGTAATCTATATTTAAGTATTTACAACATATAATTATTATTCATTGAAAAAATGTAGTTTTTTTTTCAATATGTAACAGTGATATTTTAGTAATATTCACAGGGAAATTACATAATAGCATCAACATACAACTTGCAAAAAATATTAACATAAAAAACCAATTCCTATCAGAGCCCACATCACATTCATTATCCCTATAGAAACTTACTATGAATATTAAACCTTATTCCTACCTAGGGAACATAAAGCTCAACCTTTTTACATGCCCATATTACATTAAACCCCAATAAAATAACTATCTTTAAACATACTACATCAAATATGTCAAAAGAAGGCTTTATTCCTCGGTCCATGCCTTCATCATAAATATTGTTGTCTCAATCTACATGCATCCTTTTCAAGCACTAACATCAGTTTCTCTGCCTCCACATCAACACAAAAAATAACTGTCTACCTAGGCATTCAAATCAGAGACTTGAGTTTTCTCTGGTAGTGAGTAAGATCATCTCACTTATCACCCACATCCAAAAAAATAGGCTCACTTTCACACATAACCCACCAGGAAAATTTCATCATAGAAGAGACTATGGTCATAGAAGAAAACAAAATTTCAAAAAACTTACAACATTGTCATTTCTTCACAGGTCAAAGTGACAGTTTTTGCCATGGCTGGTCTTTTTCTTCTGCGGGACGTTGGCCTTCAACACATTCTCTTCAAACAAGGTTTTATTTTCATATTCCACAACAACCTTCTCAAGGATAGCCCACACCCTAGCTCTCTATGCTCAGGATTCACATCAACTTTGACCCACCACCTAAGAAAAGGAACAAACCCATAAACTCGGGCTTCATCCTCATCTTCGAAGCATTCAGATATATCAGAACCTATCTCTGGGATGACCCACTCTAATATTGAATCCATTTCCAGCAACATATCCTCTTTAAATAGGCATTTAACCATCCTTTTTACCTCCCTTATGTCTATCCCAATTTCCAACCCCCAAGCCATGAACATGGAGATAATGTCTAAATTTACCCTCCATTTGCATTTTCACTCCATGAAAAAAGACCTTAGAACATTGTAAACAACATCAACCACAACTTCTTCCTTTATTTTGATCATACCTCTCAGTCTTTAAATTTTCACAGGGCACTTGAACATCTTCTAGTGTTTGAATGTGTCCACTGAGAAGGTCACTTCTGTTGGCAAGTTGACTCTCAGGGAGAATATGACTTATTTTATGTTGTCATTATGGCAACAAAGTCATATAAAGTTTTGACAACAAACTTTGAAGAGCAAAAATTGGCTAAGTATAGAAGACAAAACAGATCAGAGTTATGCATTCGATCAGAGCACTAGTGCACGTGCGTAAGATTGAGTTGGGCTATGCGCATTCATACATAAGCTCTATGATATGTTTTTGTTTTTACCCTATACACACATGGTATGGAATGATAGTACAGAAAAGTTACAGAAAGATTAAGTACACTAATAGTTCAGGAAACAAAGTATGGAGCCGACCTTAGTTTTTGGATTAGCGTATAATCTTTTGTTTTGTAAAGACTATGCGCCTATTGTAATAAGTTATTAATTATGTCTTAAAAATTATTGTAAACACGCTTAAGCCAATTTTTTTGGAAGCGTTGTGAATGTTTTTTTTGGGCCGACTAAGGTCTTTTTTTCAGTCGCATCTATATATATATATATATA
>MU224324.1:1416262-1442090 GCA_018584345.1 Thuja plicata | reverse complement strand
TGTCATTATAGCAGTTCATTTTTGATATAGTATATATCAGTTATCAGAAGGTTGTAGCCTTCATCTTATTGAGCAGTGAGCTCTGGCAGTGATCCAACCACCTCTAACAGGGTTCTTGTAAAGAATCCTAATAGGGTCATTGTGCTTTCATTTTAAAGACTGCTCCTAATAGGGAAAAGGAACTTTAACAGGTTCATTATACTAGTACAATTATTTGTGGGTACTAATTCCCACCAGGGTTTTCCTTTGATCAAGGTTTCTCCGTAAACATATCTGGTGTTATGTGTTATGCTTCATATGTTATCTATTTGATTTATGTTCAAATTGCAGTCATAGAATAATTAATCAAAAACTGATTCACCCCCCCCCTCTCAATGTTTCCAACAATTGGTATCAGAGCTCTGGTCCTCTGAAAGAAAGTTTAACCACTTGAGGAGATCATGGATTCAACAGAAGTGAAACATCTGAAAAAGAATCTTGAAGCAGCCCTTGAAGATCTTGATAGATCTGAAAAAGAAAATGAGGAACTTAAACTAAAATTTGATGGCTTACAAATGCTTATAAAAAAGTTAAGAAAAGATTTGAAAGATTTCTCTACAAATGATTAGGGAAAAATGGTCAAGAAACTGAATGAAGAGAACATGTCTTTAAAAGATAAGATTGAAGATCTGAATGAACAACTTACATATAGCCTAACAAATATTGAATAAAATATCAAAAAGAGTAAACAATTAGATGATGAACTTATGCAAGCAAACATGAAAATCTTGGAGTTAGAAAACATAAAAAAAAAGATAGAATCTGAATGAGCAGAAGCAAAAGATAAGATTGATAAAATACACACAAGTTCTGATCTAATTCAATCACAACTTTATGCATAGAAGCTAAAAGGTGATACTGTTGGTGTTGGATAAAGTGTAGCTCAAATTGAGATCAATTCATTGCAAGAAAGGAATAAAGTTCAAACAGAATCTACAAAAGAAAAGAAAACTGAGAATCTTGAAGAGGCTAAAGCAGAACCACCCAAAGATGAACAGAAGGTAGTTAACCATACTTGTTATGCCTGTAACAAGAATGGACACTTGGAAAGAGATTTTAAATAGGTAAGACCTTTCAATGGTTATTGTTACTCTTGTAATAAGTTTTGTCACAGGGCTATACATTGCAGAACAAGTCAAAGAAATCAGTCACAACAAAACCAAAGAAATATGACTCAATACAATCAGAGAAATCAACCTCAGAGAAACTATTAGAACATTACATGTTAGATATGTAATTAAAATGGACACACAACCAAGTAGTGAAACATGATGAATAGTAACATCAGACCTCCTATCATTTGTCACTCATGTGGAAAAGCTGGACACATCTCAAGGTTTTGCAGGTCAAGAGCACAAAGACAAGAGAATCCTAAAAGGTCACTATTTGAAGTATCAGGAGAAGTTAAATTTGTACAAGCTAAAGAAGATTTAGATAAAATCTAGGTTGAAGTAAAGAAGGATAATGAAGAGAATAAATTAGTAGATGCATCCATAGTGGACACACCCTCTACTTCTGGTTAAGTTGATCTTCTTGGTCTTAGAGGGAGCTATTCTATCTCTAAACCCCTGCGTGGATGGTATACTCACCTTTGAGTATACACCTATGGATTCATGTATGTGATCATGAATAAGGTAGTATGCATGCATGCATTGCCTGTACTTAGTTTAGAACAAAGTTTGAAACTCTCAGTGAAAACGCGTATGGTAACAAGCATTAAATGTAGAAAACTTTATATAAATTAGTGAAATAATTGATTATCTTCATTGTTTGCATTATAGATCATAAAATTCATAGAGTAAAGGAGAATTTAGCATCAAATCATTTGAATTTATCGATTTGGTTGGTTTGTGAACGAATTGAAGATTGAAACAGAACCCTTGCAGTTGTGTTGTTTCATAATTTTCGTGAAACCCTATTTAATCAAGTAACAAGTAAGTATGACAACCCCTATTGTATTTGACATTACTAAAAGGAAAAGATTCATGTTCAAGAAGCATCCATTCAAGTCCATACTAGATTATGTTGAAGGAGCATTTTCTAAGACTCCGTTAGGAGTCGTACATGTTGAAGACATTCACGCATATATTTATTGCAAGAAGGAAACTGTTGGAGATAACAACATAGCTACTCTTATGGCTTCAATGATGGAACCAGACTACTCATTCAAAGATGAATACATGCATCTCACTGATAACCCTACCTTTGATTATTCTAACACGCATGAGTTCTATTAGCCAGAATGGGTTAAAATCCTACTGAGCAGGATACATGATGACCTATATTGGATTGGTGAAGTTCCTATCCGCATTACTGAAGACCTAGTCTAACAGTCCTAAAGAATAGAATTGTTAATGAAGGAAGACTATAATCTATTAAGAATGTCTATGAAAAATACCAAGAGATAGACAAATCATAAATTCATTCTATGATTATCTCTCACATGATCAAGTTTAAGAGGACAATATTGGAGCTCAAAACAATCATACCAAACAAAGTATGGAACATACTTGATGTATTGAAAAGGAAAAAATTTGAAGAGGATATGAGGATTAGAGAAGAAAATTTAGATATTCTTCTCCCTATTTGCTCACATGATGAGAAAGCTATACTATTGGATTTGGTAAAACCTCATCTCAGAACCAAAACAAGAATACTTCATATCATGAACAAAGAATATGAACTGGTTGGTGAAGAGACTCAGAAATAATTTGAGAGAGTATTTTTGGATAGATATATGTATCCATCAATGGTGCCTATAAAAAAATTGAATCCAGTCCCTCCTAAACAGAGTAAATAATTTGAGATTCCAAGTGTGCCTATGACAGGTTCACAGGATTCAACGCCCACTATTTCAACACCTTCTGATACAACCAAAGATTCAGAAGAGACCATTGTGATCGATGATGTTAATATATCTATGATAACTTTAGATAATGACTTGAACAAATTTGAAAAAGCATTTGTCAGTGCTGAAGAAACAAAGAAGGTATGCACTGATAACACTTCCTTACAAAAAGATGAAGTTCCAAACAAAGATTCAACAGATTTGAATTCAACAGATTTGAATAATGAGGAAGACAACCAAACTAATGAAACACCAGTTATGGATATCCCTGTGAAAAGTGAATATGTGGATGCCAGTCAGAATGTAATACATACTCCATCCATCAAACCATCAATGTTGTCAAGTTTGACCCCTGATTCAGCAAATCTAGATGCTTGGGAAGAAGAAGATTTGATTAAGATCAGTGTGCTAGCCATGGAAAAAGCCAAAGAGAAACAAGTAATGAGAAAACCTCTCTTTCTAGAGACAGTGAAAATTCTAAATGACTTAGTGCCAGCAGATAAGAAAGTGGCTAAGATTCAGTCAGTTGATGATGTTGACAACATCTTGACAAGCTTCAAATCACATTTCACAAGTTTAGTAGACTCTGCTACTAAAATTGTAGAAGATAAGTACAAGAAGGAAATATTAGATGAATTGATAAATAATTTATCTTTAGATCTAAAATCATTGAAGATTGGTCAAGAAATCTTGAAAGAACTAGCAGCTAAAGGCAGAAAAGTAATAGCAAACTGCATGGACAAAGTAAAATTCACTTCTGAGCACATCAAGAAGATAGAAGAGGCAAATATCTTGGTTGATAACATAAGACAATCAGTTGAAACATCATCCCAAGACATCAATATCTACAATAAAATCTATCAAGGGCAGTTAGACAAGATTGAAAAGGCTAAGTTGGAGATCAGAAAAATAAGAACCAGGCAGACTCAACTAAGAAATGCATTTGCGCCCTCACTAGCTGTTCTAAATGAGAACATAAAACAGATAGATGCAACCATTGCTACATATGATCAAGGAACCTACTTAGATCTGACAAAGATGGATAAGCTAACATATGCCTTATGGGCCCATCTTCAGACAGTTGATGCACTGAAGGCATTCTGGCAGCAAGAGATCAAGAATCTGCAAATTCCTTATCCAGATGTATATTCAGAGTAAGTACTCAAGGACTTACAATTTTGACACCTTTTTCATTAATGTCAAAGGGGGAGTAATGTATATAAGGAGTATGTGTATGCATGTATGAGGTATATGTTATATATATGTAAATAAGTATGAATAAAAGAGGATGATATACAGTTTTTTGACGTTATTCAAAGCTTGAGCAACTTGGCCACATTCCTTTGTTGCCATTAATGAAAAAGGGGGAGATTGTTTGAAAGTTGAATCGTAGGGAGAATATGACTTATTTTATGTTTTCGTTATGTAAAAAAAGTCATATAAAGTTTTGAGAGAAAACTTTGAAGAGCAAAAATTGGCTAAGTATAGAAGACAAAACATATCAGAGTTATGCAGTCGATCAGAGCACCAATGCACATGCGTAATATTGAGTCAGGCTATGCGCATTCATACATAAGCTCTATGATATGTTTTTGTTTTTAACCTATACATGCATGGTACAGAATGATAGTACCAAAAATTTAAAGAAAGATTAAGTGCACTAACAGTTCAGAAAATAGAGTATGGAGCCGACCTCAGTTTTTGGATTAGCGTATAATCTTTTGTTTTGTAAAGGCTATGTGCCTATTGTAATAAGTTAGTAATTATGTATTAAAAATTATTGTAAATATTCTTAAGCTAATTTGTTTGGAGGAGTTGTGAATGTTGTTTTTGGGCCGACTAAGGTCTTATTTTCAGTCGCGTCTATTCAGGCATGTATATATATTAGACATGCACTTTTGTATTAATGTGTCGTTGAAGAAAAAACAAAAAAGATTTTAAGAAGAGAAATATGATAAATTCAATATGAAGTAGAAGTATACAAGTGATTTAAGCATCAGCGCATAAACAGAACTGATCAGACAACAGTGTCATTACAATAGTTCATTTTTGATATAGTATATATCAGTCATCAGAAGGTTGTAGCCTTCATCTTATTGAGCAGAGAGCTCTAGCAGTGAGCCAACCACCTCTAACAAGGTTCTTGTAAAGAATCCTAACAGGGTCATTGTACTTGCATTGTAAAGACTTCTCCTAACAGGGCAAAGGAACTTTAACAGGTTCATTATACTAGTACAATTATTTGTGGGTACTAATTCCCTCCGGGGTTTTCCTCTGATCAAGGTTTCCTCAAAAACATATCTGGTGTTATGTGTTATTGTGTTATGCTTCATATGTTATCTATTTGATTTATGTTCAAATTTCTGAAATAGAATAATTAATCAAACAATGATTCACCCCCCCTCTCAGTGTTTCCAAAAACTTCCATCTCTTTGATATTTCAAATCAACCATGAACAAACAATGAGAAAAAGCCTTCTGATCAAAACTTCAAGCTTACACCTACACTTGCCTTGAAGCACACACTTTCCTCAAGCCACTTCACGAAATTATGGAAAGTTTAATATCCATTGAGCCATAATTGCCTCATAAATAGGAGGATAGTTGAGGCTAGACTACCGTCATTCTTCACACATGCATCCTTTTACAAACAAATCTTGAGAAACCAAAACAAAAAAGCAATAGAAAGAAAAACAAGGGAGCCAAATTTTTTTATTTTAAAAGTGTAGCATTATTCTTTGCCATCATTACAACATAAATGAAAATCAAAATAATAGATATCCTCCAGCTACACCAACCTTAATTCTTCCAATCTAACTTCATTTAAATTATTAAAGGAGAGAGCCCATTTTGAAAGAATATATGCTTTTATATTTTCATCTCTCTTCATGTGACTGATCTTAAAGTCTTCAAAAAGAGGGAGTAAATCCTTAATAACTTGAATTAAACTTTGGGTATGCCAAGCCTGAGAAGTGCCTTTTTGTATTGCCTGAATAATAATTTGTGAGCCTCCCTCCAAGTGCACCTTCCTCAAATTGAGTTTTAAACTTACATTTAGCGCCAAGATAACTGCCTTAGCTTCAACCACATTATTAGTGTCATCTTTAAGATTATGAGCAGCATAGGCCAATGTATTTCCAAGCTAGTCTCTAATTATCACACCAACCCCAAAAGGCCAGTATTCCCCATAGTAGCCCCATCAAAATTAACCTTAATCCACCCCATCTCAGGTTTCTCCCATATAATCTTAGCCACACTACACTAAGAGTCCCCATCCACCTTCCCTGAGTTCCTAAACTAAATCTTAGTAGAATGCCATTCATCTTCTTTGTGCTTATCCTCAACAGTGTAGCAGGTAGAGGGATTGAGGGAGAAATTAGCTTCCCCTAAAGCCTCTTCATTTGAACAATTAATTCTAAATTTAATCCTTTCCAAAGGATTTGACTTGTCTTGAAAAATTCTTTGATTACGCTCCTTCCACAATTCCCAGACAACAAGAGGACATATTTTCCAAACCTTTGATAAAATTGATTTTATCTATGTTAAAAGTCATCCCATAAAGAGCTCCTTTAAATTATTTTGCAGAGGTCCTGACCAACCTAAATTCATCTTCAACATGTCCCAACAAGCACTAGCAAATTCACATTGCACAAGCAAGTGATTGACATCCTTCATAGATTTATCACATAAGATACATTTAGTAGGTCCAATAAAACCATATTTTTTTCCTGCGTTCTCCAGTCAATATTCTTCCACAATTAACCAACCAAGCAAAGGATCTTACTTTAGGAAGACACTCATTTCCCCAACATAAATTTGTTGGCCAATTTGAGAGGACATTGGAGTTATCTAAAATTCTATAACCAATCTTTACCAAGCAATGCCCACTCTTTGCAATACACCAAATAAGAGTATTATTTTTATTAGTAATGACAAATTCCCTATTGTGAAAAAGGGCCTTCATTTGCATTGCCTGATGATTATTGAGTCCTAACTGACTCACATCCTTCCATTCCCATTGTTGTCCTATAGGGGTTGGCTTCAACTCCATATAATCTGTAATCTTATCACCCCATATTTCTAACAATAACAACATCAAGTCCTGGTATTCAAGATTATCTCCAAGCATAGGATATCCATTCTAGGAATCCTTCCAAAAGGAAGCCATTCTCTCATTACCAACTTGCCAATTCAAGTGATTAGTAATAACCTTTCTGCAATCAATGATAAAATTCCACATTGCAGAGCCCTTAGGAGGGTCCCTAATAGTAAGAATCCTATTAGGTTCACCTGTGTCCAAATATTTTTCTCTAGGGATATTTTCCCAAAGCATATTTGGATTTTAATAAATACTCCACACTAATATAACACCTAATGCTAAATTCCTCAAATGCCAGTTTTTGACACCAGCTCCACCACAAACTTTCACGTTATAGATCATCTCCCATGAAAAAGAGGGAATTTGTCATCAACATGTGCACGATTCTAAAAATAAATCTCACCTTTTGCTCAAAGAATCTATTAAATTTGTTAGGAAATTTAAGACAACTCATCAAAAATATTGGGATGGCTGAGACCATATATTGGATTATTAAAATCCTCCCCGCCAAAGACAAACATTTACTTTTCCAACCTTCTAGACGCTTGATGCAACTATTCATAATATCTTTCCATAAACTTGACCTACAAGCCCCACCAAATAATTCATTCCAAGAAAATTACCAGGCAGCCTACCCATTCTCATACCTCAAATCCTACAAATTTGTCTTTGTTTCTCTCCACAAGTATTAAAGAAGAAAATCTAAGACTTATTCCAATTAATATTTTGTCCTAAAGTTGCACCGTAAGATTCAATGGTAGATTTAATCAACCTCGCTTCCCTAATCGAGGCATCCCCTATGAGGTAGGTTTCATCCGCAAACTATAGGTGGGATAAAGGATCAATGCCCTCTACCACCTTTATTCCCTTCCATAAACTCATCAGTCATTTTCTAGAGATTAGCCTCCCAAGAACCTCTGCTATAATAATGAACAAGAAAGGAGAGATTGGATCCCCTTGACGGATCCCTCTGGTAGTTTCACAAAAACCTTAAGGGATTCCATTAACCAATACCAAAATACTAGGGGTGTCTATACAACTTGTAACCCATTTGATCCACCCTTCACAAAAAAACAACTTTCTCTAGAACCTTTAGTAAGAAACCTCTATGGGCATTATCATAAGACTGATGTCTAATTTGATCATCATCTTTAAATTTTTAGCAGTTCTGACTGAGTGAATTGCCTCATGAGATACAAATACACCTTCAAAAATGGATCTATTTGGCATAAAACCACTTTTTAATAAAGAAATAATAGGGCAGAGAAAAGTATTTAATATGTTAGGCATCACCTTAGCTATAACCTTATATGTTGTATTGCATAAAGAAATAGGTCTAAAATATCAAAGGACACTCTATCAGACTTTTTAGGGATCAAAGCAATAAAGGTATTATTAAGGTCTTTACAAATAAAACCATTAATATGCAATTCTTCCACAACTTCCCACATCTCTCTCCCCACAACCTCCCAGGTTTTTTGAAAGAAAATAGTAGAGAAACCATTAGGACATCCTTGACTTCTTCCATAGAAACATATCTCATAAAGGACGAGTTCTACATATCTGAGATACAGCTAGGAATGACATCCAATAAACCCAAATCCAAAGTGTGATTATTAGGGCCACCAACAAAAATATTTGAGAAGTAATCCACTACCTCTTTCTTAATATCCTCTGCATCCTATAAAATATGTCCATTTTTATCTTGGATAGAGAAAATTCTATTTTGGGATCTTTTAACCTTGGCAAAATTTTGAAAGAATTTAATGTTTCTATCCCCTTCTCTTAACCAAGTTTCTCTAAATTTTTGCTTCCAGAATACTTCCTCCCGAGCTAGGACTTTAGCATATTCCTTAGATAAACCCACTTCCTTCAAAAAATCCTCTTCCCCCATCCCCTAAGCAATCACCTTAGAATTCAAATCAGCCAATTCACTTTCTAATTTGAATTTTTTAATAAAAATGTTTCTAAAGACTTTCCTATTCCAAATTTTAAGTTGTTCCCTCAAAAATTACAAATTTTTGAAAAATATGAAGGCCTTGTTACCTGATCTTTTAGGCTCCATCTTCCACCATTTAGCTATCTTATTCATGATTTTTTTAGCACAAAGCCACATAGCCTCAAACTTAAAAGGTGCTCTTTCTGGAGTCGAATCTTCTTGGATCCTTAAACATATAGGGAAGTGATTTGAACCTAACAATGACAAAATCTCAACATTGAAAATCCAATTCAATCTATCACACTGTCCATCACATAAGAATCTGTCCAATTTTTATGCAATATTTATAAAACCAATTCTCTGATTGCTCCATGTAAAATCTCCATTACAAAAATTCACATCTAATGAACCATTAATAGTTATCAAGTCAACAAAGTCTTGCTAACTCTGCTTGACCCAACCTAAACCTCCTTTCTTCTCTGAGGAACTTAGGATTGTGTTGAAGTCACCACCCATAAGAAAGAACTCCTCAGGTTGATTATTAAGAAGATTTGAAATATCTTTCCATAACACTTTTTTGAGAGCTGGGTGATTAGTCCCATAGATATTAAAAGCAGAGAACTTTGTCGAACGTTGCTTGGAGCATACCTCCAACCACTGCCAGTTGCTACCATGATCCAAAACTCTCACATATTGTATTAAAATCCCATAAAACCCCTAGACCCCCTGAAGCACCTTCTACTCCAACAAGGATCCCTTTCCACTTTGAAAAACATTTCATCAACCACTCTATATCAGTCACCTTAATCTTTGTTTCTTGTAAGATTACAATATTTGGCCTAACTTGATCAAGACATCTCTTGATCAAGCGAATATTTTTAGGGGAAATGCAACCCCTAACATTCCATGAAAGGAACTTCATTTTTTCCATGAAAAGGCATAGCCTTTTCCCAACCTCAAATTCTTTTCTTAGTTTGGATCATTCCCCACCAATTGAAATTTCATTCTAGTAGTTTTAGGCCCTCTTTTCTTTTCCCCCCTATCCTTGGTTTAGACAAACATGAAGGGGTTTGTTCAACCATTCTAGCTTCCCAAATCCCTAGAGATTAAAACAAACCCAAATCATCACTATTCTCCTCTTCTTCCTGAGATTCATAATTTATATCAGTAGCAACCAAATTACCTCCATTGTCCCTAGCAACATCAAAGGAACTATCAAGGTTTCTAATCGGAGAAATTTTAATATATTTAAATAGGGGTTTCACCTCATTTCTAGCCCCCTCAATGTCCAAAGATGGAAACCCATCAAGAGAAATATGATTTTTTGACACCTCCAATGGCTTTCTACATCTATCTAGCCAAGCCATACTGTTAGGCCCATTTCCTTCCAGGTCCCCCTCTTGAAAACTGTCAGGGACTATAACACTTGGAGAGCTAACCACCTTCTGATACTCACCAATTGCCTTCTCATCACTCCTAAGACTTCATGACTGTCCTTCATTAACATTATTTGTATCAACACCCTCAGGATTTTCTGAGCTAGTACCATCTTCATAATCCAAAGAGACATTTTCCTTTCCAAAATTACCTTGATCTACTAAAAAAGTGGTCTCCCGTACAACTTGGATAGAGCTACTTTCTTCATTGACTTTAAAACCATAATCTAAACCATTGGAAAATAAAAAATTGATGGCATCTTTATGTCCCTCATCCCACTCCTTTATTGCATCTTTTTGACCGAGTGGGGGACCCCTAGTTGGATTCACCTCCATAATCTCGGGCTCTAAACCAAACATGCCTTGAACACCCTTCGTGCTCCTAACAGTGGCATCATTAAACTTGTTTGTATCTGGACCTTTCCCTTTATCCAAGTTAACTATCCTCAGGGTATTGTTCTTTCTCGACTCATCCTCTCCCTTCTCTTCTATAAGGGGTTGTATCCATTCCCCTTTATCTGATCCTAAAACAATAAATTCTAGGATTTTATAGCATTCTTGCCTCCACACCAAAACCCTTGGATAGACCGAGAAGTCAGATTGGTTTATTATTTCTTCAAATATGATGTAAAGGTCCCCAAACTGTCACCTATCAGTTTAAGAGTGTCTGCTCCCCAATATTCTTGAGGAAGATTATAAAGTTTAAACTAGATAGGAATCTCACTTATCTTCTCCATTAAAGGGTTAAAATTAGGGGACTAGTCTTTAATGTATAAACCTTTCCCATTGATAAGATATGGACCATTACTGAGGTTCCATTCCTTATCTTGTTTTGAGGAGCATGTGACTAGATAGAAACCATTGGTCATAGTTTTGGTAGAGCAAAAACACTACCACTAATTTTCACACCATTTTTAACTGAACTCAGAGAGGGCCACATGCTCATCCATTTCATTACAAAGGCATTATCAGATAGAAATTTCAAAGATTCCATCTATTGCATATTATTGACCAACACTGAAGAGGTTGTAACATGCTTAACATTCTCACTTACCCGTAGAGAGTCGTAGATAAAACCTGGAAGGGTTTTAGGGTGCCAAAAGTTTTGGCAATCTGTTGAAATTTAAAACTAGTTTGGATAGGAAAGGGACCGGTATAAGGTTGAGGCTTCCTTTCTCCCAAACCCTACCATTCTGAGTAAAGTTTGCAGCACCATTCGGATCTTTTCCCTGCTCTGAAACCTTCCACCCTCTATGTTGCCAATGAAATATTGGGGTTTTAGACTATGTTCTATGATTGAGAGACCATCCTAATCTAGATCGACCACCATAGTACAAACCGTGGTGTTTTCAAAAATCTTCTTGTCCCTCATGTTGATGTCGCTCCATTTTTTTTAAGTGGGGATTAAAATTGTTGAACCTTGGTTGTGTGTGTGTGTGTGTGTGTGTGTATACACACACACACACACACTATATATATATATATATATATAGAGAGAGAGAGAGAGAGAGAGAGAGAGAGAGAGAGAGAGAGAGAGAGAGAGAGGTAATAATCAAATTATTCATAATTTATTTATTATATATTATAGTATTAGATTTCTTATAATCATAAAATTCAAAAGTTTATATTTAAAAATCTAAATAATATATTTATTATTTATATATTTTAAGTTATATAGTTTTTTAAAGTTTAACCTTATAATCAGGTTATTTATAATTTATTTATTATATATTGTAATATTAGAAATCTTATAAATTTTAAAATCAAAACCTCTTATTAGAAAAATAAATAATGTTTTATTATTTTTATATACTTTAATTTAAATGTAATACAAATATATATATTTTAAAATGAACACAAAGAATGCAAACTTTCTTTGGTTTCCTTATGTTAAAATGTATATTACAAAGTGTTTTGGGTTTGTCAAAATGGGCTTCAACTTTGTTCTGTGGAATATGGAAGTTAAGATAGCCAACACCGACCTCAAAAAAAACCATGGATAACTTTTTTCTCTATAATATTATATCTATCTTTTTCTTCTGTTAAAACATATGAACACAACTAATTTGTTGGTTTTTCTTCCCTCAAAATCTAGAAACAAAATGTAGTTGGAAAATAATGGTTGACGACTGAAATCAAACAATGCCCCAATTTTCCTTAGTTATTATTTTGTTAAAATATTATTGGAAATAGTAGTTGACAAACGAAAACACACATTTTTTGCAGATTCATATAGGTTTGTCAAAATGGGTTTCAACTTTGTTCTGTGGAAGATGGAAGTCAACATAGCCATCATGGGCATGAAACCAAACCATGGATATCTTTGTCCTCTAGTATATTGTATCTATCTTTGTCTTCCGTTAAAATGCACGTACAAAATAAATTCATTTAGAAACAAAATGTAGTTGGAAAACAGTGGTTGATGGCCGAAAATAGACAATGCACTATATTTTCTTTATTTTTCTTGCGGTAAAAAACCCTGCATTGTACTTAATGAACATATATCCATAGTTTGGCTTGCTAGCCGTGGTGGGTATCTTGCCTTCCATCAATCAAATAAAATATTTTAAATAAAAAAATTGAATCTGCCAACCACTATTTACCAACAATATTTTGTTCCTAAATTATGAGAGGAGAAAACCCAACAAATTGTGCACTATGTTTTGACCCATCAACTACTATTTTTCAATAATACTCAATTACAAGATTACAAATTTTAGAGTAGGGAAAACAAAAAAATAGTTGGCCCTGATTCAATTCTCTCACTTACCAAGTATAAACCCCCAAAGTTCCACAAACCCACTGTGCTCCACAACACAATCGACAAAAGCGGTGGGCAAACCTTGCGAAGGCAAAGACCAATAAATATTTTGTTGCTAAATTCAAAGAGAAGGAAACCCAAAAAATCACACAATCTTTGTACCTGGACTTGCTTCGACTCTCTCACTCACCAACAAAAAACCCCCAAACTGGCGCATGAAACTCTGCTCTGCAACAAACCCACCGAAAGGCTCGGGAAAAAAGTAGTGACATCGAGAATAGTGGAAATAGTTAATTAGCACCCATAAAACTTTTTCCATACCAACCAAAGGATGAGATATGTGGATGGAATTGAATGCCGCTAAACATCCACGCTCGTCTGGTGACACGTCATGCCACAAACAACACACACGAGGGCTGGCGACAATGTTAGGAACACAAAAGGCCATCGGGAGGAAAAAGTCAGTATGACTAACAACTCTCCAGCAGAAAAAGGCCAAACGGGCGCCTATCAACATAATAATATCTACTTTAGTTAGTCCATTGAGTGTTATTGTCTGAAACCTTGTTCATTTATAATGAAACCTTATTCATTTATAATGATTTCAAATGAATTTCGTTATATTAATATTATCAAGAATACAATTAAAGCAATAGAAAAGATTAAAAATAATAGGGGTGGACATCAATCCTATTTCGTGTTTATATAGGGACAACATGAACTTGGGACAATCTTAACCCTTTTTTATTTTTGAAAGAAAAACATAGTTTTTGTCTTATGCTCTAAGTGAGTGGTGACATCATTTGAATGACATCACTCAACGTAGGCATCTACAAAATTCGATACAGCTTGTCCCGTGCTTGAGTAGTAATTTTAGCTAAATGGTTTTCCTATTGAGTATGGAAAATATTCCTATGGTAGTTGTTTTAGAGAACCTTCGGTAGTAGTTCATGGAATGTGGTCGTTTAGCTTTGACCGCTTTTCATCTTGACATTCAATTTATGAGATGTTTTTGAAGAAAACACACACACTTATATTGGGGGGTGAAGGGTGCATCTATATAAGACAATCTTTTTTTATTTATAATTTTAGCAATCTTAGATCAATGAATAAATCATTGACACAAATAAGATCTAACAAAAGGAACACAAGATGCACACATGATTTTATGTGGAAACCCTTGTGGGAGAAAACCATGACAAAATATTGCTTTTATAAAGAGCTACTTGCATATTTGTAGGAACTAACCTGTAGGAGACACCGATCCCGTTCAATGAGCTCCAACTCAACAAGGGACTCTAATGGAATTATATTCAATCACCAATATGCTTCTAAGGTGTGATCTAAATTTTCTATTGATGGAATGATATTCGATGAGTTGGTTTGTTGAAAATATCACCAAATGAATGCATATTTATACCAACCAAAACACCTTTTCACCCAATGGTATAACTATACAGAAGAGGTCAACCAAGTTAGGCATAATTAAATATTTTATTTTATTTTTATTTGCCTCCAAAACTAGGTGTTCAACTCCACAAGCTTGACCCAAGCAAACACTTTATTTTAATTTATTTGCAACCCTTCAAGTAGGGTGCACCTCTCAAGGTTGGCCAAAGGAAAATGCACCATTTTATTTAATTTAAGACGCCCTTTAAAATTCAGGCACCAAAGATGAAGGAGGTCAACCAACATTTTTGTCTTGGATGCCAAAGTGGAGGAAGTCGACTATCATAAATAAACAGAAATTTATCAAGGCAATTTAATTTATAATTTCCTACAACATGTAAGGGCCCACCCTAATTTTGTTCCAATTATTTTTTTTGGAAATGCTTACAATTTTAAAATATATCACATCAACCCAAACATAAAAAAATCATGCATTGAATCTACTGATTTAATGATAATATGAATATTCAGTTTTAGGAGACTCATTGTATAATTCAGAACAATATTCATATTTATAACATATATTTAAACTGAAAACTAATGCTAATATACTATATTTCATGAAACTCAGTTCAGATCATATATACAATGCTTATTGTTGCTTAAACAAAGATGACAAGGAACACATACCACTAATGGGGTCCCAAAATACCATCTCAGACCTAATACACTACCCAAAAATCTATTTTAAACCTATTATAGCCCCTTCATGACATGTACAACAAACTTAGCCCCTCCTCAACTTGTAAGGCCCAATCTCAGGTGTTTTCATACATGTATGGATGTCAATAGATGATTACTAGCATGTATGACTTCCTACCAAACTTGTACGACTAGCATACTCTTTTTATAACCCCTTGATATGTACAATCAAATTACAATAGTTGCTATGCAACACTTAGAAGTTCAAACTTAATCTCCAATAGCACAAGTCAATCACCTTCAATGTTCTAAACTTCTTAGATGGAAATGAACAATTTCAATAATGTAATCAAATTTTACTTTTAAGCTCAACCAAATCCTCCTGACTGTGTCTCTCAATAACGAAGAGAATGATAGAAAAGAGGGTTTCCATCCTCCAAGCCCAAGATTATCAATTCACTAAATAATTTCATAAATTTTCAAGCATTTTGAAATAGATCCTTGGAATCTCTTTTATAACTCTCTCATAAGAGCTCATCCACTCACCTTGCCCATGTGGGAGGAACAAAATCACTTTTTCCCTTTTCCTAATTTTTAGGGATTTTGCTTTTTTCGCCTATTTTCTCTTGATTCTTATTTTGTTGTGATACTTTTTTCCTTTAATCTTAAGTCCCCAAACATTTTATATCTCCATTGTACATTATTAAATAAATGGGAACTCTTTTAATTAAATATTTCACATAACTATAGACTTAACATTAATAAAGTTAAATATCTAAATTTAACTTTATAACATAACTTTATTAATGCACACAAAATCATATCAATGATAAATAAATCCTCTGTCGATATTAAATATTTACCATCAACATGTCACTACCACTGGAGGTCCCAACCATGTCCACAATGACTTACTATAAATAGTAAGTATACATGAAACTACCTCTAAACACCTCAGAATGAACTACAACTGAAACTGCCTAGGAAAAATGGCCTCAAAGTTGCTTATATTTCTTGGTTAGCCTACATAACCATGGATAAATGTGCTAATAAAAAACTCATACAACTTGTACTAAAAAGGGGACATTACAGTCCACCCTTCCCAATATTGCTTGTCCTCAAGCAATGTCAACTCAACCCCCAAATCATCAAAAAAAATCATGATGAAATCAAACATGATCTCAGGGTCCCAACTTAATCTAGGAGACCTAAAGCTTCATCCACTCAAATCATGATCCAAATGCACACATCTACCAGAGACCTATTGCAAGCTATCTATAAGAAGAGAAATAAAATTTTGTCAAAACTCAGTCAACTCCTCAAAGAGATTCTCTATAAATAAACCAACCCAAGGTATCGTCGAAGCAAGCTTAAGGAAACCAATGTTATCTCTATCATTACCAATTGCTTTCACTATGTCACAGAAACTATCTCTAGAACCTAATTTTTTGTCCCAAATGAAAGTGCAAGATGAATGTAAGCAATAACAATAATCTGGTGCCTGAATGGTCAACCAAAACCCAAGTTAGTTTAGCCCAAACAAATATCCAGTCTATCAAAAATTGAAAGCTATCACTGATGATGAGTTGATTGGAATGAAATTGCTCAAATTTTCAACTATGGAAGACTAAATTTTCAAAACACAACATTCACAAAAGGAGGGCCATTGTTGAAATCGTGAATAAAAATGGCAAAAAAGAAATTTTTGATAATACCATTGGCTAGAAATGCTCTCCAAAGAATCACCAACTTGGTAGAAAACCAAAATTTACTCACAATATCCATCCAATCCATATGAAATAAATCAAATGAACTCATATGATGACTAAAATAAGAGGTAACAGTGGCACAAAAATCACTTTTTAAGTCAACAAAATCCACCTGGTATACTTCTTTCATCATTATTAGTCACCAATAATCCTTGAAGTATCAATGCTTGCATGTAGAACATCAAGACAATGTGAAGATGAACTCCCATATGTCTATAAACCAATAGAAATGGCCACCAAACCTTGTTGTCATAACTCTGATTAGAAACAAAGATGATATCAAACATGTCATCAAACCAATGTCAATCAAAGAAAATCACTTTGCACTCCATTTCTATCCAAAAGAAATACCCCTCAACATTCCCATACTATTGAATTGTTGATGTAGTCAATGAAAAATTAGGAAGTGTTATATGATTCCAAATAGAACAACCACTAGTCCATAAAGAATAAAAGTATATGATGTCTCCAATCAACAAGGATATTGTTGCAATATCAAGAGAAATAAGTGACAAACTCAAAAAATAGGTATGTATGTGATCACTTCTCAACACAAACAACTCTTGAGTGGCTGACCTACTAAGATATTCATCAACCAAAACACTATCACCATCATGAGAATGATCAACTATCTCAGCTAGAAATGTTGGATCAGGCAACACATGTCTCTCATCATCAAAATAATGGAGAATATCACGAATATGTTGAAGGTGAAGCTTGGCTTGTTGAGCCACAATATTAGCTTGTTTATCTCTCTTCAACCATTCTTCTTTCAAAACTTGGGCATGTTATATATAATTTGTAAGAAAATGTATAAACTTAGTCTTATGACAAGGGACATCATTAAAATTTCCATGCACCATACTTGCCTCTACTATTCCATTAATAGTAAAAACTACACCATTACTTTCTTCATGGTTATTAGTGACAACATTATGAGATAGGTGAATTATATTACTGGGTAAAAGTATAAACCCGTGTCACACTTTTATAAAGGAAAAGGTTAACAATACCAAAATTGTTCAACTTCAACGACATAAAAGTGACATTTCTATTTGAAATTTGAAGATGATGTAAACTTATGAAATGTGTACATCTAGATAAAGTTTATGCATATTATTTTTAAAAAAAAAATTGAACAAGAATTGATATGTTTTTTTAATTTTTAAAGTCCATTTTTTTGGTCTATAACAGTATATTTTATTGATAATCAAAAGGAAATACATGAAGATTACAATTTAGCAGATATGCTACATAGGTCAACATAAAACCAATAACAAGATTTTATCATAAGCATATAGATCTTGTAAAAAATTTATCAGCATCAGGAACAACTCAAAACAACCTTCAAACATATAGAATACAAAGAAAGAACCCCTATACAGAGAGCTACATATTTCTCACAAAAAGTTGCAAATTTTTCATCCTCTGTGCATTCCTATATCTAGTAGAAGATGGAGGATGTACAAACCAAAAGGCATTCATAGATGATTTCAGAATTATGCTGACCAAAACTATCGGTTGCCAAAAAAACCAAATCTACATCTTAAGGCATCATCAAACTGCTTATGCCCGCCTTCCTCTTCTCAGACCTCATCTCATGCATGGGATCTCCACAAACACAACATTGTTCCTAATCTCCTCCCTAACATGGATATTCTCAACAATAGCCTTCAGTCTTTTCCATTTGCCTTTAATGTTATCTAAATAGGCATTTTTTCAAATTTTCCCCACCATACAAGAAAAGGGACATTCCCAAACTCATCACCATCCTTGGGGTCTTCAAAGAACTCACTATAATCCACCCCAACACCAAGCAAAATCCATTCTAGAATAGAATCGAGGCCAATCAGTAGCTCCTTGTCAAAAATAAAATTCATTAGTCACTTAACCTCCCTTTGAGACTCACCAAGTTGTAGAGCCCAAGCAATAATCACAAAGATAACATCAACATTGGAGCATCTTTTTGAATAACACTATTGAAATTGGATACATAGAACATCTAAAGCACCTAGAGCCAGTGAGTCTTCTTTAAAGTTAAGCAGACCCAACATGCGTTCCTTGGTCCTAGGTCCTTTAAAGGATTTTTGCTTCTTTAAGGTTCACACAGAGAAGGTGACCTCCATCTTCACACCCGTGGAAAAAAAACTTTCTCGAGAATTGATGAAAGAATGAGAGACTTGCACAAAGGATGGGTTTAAATCATCATTCACGCAGATATCTCAGAAGAGTAACCTGTCTTTTTAACAATTTCCAACCACACTAGATCATAATTATGAAAAAAGGGCGCCATCATTCTGCAAGCTTCGCCTTACAAAAAAATAAATGCCTTTATTTCACATAGAGAAACTATAGGTAGATCAATCATCATTTAGCTATGATGATGCCATCATCATTCAATAAGCCTTCAAACAATCATCATGCATCACTGGTAGGGAAGAGAAAAAAGCACCATGTGCCAATCCAATCATCAAGGTCTGTGAATTAATGCAGACATGACCACCACCACCACCACCCACACATCTTTTAAAATCCACATGTGGTTTTGGAGAATAACCACTTAGAATATAAGCGGTCAAGTGAGTGAAATCCCATTGAATTCAAAATAAGAAACAACATCCACGTCAATACAAAATTTGAATATCAACGGTCATGAACCTGCATCAGAAGAGGCTATTAGTGTTAGTAATATCTGAGAGGGGGGGGTGAATTAGTAGCCTCAAAATTTAATCCTTAAATCAACCCTTAAAACTTATAACCATAAATTATGTCTCAAGTTATCTTTTGTCCTACAAGATGAGTGCCTTTAAATACTTTAATTAATTTTTCTACTTTTTGGATTGCTTTATAAATCTCTCTTATGTATGATTACCGATAAGCAGTTAACTATTTTCTGAAACACAGTAAATATGCAGAGTATACCGATCAATCCAGAATTGCTTATGTGAAATGTAAAATAGTAAAGTAATAAAACATAAACACATAACACATGGATTTTTAACGTGGAAACCCTACTAAGGGAAAAACCACTAGGACCGGTACCCCAAATTTTCACTCTTCTGAAGTGAGCCCTGTTAAGAGCCAACCCTATTAATGGTTACAAACACATTGTTAGGTGTGACCTTGTTAGAGGATTTAAGAATAGTTTTTCACCTAGTATCTGGCATCTATTGCTACCATCCTTGATCAAACACTCACTTGGCCTATCAATAGGTATCAGGCATATTCAATGCTACTTTTATGATCAAACTTTTTGATACTCCTTGGGATGTATCTCAATTGTAAAAGACTTTTAATTCCTACTCAGTTAAGAGGCTTTATGCTTCAATGGTTAAACTGAAACACTAACATTTTTTTCATACATACAACTCAATTGCAGATTTTCAAATATATTGTAAGTCCATTACCTCTTTGATCAATATAATCACTTATACCTTTTCTCCACATTGTTCAGCTCTGTGATGTTGTCTCACTATTCGTCAGTGTCTGCAGAATCTAGCTCTTTCTTTAGCTTTTTGTTCAGGACTGAATGAAGACTTCTTCTCCTTTAGATTTTGTTTTCCATCTTTCCTCTTCTCTTGTTCACCCCACACACCAATTTGTAATGAATTGGGCTTGTCTCTATATAGACACGATTTCCCCTTTTCTTGGCTTTCTTGATTCTTGGCATGTTCCACAATTCTCGCCAATAGATTTAAAGCAAACTCCTGATTTATCTCAAAGATATCTTCTTGCCAACTGGAAAAATCAGCTTTAAATCCATTACTTATCTTCGGCTTTGTCTGGATGATTAAAACAATGATAAGTATCCGTTAATTCTATCTTTGGCTTCTTGACAGCTAAGCATTTTTTCATTTTTTGAACTCTCTATTCTGTTGGTCAACATTTTAGTTAGTCATGGTGATAACTGACTATTCCATCGGTGTGACTTCAATTTTCATTGAGATCTTTGTCCTTGTCTTCTCTGTTGGGTGACACTGAAATTGTTTCCATCGGTTTACTCTGTGTTTTGCTCATTGGGAAACACTGTAACTTTGCTCATCACTAATGCAGTGCATTAGCTCATTAGGTAACGCTGTGACTTTACTCTTTTATTCTAACCATTGGTGTGCACTCCATCGGTGTATGTAGTCACTTAGTGAATACTTGACTTGTATGCATTACTGATAGCATAGCCTTGATTCATTGGTTCTTTGAAGTCTTTGGCAATATTTCCATGACCATACAGATTATATCAAGTTGACATCAATGACAATACAATACATTAACTAATTTAATGTCTTGCATGATCATCAACTTAACATCTTCAAACATTCAATCAGTTACATGTCATCAATCTCTCCCTTTGGCATTGATGGAAACATACTACATTATCATACTATACTATTGCTAATACAATATGAAATATATAGTTTCATCAAGATTTACTAATGTAACTATTACAAATGTCTGGCTATCGGTAAGCTCAAATAGCTTTGATTTGATTCTTTCAACTTTCTTTCTATCTTTAATCCCTTTACTGGATAGATGTAGAATCTTTCTTTCTCTGATGTGATGTGTTCTCCTTCTATGTCAAACTCTCTCCCTTTGATTGTTCTCCTTTCTTGTGATGTCTCTTGTCAGCAATTCTCTTCCTTTATGTGTACTCTCCCTTTCTTGTTACATTCTCCTTTTGGATATTTTGATGGATATGATCTCTCCCTGAGTTTGATAATGGATGTAATATCTGTATGATAATGAGATATCTCTCTCCCTTTGACAACAATTCCAAACAATCATATTTGTCAAACATGCTTTTGACAGTGATGCCAAATGGATCCTTTCTATCCATAATATATTCCTTGAATTTCCCAATCCATCGATAATAACTCTGGTTCTTGGAGTAGATAAATACCTTGCCGCGTATAGATGTATCTTTGAAGTTCATCTCTATGCTTGCATCAACATGAATGTTATTCTGATAATATGTAGGTTGATGCATCCTTCTAGTCAGCTTACTGACCAGTAGACAAGGGTCTGACCAATATTCTCTTTCTCAAGTACTCAAATGCATCCTTGGGCAGTGGCTTGGTGAAGATATCGGCCAATTGTTCCTTTGATTTCACATACTCCAGTATCACCTCCTTTTCCTGAACTTGTTCTCTCAAATAATGATACTTGATGGAAATATGCTTTGTTTTAGCATGCATGACTGGATTCTTGGAAATGTTTATTGCACTTGTATTATCACAGCAGATAATTACTGGTTCTAAAATTTTCATATGCATACCTTCTAGTAACTGTTTGATCCATGCAATATTTGAGTAGTTTGCAGCAACAGCAACATACTCTACTTCTACAGTAGACTGAGAGATGCATCCTTGTTTCTTGTTGATCCATGTGAAAAGTTTGTCACCCATAAAGAATGCTCCTCTAGTTGTGTTCTTTCGGTCATCAATATTTCTAGCCCAATCAGTGTCGGTAAAGACCTTTAGTTCAAATTTTTCTTCTCTTCTATACCATAAGCCATATTCCTTGGTATTCTTCAGATATCTTAGGATTCTTTTCATAGTAGTCATATGTGATTCTCTGGGATTAGCATAAAATCTAGCAACTATTCCTACTACATGTACAATATCTGGTCTAGTATGTACAACACACATGAGTTTTCCAATCATTGATCTGTACAAATTTTGATTTACCTCTGATGACTAGTCCTCCTTTGTTAGTTTGCATCCAATTTCCATCAGTGTTCCAACTGGCTTGGATTCTTCCATCTTGAATATTTTCAGTACTTCTTTGATGTACTTGGATTGTGTGATGAAAATATCTTCATCTAGTTGTATGATCTGCAAACCAAGAAATAAATTGATCTCTCCAAACATAGACATCTCAAACTCTTTGCTCATTTCATTTGCAAATAATTTGCATAGCATATCATTGCATCCAAATATGATGTCATCAAAAAATATCTCTGCAATCAAAATATTAGCATCAGTATCTTCCTTCAAATAAAGATTACTGTTTTCACTAGTCCTTACAAATCTAATACTTATAAGATAGGAATAAAGTATTTCATACCAGGCTCAGGGTGCTTGTTTCAATCCATACAGGGCTTTGTGTAGTCTACATACCATGTCCCTCTTGTCTGGATCAACAAACCCTTCTGGTTGTTCAATTTATACCTCTTCTTCAAGTATTCCATTTAGGAATGCAGACTTGACATCCATTTGCTATACCTTGAATCCTTTATATGCAGCATAAGCATGTAATATTCTCACTCCTTCTAGCCTAGCAATGGGTGCAAAGGTTTCTCCATAATCAATCCCTTCTTCTTGTGCATACCCCTTAGATACTAGTCTTTCTTTATTTCTAGTGACTTCTCCATTCTCATTCAGTTTGTTCCTAAATATCCATTTTGTACCAATGGCATTCTTGTCATCTGGTCTTGGTACAAGTGTCCATGTCTTGTTTTTCTCTATCTATTCAATCTCTTCATTCATAGCACTTATCCATTCATCATTATCTAGTGCAGCATTGACATATTTGGGCTCATAATCACAAATAAGACATCTTGTATCTAGAGACTTACTTCTAGTTCTCATACCATCCTTTTTATCTCCTATGATATGGTTTTGTGGATGATTCCTTCTGACATATCTTGCAAGTACAGGTTCAACTCTTTGTCTATCAACTTGATCATCATTTTGTTCTTCATTCTTTTCTCCATCACTTTGTGCATCATCTTAAGCAATATTATGATCGTTGGTATTTGCAGCCTGATGCTCGGGTGCAATGATTTGTTGCCCGGGAGCTCTACATTGTTGGTTGGGTAGAGTTTTAGGTTCCTCATTGTAAGTAAACCTATTTTAGTCCTCTGCTTCTTTAGTGCTTTCCTTTTCATTCTTCTCTGCAAATTCATCTATCTTTACATTTACACTTTCAACAATTTTTTTAGAGGCTCTATTTAGACATTTATAAGCCTTCCTCTTGGTAGAATACCCTAGAAATATTCCTTCATCACTCTTGGAGTCAATTTTTCCATTTCTATCATCTTTTAAGATAGAACATTGACTGCCAAATTTTTTGAAATAACTTACATTGGGTGTGTATCCATACCATAGCTCATAAGGTGTCTTTTTGGTGTCTTTCTACAATTTTACTCTGTTCAATGTGTAAACAGTAGTACTGATAGATTCCCTCCATAAGATTTGGGTGATGCCTTTCTCTATCATCAGTGTCCTTGCACAATCAACTATGAATTTGTTCCTTCTTTCAACAATTCCATTTTGCTATGGTGTTCTCAGTGCAGAGACCTATCTTCTCATTACATGCTCATTACAAAAGTTTGTGAATTCATCTGAAATAAATTCTCCTCCTCTATCTGACCTTAAACACTTCAATTATTTACCACTTTGTTTCTCAACCATTGCCTTATACCATTTAAACATCTTAAATGCTTCTGATTTATCTTTTAGAAACATGACTGCCATCATTCTAGAGTAATCATCAACAAAGAGAATAAAATATCTATATCCATAATAAATCTTTGTCCTCATAGGTCCACATAAATCAGTATGGAATAATTCTAGAATGGAATTAGATGTATGGGTTTTGCTTTTGAAACTAGACTTTTTCATCTTACCTTTTTGACAATTCTTACACATGATGTTGTCGGGCTTGGCCATCGTCAATAAGCCTCTGACCTTTCTTTTTTTGCTAATCTTTATCATGTTGTCAAAATTCACATGACACAATCTTTTGTTCCACAACCATAGGTCTTCGTTTGTAGCAATTAAACAAGTGGTGTCGGGATCATTCAGATAGAATAAGTTACCTTTTGTCTGCTCACCGGTACCAATCAGATATCTTGATTTATTGAATATCTTTGCCTTCTTATTTTCAAATGCTACTCTGTGACCTAAATTATTCAACTGAGAAACACTCAATAGATTATAATTCAATCCATTTACCCATTAAGCATTTTCACAGTTTATTTGGTTATTCAACATTATGGTTCCTCTACCTTCAATTGGACAAGGTGTGTCATTACCTATTCTTACTGAACCATCTTTATAGTATTCAAAAGTCTCAAACTTTTGCTTATCACCGGTCATATGGTGAGTGCAACCAATGTCTATGATCCAGACATCATTTTTACTAATTCTAGATATGAGTGCAGTTTCTACATACCTTTCTTCATCATCATTTGAATCATCTTTTACTACTACAAAAACCATCTCGATGTCTTCATCAAATTTGGCGTTAGTATCATCATATTTTAATTTTTCTAGGTAACTTCCCTTCTTTCCTTTTTCCTTGTAGTCTCAGGTATCTCTTCTTTCTTATTGTCGGTAGCTTCTGTAATCACCTCTGTCAGACTTATTTTCAAATGATCTATCATTACTTCTGTCATCTTTTCTTTTGTTAGGACATCTTGCAGCAAAGTGTCCAATCTCTTTACAATTAAAACAAACAAGTGGTAATTTACCTTTGTATTTACCTTTGCCTCTTTGCATTCTTCTAGCCATAAGTGCTTCAATTTCATCAAGATCCTCTTCTTCACTTTCACTATCACTATCTTTTCTCATAGTGTTTTTATGACTTGATTTTCTTGTTCTCATTGAAATTTTGAATACAAACTCTATGTTTGGTAAGACTCTATTATCAAAATTATTCATCTCAAATGAAATCATTCTTCCAATCAAACTGTCTAGAGTAACATTTCTATTTTCTGCTGATCTCATTTCTTGAATGGCAGATACTCTAATAGCATAAGTAGGCAGTAAGGTTCTTAGAATTTTACTTACCATTGTATCTTCTTCTAGTACACCTCCAACTCCTCGGATAGCATTGACTACCTCTTTG
>MU224324.1:1391035-1408518 GCA_018584345.1 Thuja plicata | reverse complement strand
AGATAACACAGTACTCAACACACAATTTGATTACAAGGAAACCAAATGGTAAAAACCCCGGTGGGAATTAGCACCCACAATAAACTATACTTGTTTGTAGTAATCCTTGTTAGAAGATATTTCAACCCTGTTAGGAGTTGTACAATACAATGCTAAGTATAGTGACCTGGTTAAGGGTCAGACCCTGTTAGGAGTCTTTTACAAATAACCCTGTTAGGGGTGGTGGACTCACTGTCCAAAAGCTCACTGCTTGATGGTGAAGCTTACAACCTTCTGAATAACAGATATGCACTATATCTGATGATGAACTATAGAGTAGACCTATTTTCTTGATCAGTTCTAGTGTATTGCAATCTTTCACTTCTTCTTCACATAGACTCTTGATGAATGAACCAACTTTGATGATCTGCTCTGTACATCTTTCTTGTCTTTTCATATCATTCATACTTAGCGTGTCACCTTTGACTTTCTATAAGTATCTTCCTCATAGTATGAGATCATGGGGCATATAAGACAACTCTTCATAACATCCTTGTTGGCTCTATTAAGCACACAAGCATAATTATAACCGCGCAAGTATAGACGCGATGCTTCACTAAGTCAGCCTCACCAATTAAACTCTAACTTAGCAATCTTCTTAAAACACATTTGGTGCCTTTGGATTAATATCATAAACTCATAACTAAACATAAATATACACACACATATACAGAAGATAGGCGCAACTCAAGAAACATGAAATATATGTCGTCCCTAAACCGTTACACTTCCAGAACTGTAATTGCCAATAACAGAATTACATAACTTTACTGAAACATCATATCTGGGTCTGCGTGTATGAACATAACATAATAAACATGTCAACAACATGTATCTATCAATGCAAGTCTTCATATCATCATTCTGATAAGTACATACAGAATTACTATTGTGTATTATATGTTTTCATCAATGAAAAACATACAATCAATCAACTGCTCAGAATCAAATCTCCAATAGTCACTTAGTGAATACTTGACTTGTATGCAATACTGATAGCATAGCCTTGATTCATCAGTTATTTGAAGTCTTTGGCAATATTTCCATGACCATATAGATTATATCAAGTTGACATCAATGACAATACAATACATTAATTGATTTAATGTCTTGCATTATCATCAACTTAACATCTTCAAACATTCAATCAGTTACATGTCATCAATTAGAGGTTCAAGAAATAAGAAGTAAAAAACTTTGTACACACCTTATTGATTTGACTGAGTTTTGTGGTCCATTAAGAGACAATATTTTCCTGCATATTACATTCCCTTCGAACATGGTTGATTTTGAAATCTGGAAAAGATTGAAGAATATGGGAAATTTCCTCCTTAATGTTTTGAAGATTGAAAGCTTTAGCACATCCATTTTTTATAGCATTCACAATAATTTTTGAGTCCCCTTGAAGATGAACCTTTTGAAGTTTCATCATCTTTTCTAGTTGAAGAGCCAACAAGGCAGCACTTGCTTCTACTACATTGTTGGTGTCATCAATCAGTCATTGGGAAGTTAAGGCTAGAACATTCCCCATCCAATCTCTAACAACCACACCAGTAGCCGAGGGCCCAGGGTTACCCCTAGAGGCCCCATCAAAATTGATTTTAATCCAACCTTGATCAGGAAACATCCACTTCAAATATTTTTGAGACTTCTTATGCACATCACCATTCTTGACTCCTCCATTTCAGAATTTTAAACTAGGCCAATTAAAGTGGATTAATATATCATCCTTTGTATAAACATAGCTCCTTGTGGATGATTGAAGAGAATCCTTCACAGTTTCTTCAATAGCACAATTAATTCTTGTCTTCACCCTGTGAATGGACCTTTCCTTCTCTTGAAAAATCCTCTAGTTACGCTCCTTCCACAACTCCTAGATTACAATAGAGGGGAAAACCTTCCATAGAGAAGATAGAGCAGTAGATTTAAGTGGGATGGGCCAGATCTAAAATACTTCTTGAATACCATTTTGCATAGTTCCAATCTAATTTATCCTTTCCTTGATCATCATCCAGCATTCCTCAGCAAATGGGCATTAAATGAGTAGATGGTCCACATCTTCTAAGGCTTCTTTACATAAGGAACATCTAGTAGGCCCCTAAAGACCAAACCGCTTCCTCCTTTTAGTAGTAAGAATCCACTTATGCACTGCCATCTAGGCAAAGGCCCTTGCCTTTGGCAAACAATTTTTGTCCCAGAATAATTTAGTTGGCCAAAGAGGGAGATCCTTGTCCTCCTCCTCATGAGATAAATAACCAAGCTTCATCGAGTAGATCCTAATTTTATCTCTACACCAAATCGGCTTATCATCATGATTAGATCTAATAAAACACCTTTTTTGAAGCATCTCTTCCATTAAAGTTCAATGGTGAGCTGGAAGGTTCAAGTCATCTATCCCTTTACATTTCCATTTGGGGCCTAGAAGAGAGTTCTTGCATTTTAAATAATCAGACACCTTATGACACCATCTTTGAGTGAAGAACTCTCTTAAATTAGTCAACCTATTATCATCTTTTAAAATTGAATGGTTGTTCAAGGAATCCTCCCAAAATAAGGATTTTGTGTCATTGGCAACATGCCAGGATACATGTCTTTTAATGACATGTCTACATTCTAATATGAAGTTCCAGATTGTAGAACCTCTTGGAGGGTTAATTATATTGAGGATTCTTTCATCATTTAGAGAGTCAGAGTATTTTTCTCTCAAAATTTTGACCCATAAACTTCCTGGTTGGCTACATATATTCCACACAAGTTTTGCACCTAAAGCTAAATTCATCTTCCTCCAATCCTTCAAACCAGCACCACCATTTGACTTATTCTTGCATATTTTGTCCCAAGCAAGGAGAGGCCATTTGTCTCCCTCCTTAATGTCATTCCAACAAAACTTCCTCATTATCCTTGTGATGACATCAAGGAATTTGTGAGGGATTTTGAAGCAACTCATTGAGAAGATAGGAATAGCAGAGATGACAGCTTGAAGAAGTAGGATCTTCTCCGCAGAGGTTAACCATCGAATCTTCCAACCCTCCATCTTTTTAAAGGAGTCCAAGAGACTTTTCCATAGATAAGCCTTAGAGGGTCCATAAAAAAGAGAAAGCCCAAGATATTTACCTGATAACAACCCTGTTTTAATCTGCATAATGCCACTGATCTCGTGTTATAGATTTCTATTTGTATTAAAGAAATAAATCTTTGATTTGTGCCAATTTACACATTGGCAAGTGGCTCGGCTATAACTATATAAAGTTCCTTTTATGACACGAGCTTCATCTATTTAAGCTACATCAAGGAGGAAGTTTTCATCCATAAATTGTAGGTGCATAGAAGAGTTAACATTAGCAACAATATTAATGCCCTTCCATCTACCTGCAATCCTTTGTTTAGTGATGAATCTGCCAAGAACTTCACCAATAATAACAAATAGGAAGGGTGCAATAGGGTCACCCTGTCTTATCACCTTTTTGGTTTCAAAGAAGCCTTGAGGGATTCCATTCACCAAGATAGAGAATCTTGGAGTGTTAATACAACTAGCAATCCATTTCACCCAACCTTTAGCAAACCCAAACCTCCTAAGAACATTGAGAAGAAAATCTCTATTGACATTGTCAGAGGCTTTCTTAATGTCCAGTTTAATCATCATACTATTGACTTTAGCTATCTTCACTATATGAACAATTTCAGGGGCTATAATTATACCTTAAAAAATAGATCTATTTGGGGAAAAACCACTCTATTCTTTAGAGATAATGTTACCAAGGACATTTTTAAGTCTGTTAGGAGCCACTTTAACAATAATTTTGTAGATTGTGTTGCACAAAGAAATGGGTCTGTAGTCATCAAAATACTTGGAGTCCATTTTTTTTGGAATCATGGTAATAAATTTTTTATTAAATTCTTTAAGCATAAAACCTTCAGATCTTGATTCCTCAACCACCTGTCATAGATCCTCACCAATCGTATTCTAATTTTTCTAAAAATATAAGGCAAGAAAGCCATCTGGGCTAGGGGATTTATCCCCTCCCAAACTAAATAGAGTATTCTTGCCTTCATCTTTTGAAGCTGGGCTGGAGAGCATAGCATTATATGTATCAAAAATACACTTTGGGATGAGATCTATCAACCCCTTAGCATCATTTTCACTCCTCCCATGCTGTGTGAAGATGTTCTGGAAATAGTTGATAGCTTCTTGATTGATTCTCTACAATTCATTAATAACTTCCCCATCACAAGTTTCTATAGAATTTTTTTTATTTCTATCCCTTCTAGCTTTGACTGGCTTGTGGAAGAATTTTTTGTTCTGATCCCCCTCTTTTAGCCAAGTCTCCCTATATTTTTGTCTCCACTAGATCTCCTCCATAGAAATAATTTCTTTATATTGTTTCTAGAGACTTTGTTCTTCTAAATACATGAATTCATTCATGCCTTGTTCTATCACTCTCTCCTTAAGGAGGTTTAAGCTATTTTCTAACTTAAGTTTTTCCACAAAGATATTCCTGAACACATCTCTATTCCATAGTTTCAACTAATCCTTGACATACTAGAGTTTTTTGAAAAAAATAAAGGATTTATTACCTTCAATAACAGGAGCATTCTGCCACCAAGCTTCAATATTGGCATAAAAATCCTCCACCCTCAACCACATAGCTTCAAACTTGAAAGGAGATCTTTTAGGGGCAACATCTTCTTGAATATTGCACATGATTGGATAGTGATCATAACCTGTTATAGGTAAACTATATGATGTGCATAGTCAGTCACACCCTTCCCAATTTCCAACAAGAAAAAATCTATCAAGTTTTTTAGCTATATTAAAGAATCCACTTCTCCTATTGGTCCATGTGTAGTCACCTATTCTGAAGTCTAAATCAACCATCCCATTATTCAAAACAAAATCTGCAAAGTCTCTTTGGCTTTTACCTTTCCAGCCCTTTCCACCTTTTTTCTTATGAGGACTTAAGATGGCATTATAGTCCCCCCTAAAATGAAGATATTGTCTCTTCTATCATCAAGGAAGTTGGAAATAACCTTCCATAAAGCCTCTTTCTCATAAGGACTCTTAGGTCTATAGATATCAAAAACAAAGAATTTAGAAAGTAGTTGTTTAGATGTAACCTCAATCTATTGCCAATTAACTGCTTGACTAATCAGCACAACGTTCATTACACTATCATCCCAAAAAATACCCATACCCCCAAAATCACCATAAGCCTCTAAAAACACCCCTTTCCATCTAACAAATTTCTTTTGGAACAAATTAATATCTTCACCTTGGTTTTTAGTTTCTAGCAGTATAACTATATCTGCTCTCGCTTGATCAAGACCTCTCTTAAGAAAGAGATATTTGTTTGGCGTAATTGCATCCCCTAACATTCCTTGAGAGGATTCTCATTTCTATCAGGAAAAGACATGGCCCTTTCCCAATCTCAACAATTTTGTTTGGTCTGCTACACAACCAGCTTGCTCCAACGTTTCTTTAGTGGATTTGGCCCCTCTCCTACGCTTCTCCCCCAATTTTGGTTTCTTCAATTTAGACTCAGATTGGTGCAAACCTTGTGCTCAAGAACATTAAGAGACTTGTCTATCCCCAAGAAATCATCACCACCATCATCACTATAATAGCTTAAATTATAGGAGCAATCTAATAAATTATCCCCACTGTCTCTAGCTTCATTAAATGAACTTTGGATATTTCTAATTAGGGAAATTTGGCCACCCTGGAGGTTTCCCCGGCAGTTGTCTCTTCACCCATAGCTGTGTATTTATCATGAACATCCTAAATTCTATTAAGAGAATCTAAATTGGAAGGAACCAACTAACCTTATTTTGAGAAGACATCTTTTGGCACTCAGCAGACAATTGAATGCTGGGGGAGGATTACCAAGCTACTTGGGGATAGGCCACAAAGTTTTTCATGTAAATCTGAAGAAGCATCACCAATAGCTTGTATTTTGAGCTCTGTCACCTCATAAGAATCCTCCTGTAGCATAAACACCTTCAAAGGTGAAGACTCAATATCCAAGGCAACAAACCCTTCGATAATGGGGGCATTATGTGAAGGGGTTAGGGTCAAGGTCTCAGTGGAGGGCCTCATAAAATCTACCAAAGAAACTTGAGATTTAGGAATAGAGTTCAACAAGCTTTTTGGGTTTAAATTCTCATTATTTCTAGTGAAGACCTCATTTTGTAGATGAATACGAGCAATCATATTCACGTCACCAGATAGGTTAGGAATGTAGGGTAGTGAATCCTCTTTGGTTACACCTACATCCTTATTGATAGGAGGTTTGAGGGGATAGTTTCCTAACAAGCTAGCAGGATAAGAGCTTGGGTGTGTGGGGGATGAAGTGATTTCCTTCTGAAGATCTAGTTGGTTTGAAAGGGAGGAGCCCTGGATAGCATCCTCAATAGGCATTCAACATTCCTTCCTCCAAGCAGGTGAAGCATGTGCATCATCACCAGGGCATTTAGCAACAATTTCAACCCCATCTAGCAGAGATAAATCTCTGGTTAGAGATCTTCTTTCTAATTCATCTAGTAAAAGGTCCTACATATTTCCTTTACCTTTGGATTGACAAGAGCCCTGGACATTATTTATCTCTATATCCTCTTCCTAGACCTCTAGCATCTATTTACATTCACCATTTGTTGTGCCCAGAGTAACATGGTTTGGGATCAGATTATTTTGTTGAAGGTTAATAAAGATTTTGGGATGTATGGATGAATCCATTTGACTAATCACCTCTTCAAATCTGATGAAAGATCCAATCAAATTGCCAATCTGTTGTAGTATTTCCTGACCCCAATACTCAACTGTGAGATTATGAAGATTAATCCAAACTGGATATTCTGAGATCTTTTCTTTGGTTGGGTCAAAATTAGCCTTCCAATCTCTTAAAAAAAGGCCCCTCCCATTTATTAAATAAGGCCCATTATTCAAAATCCAATCCTTATCATCTTTTTCTTCGTAGAGGGCCATATAGAAGCCATTGGCTAGGGTTTTCAATTTGCATCCCTTTCCCCAAATATTATGACACCAGTTCTTAATAAGATTAACAGAAGGCCACAGTCCTAACCATTTGAAAAATAAAGCTCTATCCTTAAGAGTGTCTATAGATTCCTTCCAAGTTGAGTTAGAAACACATAGAGTGGAGATGACTTAAAAATTGATATTTGGCTTAGGTCGGAGAATCGAATATGGTTCCTTATTACTTTTCTTCATGGCCATATATTGCTTGGGTTTGTAGAATCTATCAACGATCTTGGAAAAATCAAAGTTTTTTTCGGTGATCTCATAGCCATTATTTGGATAGAGACCCAAGCCATTCTTTTCTCATTTCCTTCCATCCCTAGTAGATTTCCCCTAAGATCTATTGAAGGAGACATTAGCTTTGACAGTTCGGAGTTTGGGTCTCCAAACTTGAAACCGAGCCGTATAACGCCTGTTGAAAGGCCACTAAGAAGTAGGTTGAAGATGGTAGGTAAACAATCCATGCTTATGAAAAGTACCACGTCCATCATAGGATCCCTTTCGGCCTCCAAAATTTCTTGCACATGACCGTTGGGGCCTCCACCTTTCTTTCTCCCACGCACGCTCCATAACTATCACCCTTAAAAGTCCATTTTTCAATTGCTGAAAAATACTACAAATCAGGGGGTTTACCTCCCACCAAAAAACTATATGTAAATAATCTTTTTATCCTCTGATTTCAAAATATGTTTTAGATGACATGTATAGCTAGTGTAGAAAAAGAAATATTGGTTTCTGATGTATATTTTCTCCGTTATAACAATTCAAAGTCAAACTTACCTGAAATCGATAGTTTTTGTCTCCCACCTTATTTCCCCTATGAAATCTATATCAATAAAAAAAAAATATATTCTTAAAGAGGACTCTATCCTCTAGTGTTCCATACATTGTTTAAATTTTTTGATATGATTTACTTTTTTTTTTTTCCGAATCAATGTCTTCTTAAATGTTAATATACCCACTTGCAGTATTTTGTAATTTTAATATACTAGTTCTAATCGAAATACTATAAAACGTATATATGACCATATTCTTGACTCCAGACTCTACAAAAGGGTATTTTTTTTCAGTAAGTAAAATTTTGATGGAGAAATTAGATGCACAAGTTAAAAGTTTTGCAATTCTGCATTTTTTAGTGATTTGGCTGCCACATAGGATGACTCAACCGAGTAGGATTCGACCGAATCCTACTTGACCAAAAATGTGCCAGTGTTGGCCAACTCGCGAGGGGTCGCATAGGCGACCACTCACTTTATCCTCATATATCAGAGGATTTTTTTGAATTTTAAAACAATAAATAAATTAATAAAATGAATTTTATTCAAGCTCAAGGAGTATGAAAGCAATTTTTCTAAAGGAGTATTAAAGTACTTTTTATGAAGGAGTATTAAAGATTTTTTTTTCTGAAGGATTATTAAAGTGATTTTTGGAAAGTGAATTTGAATACTTTGTGGAATGGGAAATAAAAGGAATAGAGAAATAAAGTATGATCGAATAAGGGATGACAAAATAAAAGGTCATACAAAATGTAATCAAGAGAAAATATGGTCCCTTTTGGACTCCTTTGATGAAATATACATATCCCATACCCTTCATGAGGGGAATTCAGTGGCAAACTATCTTGCTAATTTGGCATGTGATGGCCAGGATATGATGTCACTTGCACCTGCTGAAATCAGTAAACAGGACTCCAAATTGCAAGATCTGGTGTATGCGGATATGACAGCCTTCTCTTCAAAATAGATTGCGAATTTGGCAATCTAAGTTATTAACTGTCATGGTGGATTTCATGTACACAATGGTAGTACTTCATTAGAGTTGGGATCGGCATCATTAAGTGGAAATACTAACAGTATCAGATGATATGTCATCAAAATACTCTCCATTATGCTCTTAAGCAACTCGTATACATGTGCGAACTGTCTGGGGGCTGCGCATAAGTAATTTCCCAACACCTAAGGTATGATGTGAGAGAAAATTACTTCATCCCTAAGATATGTGGAGATTTGATGGACTAGGTAATTTAAGGGCTTGACTGATTGGAGTACACCTAAGGCTCTATTTATTTTCTCAACCACAATTACACATCACTCATTCTGTTCAGTGTAATTTACAGCAATGGAGTTGAGTTCTGTGCAGAATTTGAAATGCAAACAATGTGGCCGGTACCACCATGAAGTGTGGCCTAGAAATTACAGACTGAAGATACAAGCTCCGAGGTTGGAAGAGGTCTTGCCTGCAAACATTGAGGTGGGGTCTTTTGATGCCATGTTTATCTACTACTCACCAACAATTCGGGTAGCTATCCGCACATTAATTGGGGAAGAAATCTTGACTCCACATGTTTGCCAATTCTCTTTTCCTGCACAACTCATATCTATCTTTCTTTCAAACGCTTTGGACCTCATTCAATCAGTGCCCCTGTTCATTTCATTGGCAGAGAAAGTCATCAAACCAAGTTATTTGCAGAACAATGAACTTATGTGGGCGATACAGAAATATGATTTATGGGACGGAACGACATTCATGGGTGGTTTATTTTCCCACTATGAGCTGCTCACAAATCATGATTATCTACTGGTCTATGTCAGCATAAAACATTCACTAGAGGAATAGGATGCAAGGTTTGCAGAAAACACTCTCCACTCTATAAACCACCGTTTAGGGTTTCACATGGTAAACTCTATCAAAAATAAGGTGAATGCACTTCTTGACCTTCTTGAACTCCCAAACTCTCCCCCATCTTGGTCAAAAATTCCACTTCTTTCAAGCCCTGGTTTTAGTGGGCAATTGTCTAGGATGATAGTTACCATGCCGGACCTCAATGTTCAGCCATCGAATATGGGTAGAGATGTAGCGATGAGTGATCAAATTGCACATGTTGCAGTACATGTGGCACCATGTCCTCAAACTTTGGAATCAGGTAGAGAAGTGGTGATGGGTGCTCAACTTGCACACGATGTAGAACATGAGGCACCATGGTTTCAATCTTCAATGGGCATCTCTGATCGGTCTCTGGGCATAGCACTTGTGGTGGATTCTTCGCAGCTAGTCTCTACAAAATTAGCAGTGGGAGCTGCCATTGAACATTTGGGCTGGTCACCTCATGTGTCAGAGATTATGGAGAATGACCGAGGATCAGAGGCCATGGTAGAATAGATGATATAGTGTTTGATCACTACTAAAATTTGAAGGATTCTTGTTTAGATTAATGACTAACTTCGTCATGCAAGTTTTTTGGAATTTTGGATTTTTAGTGGGTTTTGTATTGCGTGGTCACTTTGCGCATAGCATATATCTGGAATTCTCTGGTATATGGACTAATATTGTAGAATGTTCTATGTGACAATTGGAAATCTCATGTAACTGCATATGTAACTGAATACTATCAAATATATTCTTGTATCTAACTATGATCCCGGGGTTTCTTACTGGTTCTTCCACAGGGGAGTTATTGAATCAGTTTATTATTAAAATAATATGGTGGTTACCCCACTTTTGCTTTAAAAAAAAAAATGTTCATGAAGAATCTATTGATGTTGAAGAAGAACCTGTTGATGTTCAAGAAGATGCAACTCAAGTAGGGGAACAAATTGGTCGTAGTCAAGGTAGAAATATTTCAAATGGCATAGAAAATTTTATGGAGATGGACAAGGAATCTCTTTTTAGTCAAATTTCATCTGAACACATGGTACTCGAAAGCACAATTAAATTGCATTACAAAAAAATGTGGGAGGAATATTTTGAAAAGAAATACGTGGTTGGAAGAAAAAAATTATTTTCCAAATTATTTAGGAAAAGAGATATGACTTGTGTTTTGGAGTTGTTGGGTGTTGATAATAGGAAAATCTCAGGAGGTCATGTAAAAGTAATAATAGTTAAAAATTTTCAAGATGCATTAAACGTTACTAATAGCACAAGTAAAGGAGTTGATTTAAGTGTTGCATGTAGATCATTAATGACTACAATTTATAGTAAGAGGTTGTCACATAAAAGACAAGATCAAGCAATTTATGAATTATTAAATGCATCTTGAAGAATTGTTCAAACATATATTAGGAGGAGAAATAAGTTAGACAAAAACATTGAAAATAATTGGGTAAATATTTGTGGACTTCCTCGGAAAGACAAAATTTCTGAAGATGTAAAAAGACAAGTCATTGAATATTAGACCAGACACTCTTGTGTTTCTTTCAATAGAAGGGACACTAAAAAGATGAAAGATGAAGAGACCGATATGAAAATTCAACATCTAAAATATTTTTAGATACAACACAAAGTGAACTATTTGAAGCATTCAAGCAAGAATTTTCTTATGTGAAAATATGTCAGAGAATGTTTGAGAGGTTGTGCCCTTTCTTTGTATGCATAAATAAGGTACGTGAAACTTGATACTGTCAAAATCATGTTGAGTTTCATCTATACTTGCAATCATATAAAAAAGCTATGGAAGTACTTAATCCAAATAATGTCATCTGTGGAAGTACAACACAAATTGTGAAGTCTATTTTATATGATAAATTAGAAGATTTAGATGAGTTCAATGTATAGTGCATAAAAGTGCATGCATTGATTGTAGAGATCAGAAAAATTTCCATTGCAAACTGAGAATATTGATGTTTCAACTCTAGTTTTGTGGAAGAGATTAGAATATGAGATATACTGAACTAAGACAGGAGATGAATCCAAAAAAATTGTATTAAAGGAGAGTGAATTGTCCTACCTTGAGTTTATGACCAGATTTGTTAGTATCATTTATCCACATATCCAACATTTTCATGGTGCATGATGGAAAGCTAAACAGTTTCGTTATTCCAAAAATTGTTTTACACCTGGTTGTATTCTTTCAATTGTAGATTTCTCCAAGAACTATACATTCTCCCCTTAATCGCAGATTCAAGCTTAATAATATTATTCTGATCAAGTTGTAATATTTGTGCAAGTGAGCTATAGACATGCACAATATGATTTGGATGGTGTAGAAAGTATTGATCCAAATGGACGCATTATAATCAAGGAGGTTCATTTCTATATCAATGATGATAAGGTTCATGATAGGAGCTATGTGGTACATTATTTTTCAATGTTTTTTGAAGATCTCATGGAACGCGGGATAGATGCTTCACAACACAAGATTTGGTCTAATGGTTGTGTGTGTAACTACATACTTCAATTGATTTTCATTCTCATTTAATTTATTATTTACTTTTAATTGAATTGAAGTATTGATGCAGAGGGTTTGACAATCTAGTGTTCTTCCTCACTCCAAGAAACTCCTTGGTCTAACCCAACCATCAAATGGTTGTTCTTTGTTGGATTTTCCCTCCAATAGGATCTCCAAGACCCTCTCTACCAACTTCTCCTCCAAGTTATAGTTGTTCTTTGGAATATTCCAAAGTTTCTAGGCTTGACTAATCCAATTAGCCCTCCAAATACATAGGTCTCTCCACTAGAACTCCACCTATAATGCCAACTCTTTTCTTAGGATCTTTCCACACATTCACCAAGACTCCTATCAACCTTCCTGGCCCATCCTAGGTCATTCTAAACTCATACCAATACTTCAAGACTCTCTACCAATCCAATTGGTCTATATTTCACTAGGAGGCCTAATTGCCAATTTCCTAGTAGGTCTATTTTCACTGTTTTAGGTCCATTACTCCAAAAATTCCCAAATGAACCCACACAAGACCTTGAAAATATTCAAGGTATCCACCAACACTATCAGAATCCAAAACCCTGACCTCTGGAAGCACTCATAACACTAGTTTCTTGCAGGCCCTAGATTTCAGCCTATTAATTAGGCCTCTGGACCAGTCAGCATAAATAATTCAAAAAATGATCTCTAATCTTTGATTCACCTCCTTCCACCTTCGAATCCTCTTAGGAGACTAACTAGGGAATCTGAAAATGTCACTAAGTCTTTCCCAAAAGGTTATGAGTGTTTGTTCAAACTCTTTCCTCTCCCTGTCCTGGCTCACCTGGATTCACCAGTCAGCCATAGGGCTTCCTTCTTGGCCTAGGAGATTCACTGAAACAACAAAAAGGAAAACCAAAATCCTATCTATAGACTCTAATCCTACTTCCCCATGGTTTCAGTCAATTCCACCGGTGAGATTTTAGGGTAGAGCCATTTCTAACTAGGTAGCACTGTATTGTCTCTATCAGACTAGTGAACTAAAAAAACTTGTAAATTTACATATACTGAACTTCAAAGAAAAATATCTAATGCATATGAAAGAGAATTGAAATCAATCCATTTCCATGGGACCCGATCTGCTCTTCCAATCTATACACAGCCGTACAATAACAAAGAAACAATATAGAATGCTAGCAAATAGTTACAATCATCCATGTAGAGGTGTTAGAAATAAGTGTTGCAATCCAAAATCTCATTAACCATCCCAAAACATTTAATCCATGCTCATATACCAAGCATGGGGTAGTTACAATAGTTCTAACTACATTTTGCAAATTCTTTCAAAAGTTGCTCGAGCAACTTTCAAAGTTGCTAGCAACTTTTTGCACTTTGTGAATTTTGACTTTCCTTGTCAAATAGATGGGTGAGTTTGACTTTGATGACCTTACATAGGGTATATAGGATCCTAAGACACCCCTCAAACCAAAATTACATTAAAATATCAACTTTTCACTTTTTAAACCAAAATGACCCTAAAACCCCTAATGAGCACTAAGGCTCTTACAAACATGAAGTCAATACACCATTATATCCAACCCATTGGATCTTATTAAAAACCACACACAACACCCTAAAAAAACCTAAACAACACCAAAACATCAAATAGGGATGTGCCCTGCACCATACTCCCCTAGACAAAATAACTCAAGTCCCTTGAGTTAGGAGGTCTTCAATGGTAAACCCATGTTTCCGAATGTCCATCTCTATCATCCAAGTGGCCTTAGCTTTAGGTAGTCCCTGCCACTTGATGAGGTATTACTTGTAGGTACCCTTCCTTTTCTTATTTATCACTTTAGAATCCAAGACACTTTCCAATTTGAGTGGCATTGGGGTAGGAAAGTCTTTCACCCAATCAGCATCCTCCAAATCTGATAGTGTAGACTGACCTGTGTCAAGTGATGATCCCTTATAAGGGTACAAGTCACAAACATTGAAGATGGGTGAAATCCCCAAATCAAGAGGTAACTCCACTTCACTGGCATTCTTTCCATACTTATGCAAAATCTTCAGTGGCCCTATCTTCTTCATGAGTAGTTTAGTTGGTTGGCCTTTGGGTAGCCTCTCCTTCTTGAGGTAGGAAAGGACTAGATCCCATACTTTGAGCTGCAAATCTCTTCTTGACTGATTAGCCTTGAACTTGTACTTCTCCACTTGCTTTTGTAAAGTCTTATTGACTTGGTCATGTAGTTCCTTCATCTGTTCTACAAATGACTCTCCTTATGCACTTCTCTTGTCCTTGAAACTGAGATCCCTTAGCTCCAAAATCCCTCTAGGATTGACCCCATACACTATCTCAAAGGGGATCTTACTTGTACTCCTATTAATGGAGTCATTATAGGAAAAATTTTCTTGCCCTATGATATGATCCCATGACTATCCATGTTGCTTAGTCAAACACCTTAGAAAATCCCAAGTGACCTATTGACTACCTCCATTTGTCCATCTGATTGTGGATGGTAGGCTAAAGAGAAAGAAAAATTTGTTCCAAGCATCTTCCGTAGGGTCCTCCAAAAGTGACCCACAAACTTACTATCTCTGTCACTTACAATATAGGGGTTGGTATAACCCACTATTGTTGCTTTGTACTTTTGCCCTCTGAAAAATCTGACATTGTTCTACAAATCTGACATTGTTCTATAAATCTCCACACATCTTATTGTAACTTAGGCCAATAGTAGTGCCTATTCAATTGCTCCAAAGTCTTGTCTACTCCAAAGTGACCCCCCAAGCTACCTTGGTGTTTCTCCTTCACAATTTTTCCCCTCATTGAGCAATGATGAATACACATAAGGTGACCTTTAAACAATAGGCCTTCCTGCAACACAAACTCACTGAAATTCACTTTGAAACCCTGTTGACACTTCACACATATTTCATAGAATTCTCTCAAATCCTTTTCCTCCTTGTAGAGGTCCTTCAAATCATCCATCCCTACACTTTTAAATTGTATCTCTTGTATTGTGAGTACTCTCCTGCTAAGAGCATCTGCAACTTTGTTGCTAACCCTCTTCTTGTGTTTTATGACAAATTTATAAGCCTGCAATGATTATACCCACTTTAAATGCCTCTGATTTAGTTTTTCTTGTCCATTCAAGAAACTTAGAGTATGATTATCAGTGTAGACCACAAACTCCCTAGGTAATAGATTGTGTCTCCACTTCTTAAGGACCTGAACCATAACATATAACTCCAAATCATAGGTGGAGTACTTTTGTTTAGCCTCATTCAAATTTTCAGAGAAGAAAGCCACAGGATGTCCTTCTTGGCTTAGCACTACTCCAATAGCCAACTTACTAGCATCACACTCTACCACAAAGAGTCGATTTAAGTTAGGAAACTTAAGATTAGGTAGCTCTATAATCCTTTTCTTTAACATTTTAAACCCTTGGTTTTCTTCCACATTCCATTCAAACTTACATTTGATTCCACCTTTTATGGTGTTAAGTATAGGGCAACACACATGACTGAAACTTCTCACAAATTTCCTATAGTAGGAGGCCAATCCATGGAAACTCCTAACATCCCCTATGGACCTAGGTGTAGGCCATTCCAAAATGGACTTAAATTTATTAGGGTCCATCTTCATACATCCATTAACAACCACAAAACCAAGGTAAACTAGTTCAGTTTTGATAAAATCGCACTTTTCTTGATCTATCATTAACTTCTCTTGATGTAGCTTCCTTAAGACCATCTCCAAATGCTTCATTTTCTCCTCCTTGGACCTACTAAAGATCAAAATATTATCAAGGTAAACTATTACAAACTTACCAATGAACTCTGTTAGCACTTCATTCATGAGCTTCATGAATGTGCTAGGTGCATTACTTAGGCCAAAGGGCATTACTATCCACTCATACAGCCCTTCATTGGTCTTGAAGGCTGTCTTCCACTCATCACCAGGCCTCACTCTTATCTGATGATATCTTGATTTCAAATCCACCTTTTAGAAGTAGCAAGATCCTCCTAAATTTTCCATCAAATATTCTATCTGGGGCATTGTGAACCTATATCTAATTGTGATCTTGTTTATAGCCCTGGAGTCTATACACATCCTCCATTTTCCATCCTTCTTAGGTGCAAGTACTATTGGCACAGCACATGGGCTTAAACTCTTCCTTATCAACCCCTTATCCAACAAATCTTGAATCTATTTTGCTATTTCTACATTTATACTTGGTGTCATCTTATATGCTACTTTGTTTGGAAAATTTGCTCTAGGAATGAGGTCAATCTGATGACTCACATCCCTCATAGGTGTTAATTCACTTGGCAACCCATTGTCTACTATGTCATGGTATCTTTCCAACAATGCTTGTACCTCTGGTGGCAAACTTACTTTCTCCTTAGTTTCCTCCTTTGGTTTCACCATTACTGCACAACAAACTCCTTTCTCCTTCTTCATGGGTTTCAGAAACTCTTTCCCACTCAACAACATCACACTTGTCCCCACATGCTTCTCCTCATTAGGCTTTGGTAAAGGATCCATCTGAAACTTCTTCCCCAACTTGGTGACCACATAACTATTCCTTTCCCCATCATGCATTGCTTTGACATCATATTTCCATGGACATCCTAGAATCAAATGACTTGCATCTGTGTGTGTGTGTGTAAATGGGTACCTGTCAGAATCAACACAAACACTCAATAGGTCATTGCATTAGTTCAAATGGTTAGATAGAACGTTAGAAACCACTAATATCGGCCTATTGCCTTCTAACTAGAAAGAGTGTAATGAATAACATATTTAGCCCTTAGAATATGCTATAATTTAGTGACCAATACTATTCTAGCATGAAGGATTTTAGATTAAAAACAAGTTAAAATATGATAAAGCATGCAATCTAGCTCTAAAAGATGAAATGAGAATAATGTAAAAACATGAAATAATAGATGGAATATGATTCTAGGATTAATCTAGCAGCATAACAATACATTTTCAATCTAAGGTGAAGGCTTATTTGCTCTCAAAACAGGCTTCTATTTATAGAAGAATGGGAGAGAGAGAGGGGGGACAAGGCTCATTTATGAATTTGGAGACTCATAAATGAATATGTAAGAGCATTTAATGCCCAAGGCATTAATAAGGGAGAGACATGGGCTTAAGGCATCTTTATTAATGAAGGCATTAATGAAGGCCTTAAAGAGGGAAGGGAGGATGTAAGAGAATATGGACTTTAAGAAAGTCCAGCTTGAGAAAGTGGACTTTCTCAA
>MU224324.1:1342276-1385989 GCA_018584345.1 Thuja plicata | reverse complement strand
AAAATCACCTAGGATATTAAATTGATTAAAAGAATTATGCCAAGCAGTAACAGGGTCATTTGGACATAAATCAAGGGTATGATCACACTTAGGGAAAATAGGGTCCATAGTTGTGATAGACCAAATTCAGGTGGTTACAGCATCCATAGGTAGTATGTCACATAGGAATTTGTCCTTATACTCTCCAATCTCAAACTCCACCAAATTGTGTTCATCCACCACTATTTGTTGACCCTTATTCAACCATGAGACCTTATAGGGTGTGGTATGAGGTATCCTCCTTAGTTTCAATTTGTCCACCATCTCTGTGGATACTATATTCTCAGTGGATCCAGAGTCCACTATCACTTTGCAAATCTTCCCATGAGACCTACAAGTTGTCTTAAACAAGTTTTTCCTTTGAGGTGGATCTATATGATAGGCACTTTCAATAAAGTTCTCCTCAACATCAAGTTCTCTCCATCCACTACTGGCCCTTCCTTGGAGATGGGAGAAGTAAAATTTTTTGTGTCATCCTCTTGTACCAATTTATTCCTTCTATCCCCCATTAAAGATGAGGAAGTCTTTTCAGGACACCTGCCACTTGTGTGACCCACTTGGTTGCAGTTATAGCACCTACCAGTGAAAAATGAATTGGATCTTCCTTGGGATTGAAATATTCCTCTAGGAGGCCCTCTTCCTCTGTATCCTCCTCTCTGAAAAGATCCCCTAAACTGATTACCCCCATTGTTATTCATAGACTAATTATATTCCTTTCTATTAGGGCTTTGTCCCCTACCAAAGTTACTCCTTCCCCTTTGAAAACCTCTATTATTATTACCACCTCTTCCTCTTTGATGGAAGTTCCTCCTTCTAGCCTTATCTTCTGCTCTTAAGGTCAATTGAAAACATTTGTGAATACTGTCAGGAGCCATCATGCTAATATCATCTTGTATCCCTTGCCTTAGCCCATTGAGATACCTTTCCACTTTCTCCATTTCTTCTTCTTATTTCCTAGTTCTTAGGCTTAACTTGTGAAACTCCTCAGTGTAATCACTCACTATCATCTCCTTTTGTCTTAAGTTCTGCAACTTTTGGTACATTTGGATTTCATAATAATTTGGCAAGAATTGTGCCCTCAACCTGATTTTTATCCTCTCCCAAGAAACAATTTTTTTCTTTCCACTACTTACCCTATCATCATGCATCATATTCCACCATACCAATTCAGATCCCTTGAGTCTAGCCTTATCATAGCTAACCCTCTTCTCCTCTGAGATTTCTTTGTAATCAAATTGGTTGTCAATGGCTTCAAGCCAATCCAACAACTCTTCTCTATTCAGGCTGCCACAGTAATATGGTATGTGTTCCATGCTATCCTTGTTTAAGGACTTAAATGTATCTAAAAATACCTTTTGTCCTTTATCCATCTCAGGTTCCTTCCCTTTGTTTGATGATTCTTCTGTCTGAATTTCATCATCTCCATCACTCTCATCTCCCCATTCAGTGATCTTCTTCTTGCCCTTTGTCTCGAACACACTAGCCTTCTCCAAGAGTCCTTGAACCAATTCCACTATGGAATCCCTACTCATTTCCTTAGGAGGAATTTTTTCCACCTCATGACTCTCTTCCACTTTAGACATACACAACCTTCAAGAAAATATGGCTCTGATACCACTCTAATGCAGAGGGTTTGAAAATCTAGTGTTCTTCCTCACTCAAAGATACTCCTTGGTCTAACCCAACCATACAATGGTTGTTATTTATTGGATCTTCCCTCCAATAGGATCTCCAAGACCCTCTCTACCAAATTCTCCTCTAAGGTATAGTTGGTCTTTGGAAGATTTCAAATTTTCTAGGCTTGACTAATCCAATTAGCCCTCCAAATACCTAGGTCTCTCCACTAGAACTCCACCTAGAATGCCAACTCTCTGCTTAGGATCTTTCCACACATTCACCAAGAATCCTATCAACCTTCCTATCCCATCCTAGGTCATTTTGAACTCATACCAATACTTCAAGACTCTCTACCAATCCAATTGGTCTATATTTCACTAGGAAGCCTAATTGGCAATTCCCTAGTAGGTCTATTTTCACTGGTTTAGGTCCATTACTCCAAAAATTCCCAAATGATCCCACACAAGACCTTGAAAATATTCAAGGTATCCACCAACACTGTCAGAATCCAAAACCCTGACCTCTGGAAGCACTTATAACACTTGTTTCTTGTAGGCCCTAGATTTCAGCCTATTAATTAGGCCTCTAGACCAGTCAGCATAAATAATTTGCAAAATGATCTCCAATCTTTGATTCACCTCCTTCCACCTTTGAATCCTCTTAGGAGACTAACTAGGGCATCTAAAAATTCCACTAAGTCTTTCCCAAAATTTTATGAGTGCTCGTTCAAACTCTTTCCTCTCCCTGTCTTGGCTCACCTGGATTCACCAATTATCCATAAGGCTTCCTTATTGGCCTAGGAGATTCACTACAACAAAAAAAAGGAAAACCAAAATCGTATCTATAGAATCTAACCCTACTTCCCCCATGGTTTTAGTCAATTCCACCGGTGGGATTTTAGGGTAGAGCCATTTCTAACTAGGTAGCACTGTATTGTCTCTGTCAGACCAGTGAACTAAAAAAACTTGTAACTTTACACCTACTAAAATTCAAAGAAAACTATCTAATTCATATGAAAGAGAATTGAAATCAGTCCATTTCCATGGGACCCGATCTTCTCTACCAATCCATACAATAGCAAAGAAACAATGCAGAATGCTAGTAAATAGTTACAATCATCCATACAGAGGTGTCAAAAATAAGTGTTGCAATCCAAAATATCATTAATTATCCAAAAACATTTAATCCATGCTCATATACCAAGCATGGGGTAGTTACAATAGTTCTAACTACATTTTGCAAATTCTTGCAAAAGTTGCTCGAGTAACTTTCAAACTTGCTAGCAACTTTTTGCACTTTGTGAATTTTGACTTTCCTTGTCAACTCGATGGGTGAGTTTGACTTTAATGACCCTAGATAGGGTATATGGGGTCCTAAGACACCCCTCAAACCAAAATTACATTAAAATATCAAATTTTCACTTTTTAAACCAAAATGACCCTAAAACCCCTAATGAGCACTAAGGCTCTTACAAACATGAAATAAATACACCATTGTATCCAACCCATTGGATCTTATTCCAAACCACACACAACACCCTAACCAAACCTAAAAAACACCAAAACATCAAATAGGGAGGTTCCCTGCTCCAAGTATATATATAAATTCTTGATTTATATATTTTTATTTTTATTTCAATTTGTTTTTTTATTAAATGATTACATACATGTGTACAATTTTTTTCCAGGACAATTTAAGTCTGCAAAAGACTTTAATTGTCTATTCATGCAACATGCTAGATCCAACATTAAGTTTCTATGGAACTTCTTTGAAAGTGGACATGGTAAAGGAGAGCATGATGGAGCTCCTAGGAGCATGTGTGAAGCGTGCACTTTGCCAACATGAACTTGCAGGTACAAATGGTGTTCAATTTTTATATTTATTTCTTAATTTAATTTGCAAATAAGTACACATAAATTTACATATCTTATATATATATGGGCTTCTCCATTTTCTTTAAATTAATAATTCATTTATGTAGGTAATAGCATAGAGAATTCAAAGAAAATTGTTGAATGGTGCCAAAATCATTTTTCTAGTCATGACACAACATACAAAACACGTTATTTTTTGGAAGTGAAAGGTAAAATATTATGTTTAGATTCTTTTAAAATTTTATCAGGTGTATTTCACTTTTATCATAACTATTGATCTAAAAATGTAAATATTTCATTTCATATTTATAACAAATATTGATCATTCTAATCCTTACAATTTTCAAACAATTGTTGGTATTAGAATTTTACATCAAGTGATGACTATAAGAAACAACAAGCCTCCATTGATTCAAGTAAGAGAAAAATCATGCTTTTGTGCTGACTGTGTTGAGAAAAATGCAAATAGTCAGTGTGAGAATATTGCATATGGATATGTTTCACATTGGGAAATGAAACAATTAATTGGAATGCCTCCTTATGAATATGATGACAATGACATAAACATTCATGATCCTATATATTCGAAAGATCATGAATGTGTTTCTAATTTAGTTACAGGCGCATGTGCATGCATGTTCTTTTATTTAATTTAAATTTATCACAGGTGATGTTCATATTGTATCTTACTTTTTTTATTAATTTATGGGATCTATGTGTAAAGGTGATAAATTTTTTGTGGTTGCAGATCCTGACAAAACATAAGCTGTAGATTATTATCTACTAAGATGCACGAAAGAAAAATATAAATTGCTAGAAGTAACTGTGGATGGTGATGGACAATCATATCCAATTGGTTCAATTGTTATTGAAGGCACCTATTATCAACAAATGAAGATAGACAAAAATGATGTTCAATTTGTTGATTACATGCTTGACCAAAATATTCTACATTACAATTACTTGGTTATAGTGACAAAGCTACAATTTGAGACATTGCCAAAAAAAGGGCGTAGCAACCAATAATGGAGGTCTCATGTTGAATAACTTGAAAAACTTTTGAAGATAATAAAATATAGAGAGGATCCAAACTATATGTATTAGGAGGCTTAGGCTAAACTTTTTTTTGTCGCTCATACTTTCATATTTGAACTAGAGTTTGAACTCATATATAATTTGAGTTCTAGGACTGGATATATATATATATATATATATATATATATATATATATATATGGACCATATTAAAGTAGAGATTATTTTAATATCAGATATAGTTATTTATTTTGACATGGTTCAATGGTTTTGATATATAGTTATAAATGCTTTTATGTATGTTTTTATGTACAATTTGATGGTTCATGGGTTTTGATATATAGTTATAAATGCATTTATGTATGTTGTTATGTACACTATGATGGATCAATGGTTTTGATATATAGTTATAAATTTTTTTATGTATGTTGTTATGTATGCTTTGATGGTTCAAATGTTTTGATATATAGTTATAAATTATTTTATGTATGTCCCCTTAAGACATCACAACTTTAGATCCCATTAAGACATCCCCCTAAGACATCGTAATTTGATAAATTGCTTATATACCATTAGTTTAGATAAATTGTTAAATATCTCATTAATTTGATAAATTGCTTATATGCCATTAGCTTAGATACATTTCTTATATGCCATTAATTTGATAAATTTATTATACCTCATTAGTTTAGATACAACAGTTGGCAACATCTCATGCACCAGTGACAGTTTCCAAACCCTTTGGAAGAACCAAAAGGTTTGGACCCACCAAAGCCCTCTTATTAGGGGGTTGTGGTACATCAACATATGGTAATCTAAAATTATTTCCAAACCTCCCCTTACCCTACCCAACATGTCGTGGAAAATATGTGTAATCAACATCATAACCTAATGAAATTCTACAAATAATTGTTTGTAGAAATATTGTAGAAACTCATCCTTTTGCGGCCACATATGATGTGTCGCCAACCATCTAGGGTATATGAATGGAGTGAAATATATATCCTCACATTTAGTGACCTGATATCCTCTATTCATTGTCTTCTTAGTGTAAAAGGGGAACATGGATTTGACATTGGCAACTAAAACAACCATATCAATGTGTCTTCATCTAAAAGTGCCACTAACACTACCGGATAAAGAGCATAAAATGCATCAATGTTTGGGTTATCATAGGGATTTTATGATTGAGAAAGGTCAACATACACATAATCTCATCTCTAATGGAAGATAAAAAAAATTCCTAGTGGGAAAGAGAACAATATTTTGCAAAGTTTGCTCTGTGGCATGCAATATCTAGATGGTCATGTGATGTGTCCACTCCCTATCCTTGGGAGTATTGTGAGAAGACCTATGTGAGATCTTATCTCTATCTATATGGATACTCTTCTTAAATTAATGATGACCCTGATGACATATAACTGATTAAATATTTGGAGATGTTAAGTTGGTGACACCGAAATGCAAAAAGATAATGCAAGACATTAAATCAGTTAATGGATTGTATTGTCATTGATGTCAACTTGATATAATCTAATTGGTTATATACAAAGTGCCAAAGACTTCATAGAATCAAAGAGATAAAGATTATGTTTTCAGTAATGCATAAAAGATTAGCATTCACTAAGTGACTGCAAACATCGATAGCTAGTGGAACCCGAAGGATAGAGAAAACCGAGAGCAAAGTCACAGTGATGCCTGAGCAAGAAAACCAACAAGCATTACTGACAAGTAGAATCACAAGCATTACTAATGGCTAGAATTACAATGTTACCTGATGGATAGACAACACCAACAGAGAAGCCTGAGGAGAATTGAAGTGTTGACCTAAGCTATCAAAGAGTCAAAACACTGAAAGGAACTGAAGTTCAAAAACAAAAAAATACTTAGCTGGCAGAGCTAAAGATAGACATAACTAGTTGTTAACATTTTTTTCATCGACAAGTTAAAGCCAGAGATAAGTAAAATATTTAAAGTTGTTTTATCCAGTTGGAAAGAATATTTCTACAATATAAAATAGGAGTAAATATTTAAATCAAGATTGGATAAGATTGCGGATCACGCCAAGAACAAGAAAATCAAGAAGTGACAAATGGTGATATCATGTCTATAAAGAGACAATCTAATTCATTATGAATTAGGGGAATGAATAAAAAAGAAGGATGCTGAAGAGAAACTGATCAAGAAAAACTTCATACAGTCCTGATAAATCAAGCTCAGGAAAGAGCTAAAGATTTCTGTGAACACCGAGCAATAGAGAAGCAAAACACTACTGAGTAGAAAGAAGTGGAGAAAATTTATTGAAAGATACAATGATCAGAAAGGTATAATGAGCTTACAATAGATATGAAAATCTGCAAGTATAAGTTGTATGTATGAACAGATCATTTACTATTTCAATTTAACCATTGATTCAGAAAGTCTCTTAACCGAGCAGGATTTAAATATCCTTTCTATATTGAGATACATCCCAAGGAGTATCAATAAGTTTGATCATGAAGATAGCATGAGATTCTAGATACCATTTGACAAACTACACTAGGTTTGGTCATAGAAGGTAGCATAGAGATGCCCGATATCAAGTGACAAAATATTCTATTTAAATCCTCTAACAAGGTCACACCTAACAATGTGTTTGTAACCTTTAACAGGGTTGGTTCTTCACCGAGCTCACTTCAGAAGAGTGAAAATTTTGGGTTACCGGTCCCAAGTGGTTTTTTTTCCTTAGCAAGGTTTCCACATTAAAAATCCATGTGTCAATGTGTTTATGATTCATTACTTTAGTATTTTGCATTACACATAACTAATCTAGATTGATCGGTGTACTCTAAGCAATTTACTGTTTTTCAGTAAATGAAAGACTGATATTTAGTAAACAGTAAGAATAAGGTTTAAGAATGAACTCCAAGAAAAATTTATTTGATAATTTTATTTTAAGGCATACATCTTGTAGGACTGGAGATAACTATAGGCTTAATATTGTGGTACTAAGTTTTTGGGTTGATTTATTGGAATATTTTTGAGGCCACTAGATGTCATGTGATCTGAAATATATGAAAATATATATGAATCTTCATGTGTGGATACATTAAATAGAATTAAAAAATAAATTCATATTTATATAAACAAATAAATCATTGTACAAATACTCTAAGAAAGATGAATCATTGTACTTGAATATTGCTCGTAAGTTCATTCTAAACAAGATGAATTTCATGTCATATAAACATTGAAAACATTATTCATACATGTAAACATTTTAAACTACATCCTAACTATATAAACATTACATAAACATTCTTTACAAGATGAATTGACTCTACATAAACATCAAAAACATTAGATAAACATTAAACATTAGATAAACATCAAAAACATTAAACATTAGATAAACATGTATAATGTTGATATATATATATATGCTTTGATGTACATATACCCCTATTGTGGCATCTAAGAGAATCAACATGTATAATGGTTTTGACATCCCCTTAAGACATGTTCAATGGTTCAATGTCTTTTATAATGTTTCAATATGTATGCTTTTATGTAAATTTATAATATTGATATGTATGATTTGATGTACATATACCCCTATTGTGGAATCTGAGAGAATGAACATGTATAATGGTGTTGACATCCCCTTAAGACATGTATAATGGTTTTGACATCTCCTTAAGACTAGTTAAATAGTTAAATGGCTTTGATAATATTGGTATCTATGCTTAAATTATGTACATGTATAATGTTGATGTATATTCTTTGATGGTTCAATGGTTAGATAAACAGTAAAAGAATGAATTTGCAAGATCAACATTATAAACATTACAAGATGAATTTGCTAGAGATAAACATTAAAAACATTACATAAACTAGAAAAATTGTGATGCAACCCTTGGTAGCTAGGAACACTAATATAAATCACGATAAGACACTAGAGAAATATATTATACCCCTATTGTGGCATTTAAGAGAATCAACACAATTTGGTGCCAATAGGATAATAAGGTCCTATGGAAGATTAAAAAGGTTAGTGCACATGTCATATAACTAATAATATGGAAAAGGCTCTATCATAACCATTAGAACCCGATTGAGATGTGAAGGTTCACAATGTGATTTGGGAAGCAGAACTCAAGTTATGTCCTCCAATGTGGAAATATGGCTACTTACGATACGATTGAATCATAATAAGGCTTCTTGAAAATTTATGAGTATATGGTATGTCAGTGTTGTGTTATTGCAATAGATTTGTGAATGGTTTAAGAATTTTTTGTATTGATGATGATACATGGCTTGTGATGTTTGGTTTGAGGTGGTGTGTATGCTTGATTTTGATTAGTTCCTTGGTATTATCGATGTGCAATTGCATTAATGTTTTGGTAAGTAGGATGTTGATTTGGTAAGACTTTTATTTTGGAAAGTGTTCATGGGGTTTGTATCATAGGTGTTGTTTGTGGAAAGTGTGTTTTTATGTTGAAGTGAGGGTGTAGGGTTTCGGTTATATAGGACATGAGTATGCATTTTCTATTGTGTCATTTACTATAGTTTTCTATTGCAATAATATAAAATTTAAAAAATATTTAAAATGTTAAATTTAACCATTTAATCTAAATCATTTACCCTAAACATTAAATTTAAAAGTAACCGAAAAAATTTAGTAAAAACATTTAAAAGTAAAACTTTTCCAATAATAAAACATTAAAAAACCTCTATTATATATATAACATTACAAAAAATTCCCCCTACCTTGTACTCAATTGAGTACCCCCTTAGCCCCTCTCCCACTCTAGCAAGCTTGCATTGTGCAAATGAGGGGCTAAAAAGGCGCGATGAGGTTTTATATTTAGGTTTTTTCGGCTGAGTAGAACTCAACCGAATCGTACTCAGCTGAAAACCCCTTCCATGCATCCTCCATGTAGGTGCCACATGGTACCACACATTTTTGACTGAAGCTTACTCTGTGGAACTCTACTCGGTCAACTTTTAATTGGTGGGATCCTTCCAGTTAGCCTAAAGTGTGACACAAGATTGTACTTTTACCCTACTATTATCATCAAACTGAAAGTTAAAACTGATTTCAAGTTTATATATTTTCCTATGAGATCTCCCTTGGAATGATGAGAAATTTCTATAACATTTTGGTTTGAATCCACCTTATATTCCCCATAGTTATCACACATAATTTGGGTACCATCATAGGAATATTCCATAATGTTATCCACGTTGCATAACAAAGGTGTTGCCTCTTGATGAAGGAAATAAGTATAACTGTTGTCATTAAATTTAAAATTATCATCTGTTAGTTTACCCTACTAATGATGGTTTACTAAGGGGGGGGTTGAATAAAAAAATATTGAAACTTTAAACTTTAAATCTAAACCTTGGATTCAAATCGGTGAATCAAATAATAGAAACAACTAAAACTTGTAAACATTTCACAAAATTGATAAACAACATATAATATAAGAAAATAACATTCACAGTTATCAAGTATCACATGTAACACTAGATTTAATGAGGAAAACCAATTTGGGAAAAACCACCGTGGGAGTTGTCACCCACAAAAAGAAATACTCTTATGAAGTATGCTCAGTTAAGAGCCAATCTGGTTAAAGATTACAATGCACATTTATTAGATGTGACCCTTTTAGGGGATTTAACTTAGACCTATTAAGATCTTCACCCTGTTAGAGTGGCTTGGTTATAGGTCTTCAACATTCATCCTAGAATGTTACCTTTCTCAAGGATTTACAAAAGGACTTTTTACGTCCACTCGGTTAAGAGATTTTCTATTACAACTATTAGTAAGCAACAATGTACTAATTTGACCTATGATTATGAAACTATAATTTTCTTGATTAGATCCCTTGTTTTCTCTCTGAAACTTACTGGCATCCATAACTCATCACTCACTCCTCTAGACTGGTTCTTCAACTCTTTCACCACTTTTCTCGGCAGCTTTTCAACTATTCAATTCGCCAGCAACTTTGTATAAACATACAAACTCATCAATATATAGGAATCTATTTTACCTCTTAATCTTATTGATTAGGTTTTCCTTCAATTGCGCTCAGTTTTCAGATCATCTCCAATGAGCTAATACAATGTATTTGTAACTCGGTTAGGCGGTTAACCTTGCCTTGTGACTTGCACTTTTCTTGAACTCACAACTTTCTTTTTGTCACTTAATCTACATCTCAGATTTTGAACTTGACTTTTCATGATCATAGATCTTGTAACAAACTTTTCCTTCATCCTTAGCATTTTCTTGATCTTTTTGCCTTCGCATTAAATTCATTCTTCTCATTGAGTCCAATCTCTATTCAAACTCTATTTTGTGCTTGGTGACTTCGGTGAATATCTTCACTTGGTGTCTGACTTCACTTGGTTACCAACCTTTCTCGGTGACTGACCTTTCTTGGTTTTCAACTTCACTTAGTGACTATCTTTACCTTTCTCGAAAGACTAACACTTCACTGCTTAGTAACTAGGATGTTTCCTTTACCGACTTGTGACCTCTCTGCTTTACCGACTTGACAACATCAATAATTAAGTAAAAACAGCTATCCCAATAGTTCCTTATCATTGTCTGATCTTTATTATTTTCCCAAATAAGTTCCTCTCCAATTGATATGGAAACTTAATATAAACTAGAAATCAAGTGCTTGACATCAATGAAAAACTAACAACTAATCTATCCATTCTACTTGCTTCTATTCTTCTGAACTCGGTCTTCATCACTATTACCATCAGTTGGTTAACAATCTCCCTCTTTGGCATTGATGGAAACACTATTAATTGATGATGGTATACTCTGATCTTTGTGTACTATCTCTTCTCCCTCTTAGCTTGTTCTTACTCTTTGCCTCCAATCACATTCTCCCTCTTACATGTAGTTTCCTTTACTTCTATTCATCACTTACTTCTCCCTTGTACTTACTTCTCCCTTACGGAATAATCAATTACATACTTCTCCCTCTTTGAAAACAATGCCAAAGATCCATATGATGAACTACAACTGATTATATGTTTGAAGTCATTTGTTGATATTCAACCGATTTGTAGAAGTGATGATAAACATTATCAGTTAATATATTGTCATTGATGTCAACTTATTTGAGTGTTATTATGGTGGAAAACATTTTTTATGTGTTGAAGATTTGGAACAAACAATATTTATGCGTTTGGTAAAATGAAGAATTTTGTATACACCGAGAGACAATGCAAACCGAGTAAAACATAGTGTATACTGAGCAATAGTGTTAACTGAGCAAGGGATTTCTGACACAACACGATTAATACTAAGACTGAGAAATTAATTCTAATTGTGGCCGACTTGGATGTTGATCTGGAAATTGATGATTTTGAGGTAAAAGATAAATTTTTTTATTTGATCAAATGATTATGAAAATGCAAGGAAGATTGGACAACACAGAGTGAAACATGTTTTTAACACAGCTACCAAGGAAGGTTCAAGTGGGAAAATGAATGATGGATATTAAGCAGAAAGATCTGAAGGATGAAAATTAAATGATACATGATGTCTATATAAGAGATAAGAGATTCATTTCTGAATCATGTGTTGTTGATAGATGCTGAAGCATATATGCAAATTTGATGCATGACTAATTAAATTGGTTAAAGACAGAACTGAGCATTTCTGCAGACATCGTCAAACAAACAGAGAAAGAGGATTACCAAGAAGAAAAAGTATGAGATCAATTGAATTGAACAAATTGATTAGAGGTATTATGTACTTAGAATAGATCTGAATATCTACAAATTAGAGTTGTATTTGAATCAGATCATTAATGTATCATTTTAACCATTGTTACAGATAAATCTCTTAACCGAGTGGGATAGTGAATCCTTATTATAACATTCAAAGAATGTTGATTGTTTTCTTGTTGACCCCATAGTGAATGCCTAGTTAAGAGAGAACTATTAGTTTTAAATCCTCTAACAAGGTCACATTTAATAGTGTGCATTGTAACCTTTAACAGGGTTGGCTCCTCACCAAGCTCACTTCAGAAGAGTGAAAATATTTTGGGTTACTGATCCCAGGTGGTTTTTTCCCTTAATAGGGTTTCCACCTTAAAAATCTGTGTCAATGTGTATGAATGTTGTGGATTGTTATTTTACTTTCCACTTTCTTTTATTGACCTAGATCGGTAATCACAGTATAAATTTACTGACACTTGGTAAATACTGTTGATGAAAGTTTAAGTTTGCAGAATACATTTTCACCGAGCTGAGTTTTATATGATTGAATTCATTTTGGTATACATCTAGAGAAATTTGGGACTGTAGGATAATTTTTTAGGAAAATGATTCTAACTGATTCACCCCCCTCTCAATTATTCTAACAATTGGTATCAAAGCTATCTATGCTTATCAAAGGGAGCATACAGTGCTTAGAAGAAAGTTTTAAAGGAATTGAGCTAAAGATCACAAGATGTATAAGAGAGATGCACCTAAGATGAATAGGGATAACTTTGAGACATGGAAAAGCAGAATGAGATTATACCTATCAGGAATTGCAAGCAACATTGAATATTTTCTAGACAATGAATTCATATTACCTACTGGACCTTTGACAATATATCAGTTGAAAGAGAAACATGAGAATAACCTTATCATGGTGGAGAATGCCTCTTCACTTACCGATTCTGAATTTGAAGATATCAAGACATGTGTAACTGCTAAGTAGATATGGGATCATCTTACACTATTTTATGGAGGAGATGAAAATGTAATGAGAGCCAAAGCTGAAAGTATTCATGGAAAGTTTGATGAAATGCGAATGAAGGAAGGATAAAACACCACACAATACACTAACCAACTTAAATAAGTTGTGAATTCTATTCGAGGATCTGGTGGAACCATTGATGAAGACACAATTGTGAGTAAGATTTTTAGAACTGTATTGCCTATTTATTCTATAAGAGTCTCTACAATTCATGAACTGAGAGTAGCACCTGGAAATAACATTATTGTTGATAGTCTTGTTTGAAGATTGATTTCTTTTGAGCTGAATAATTTTGACAACACTATTGTACCATCTATGGAATCCGCATTTATGTCTACTTTGAAAATTGGTAAATCTAGTAGCAAATACATAATCAGAATTAACAATGAAAATGATAGTGCTGACAAGGAACTTGATGAACTTGAAGCTTTAATGGTTAGAAGATTACACAGAGGTAAAGGAAGATATAAAGGTAAAATACCTTTGATATTCTTTAATTGTAAAGAGATTGGCCATTTTTCTGCAAGATGCCCTAACAAAAAGAATGATGATAGAAATGATAGATCTAATGATAGAAAGGATGACTGAGACTTCATAAGAAACTGACAGTATGATCGAAGAGATGATCGAGATTACAAAGATAAAGGTAAGAAATATTGTTACATTGGTCAAGATAAAGTGAATGACAGTAACTCAGATAGTGATGAAGATACTGAGATAATATTTGTAGCATTAAAAGATGATTCAGATGAGGATGAAAGGTATGTAGAAACAACTCTTATCTCTAAAGTTAGTAAACATAACATTTGGGTTATTGATAGTGGCTTTACACATCACATGACTGGTGATAAAGGAAAATTTGAATTTCTTGAACATTATGATGGAGGATCAGTAAGAATGGGAAATGATACACCTTATCAAGTGAAAGGAAAAGGTACTGTTATGCTGAATAATCAAATCATATGTCAAAATGCTTATTGGGTAAAAGGGCTTAACTACAATTTTTTTAGTGTTTCACAGTTGAATAACACAGGTCACCGAGTTGCATTTGAGAATGGAAAATCTAGAATCTATGATGGAAAAGGAAAATTGATCGGTACTGGTGAATAGTCTAAAGGTAACCTATTCTATCTTGACATAGCTAAGACTACTTTTTTATTGGAAATTAATGAAGATATATGGCTATGGCATAAAAGACTTTGTCATTTAAATTTTGACAACATGGTTAAGATTAGTAGAAAAATAAAAGTTAGAGGCTTACCAAGCTTATCTAAACCAGACCATGTAATGTGCAAAAAATGTCAAATGTGAAAGATGTCAAAATCTAGTTTCAAGAGCAACAATTTATCATCTAATAATATTTTGGAGTTAGTTCATACAGACCTATGTGGACCAATGAGAACACAAAGCTATTGTGGAGACATATATTTTATTTTATTTGTTGATGACTACTCTAGGATGATGACTGTCATGTTCCTAAAAGAAAAATCTGAAGCATTTAAGATGTTTAAGTGGTATAAGACTAAAGTGGAAAAAGAAACTGATAGAGATCTAAAGTTTTTGAGATTAGATAGAGGAGGTGAATTTATTCTGGATGAGTTCACTAAATTTTTTAATGAGTATGGAATCAAAAGACAGGTTTCTGCTTCAAGGACACCACAACAGAACAAGATTGTTGAAAGAAGGAACAAATCAATTGTTGATTGTGCTAGGGCGTGGATGATTGAGAAAGGAGTTTCACAAATTCACAAACATACTGAAGAGAATCAATCAGCACAATAGTTTACACATTGAACCAAGTACAACTGAAAAAATATTCAAACAAAACACCTTATGAGCTATGGTATGGGTATACACCGAATGTAAGTTATTTTAGAATATTTGGTAGTCAGTGTTATATTATGAAAGATGAGAGAAATGACAAATTTGATTCAAAAAGTGATGAAGGAATATTTCTTGGATATTCTACTAAGAGTAAAGCTTACAAATGTTTGAAAAAAATAACTAACAAAATCATTGAGAGTGCAAATGTGAAAGTGGATGAATTTGTCGAGCTAAATGATGAGGACAACATGAAAGAATCTGAAGATTACATTAAATTTTTTTACTGGGAAGAACCTGATATTATACCAATGCAGATGCCTAGCATTACTGGGCAACAGATTAATTTTACCATACAATAGGTAGCACAAACCGAGAATCAGGAAAATGCTGAAATAGAAGATCATGAACAGAAGACAATATAGTTGCAGAAGAATATGATGAAGGACCAAGAACTGAACCTGTACTTTCTAGATATGTAAGAAGACACCATCCACGGGATCAGATCATTAGAGATAAAAGAGAAAGCATATTGACAAGAAGTAATTTTAGAGATTACATTTATTTAATTTTTGAATTTGAGCCTAAGAATGTTAGATATGCATTAGAAAATGAAGAATGGTTTAATGCCATGAATGAGGAAATTGAGAAGATACAAAAAAATAAGACATGGACATTAGTACCAAGACTAAGTGATAAAAATATCATTGGCACCAAATTGATTTTTAGAAAAAAATTGAATGAAGATGGGAATGTAAATAGAAATAAAGCATGATTGGTTTGCAAAGGGTATGCACAAGAAGAAGGAATAGACTATGGAGAAACCTTTGAACTAGTTGCTAAACTTGAAGGAGTAAGAATACTACTTGCATATGCTGAATATAAAAGATTAAAGGTATATCAAATGGATGTGAAGTCCACATTTTTGAATGGAATACTGGAAGAGGAGGTATTTATTGAACAACCAGAAGGATTTGTTGATCTTGATCAGACACACATGGTATGTAAGTTACACAAAGCTTTATATGGACCGCAGCAAGCACCAAGAGCATGGTATGAAAGATTTCATTCATATCTAATAAGTATTGGATTTATTAGAACAAGTGACAACGTCAATTTGTATTTAAAAGGAGGAAATGATGATAAGACACTTATTGCTGAGATATTTGTTGATGATATCATATTTGGAGGTAATGATAACTTATGCACTTCATTTTCTAATGAAATGAGGAAAGAATTTGAGATGTCGATGTTTGGTCAGATCAAATTTTTTCTAGGATTGCAAATTTTACAACAGACTATAGGTATCTACATTACTCAATCAAAATACATCAAGGAAGTACTAAAAACATTCAAAATGGAGGAATCAAAACCAGCCAGAACATCTATGGTGACATGATGCAAATTGACAAAAGAAGACAAGACACTTGAGGTAAATCAAACCTTGTATAGATCTATGATTGGTAAATTGATGTATGTTTTTCACACAAGACCTGACATAGCACATGCAGTTGGAATAGTTGCAAGATTTTATACTAACCCCAAGGAATCACATATGACCATTGTAAAAAGAATTTTTTAGATATTTGAAGAATACTGAGGATTATGGACTATGGTATAAAAGAGAAGGAAAATTTGAATTGAAAGTCTATACGGATGTTGATTGGGCTGAGAATATAGATGATAGAAAAAGTACTACTCGTGGAGCATTCTTTATTGGAGAAAGACTAGTTACTTGGATTAGCAAGAAGCAAGGATGCATATCTCAGTCAACTGTTGAAGCAGAGTATGTTGTTGTTGATGCAAATTGTTCTAACATAGCATGGATAAAATAATTGTTGAAAGGAATGAATGAAGAGATCACCGAACCAGTGATGATTATTGTGATAATACAAGTGCTATAAATATTTCAAAGAATCCTATGATGTATGCAAAGACAAAGAACATATCTATAAAGTATCACTACTTGAGGGAACAAGTACAAGGAAAACAAGTAATACCAGAATATTACAATCAAAAGAACAACTTGTAGACATATTCACCAAACTGTTACCAAAGGATACATTTGAGTACTTGAGAGGTAGACTAGGGGTTTGTCCCTTATCTATTGGTAACTAAGCAGATTAGGAGGTTGCATCAACCTACATGAAATCAAAATATCAATCATGTTGATGAAAAGATGAATTGGACCAACACAGAGATAATAGTACACTGAAAGGTACCTACTGCACTGAAAATTAGAGATATTTTATCTGGATACTGAAGAGGTGCATATTTTTTATTTTTGGTATTGTTGTCAAAGGGAGAGATATATCAATGAAATATCAGGGAGAGAGTTGATTAATGAAATATCTATCCACTAAAGGGAGAAAAGAGAAAGGGAGAGAAAATACATATCTAATCTACAGAGAGATTCAAGAGCTGAATAGTCAAAACTACAGAGAGAGTCTGCACAGTGAGTATTTTGTTTATACTGACACATATTATATTCAAGCTAGGGAGAGATACTGAATAGTTTCAATTGTAGAACAAAAGTTTGGTATTTTTTGTATGGAATTTTATATTGCATATTTCATATTATGCTTCCATCAATGCCAAAGGGAAAGATTGATGAACTACAACTGATTATATGTTTGAAGTCATTCGTTGATATTCAACCGAGTTGCAGAAGTGATGATAAACATTATCAGTTAATATATTGTCATTGATGTCAACTTATGTGAGTGTTATTATGGTGCAAAACATTTGTTATATATTGAATATTTGGAACAAACAATATTTATGTGGTTGTTAAAATGAAGAGTTTTGTATACATCGAGAGACATTGCAAATTGAGTAAAACACAGTGTATACTGAGCAACAGTGTTAACCAAGCAAGGTATTTCTGACACAACATGGTTAATACTAAGACTGAGAAATTAATTCTAATTGAGGCTGACTTGGATGTTGATCTAGAAATTGATGATTTTGAGGTAAAATATAAATTTTATTATTGATCAAAAGATTATGAAAGTTTAAGGAAGATCAGATGATAGAGAGTGAAATGTGTTTTTAACACAACTGTCAAGGAAGGATCAAGCGGGAAAATGAAAGATGGAGATTAAGTGGAAAGATCTAAAGGATGAAAATTAAATGATACATGATTTCTATATAAGAGACAAGAGATTCATTTCTGAATCATGGGTTGTTGATAGATGTTGAAGCATACATGTGAATTTGATGCATGACTGATCAAACTGGTTAAAGATAGAACCGAGCATTTCTACAGACATCGTCGAGCAAACAAAAGAAAGAGGATTAATGAGTAGAACAAGTATGAGATGAACTGAAGTGAACAAATTAATCAGAAGTATTATGTACTTAGAATAGATCTGAATATCTGCAAATCAGATTTGTATTTGAATAAGATCATTATTGTACCAGTTTAACCATTGTTACATATAAATCTCTTAACCGAGTGGGATAGTGAATCCTTATTATAACATTCAAAGAATGTTGATTGTTTTCTTGTTGACCCCATAGTGAATGCCTAGTCAAGAGAGAACTATTAGTTTTAAATACTCTAACAAGGTCACATTTAACACTATGCATTGTAACCTTAAACAGGGTTGGCTCCTCACCGAGCTCACTTCAGAAGAGTGAAAATATTTTGGGTTACCGGTCCTAGGTGGTTTTTTCCCTTATTAGGGTTTCCATGTTAAAAATCTATGTGTCAATGTTTATGGATGTTGTAGATTGTTATTTTACTTTACACTTTATTTTATTGACCTTAATTAGTAATCACAATATTAATTTAATGACACTTGGTAAACACTATTGATGAAAGTTTAAGCTTACAGAATACATTTTCACCAAGATGAGTTTTATATGATTGAATTTTTTTTGGTATACATTTGGAGAAATTTGGGACTGTAGGATAATTTGTGAGGAAACTGATTCTAGATGATTCACCCCCCTCTCAGTTATTCTAACACATACTCCCCAAATTTTTTTCAGGTAGTTAATCATACCTTGCATGTACTGATTTCTCTTTGTATACATAAATCATTTCACAACTTTGGGAATCACCTAAAGTGTGATCACTTAGCATCAAATCAAAATTCAGATATTCTAATATGTCCTAGAAATGATGCAATGTTCCTCTTGCATTAATGAATGTTGGATTGGGGTAGGACCCCTAATTTACCTATGAGATACTCAAAAGCATCCTTCGGTAGTGATTTTGTGAATATGCTAACAATTTTTTCTTTTGAATTCACTTATTATAACATTAAAAGTGTGTCTTGTACTTGCTCTCTCAAGTAATGATACTTGATAGATATGTGCTTGGTCTTTGAGTGCATTACCAGATTCTTTGATATGTTTATAGCACTTGTACTGTCACAATAGATAGTGACTAGATCGGTGATCTCTTCTTGTATACCTTATAGTAGCTATTTGATCCACATAACATTTGCACAATTCATAGTTGCAGCAACATACTCAGCTTTGGTAGTAGTTGTGATATACAACTTTTTTTCTTGCTTTGCCATATAACTAGTCTTTCTCTTAGAAAGAAAGATCCTCTGCTTGTACTCTTTCTTTCATTGATGTTTCCAACCCAATCAACATCAATATAGACTTTCAAGTCAAAGTCTCCTCCTTTATTATATAGTAGGTCAAAATCCTTAGTGTCTTTCAGATATCTAAAAATTCTCTTAATTGCAGACATATGTGTTTCCTTCTGATCAGAATAAAACTTTGCAATAATCCCTATTATATGAGTAATACAGGATCTGTTGTGCACTACATATTGTAACTTACCAATCATGGATCACTAGAGTGTCTCATTGACTTCTTGTGACTTATCCTCTTCATATAACTTGTAGCCAGTGACCATCAATGTTTCAACCAGTTTTGAGTCATCCATACCAAAGGTCTTTAGGATCTCCTTAATATATTTTTATTGTGTAATATAGATCCCATCCTTTATGTCTTGAATTTTAAGTCTAATAATGAGTTTAATCCATCCAATCATAGACATTTCAAACTCCTTTATCATCTCCTCAGCAAAATATCTGCACAATATGTCATTGCCTCCAAAGATAATGTCATCAACAAATATCTCAACAATTAAAACTTTGTTAGTACTATCACTAGTTCTTTGAAATCCTATTTTGATTAGATATGAATGCAATCTTTCATACTATGCTCAGGGTGCTTGTTTCAAGCCATATAGTTCTTTGTGCAATTTATATACCATTTCTCAGCTAGTATTCTCAGCAAATCCTTTAGCTTGTTCAATATATACTTCCTCTTCAAGAATACCATTGAGAAATGCAGACTAAACATTCATTTGTTTAACTTTGAATCCCTTATAAGTCGCATATGCTAGTAGAATCCTTACTCCTTTTAATCTAGCAACAAGTTCAAAAGTTTCACCATAGTCAATTCCTTCTTCTTGTGCATACCCCTTGCAAACTAATTTTTCTTTATTTTTTATTACATTACCTTGCTCATTCAACTTTTTTTTGAAAATCCACTTAGTACCAATTAAATTCTTATCTTTTGGTCTTGGTACCAAAGTCCATGTATTATTATTTTGAATTTGATCTATCTCTTCCTTCATTGCTTTCATCCAATCTTCACTTTCTAAAGCATCTTTTACTTTTATCAGTTCAAGTTTAGATATCAAACATGTGTTTTTATGTTACCTTTCTTCTTTTCAAAACTCCAATAGTCTTGTCTCCAATTATTTTACTCGGTGAGTGGTGCCTCTTTACATAATTTTCCAACACAGGCTCAGTAGCTGTTGGTATCTCTCCATTTCCATCATTTGGTGGAAGCTCTCTCTGCTCATCTTATTCCTTGGTTTGTTCTTTCAGTAAGGTGTCAGGAATCTCAATTTGTACATAGACAAATCTTTGATAATCCTCGGGTTCCTTCTTGTTGTCTTCATCATTCTTCTCTGCAAATTCATCAATCCTCACATTTTCACTTTCTATAATTTTGTTAGTATTCTTATTCAAACATTTGTAGGCTTTTCTCTTAGTAGAATATCCCAAAAATATTATTTCGTCTCCTTTAGAGTTAAATTTACCATCTCTTGCATCTTTAATAATATAACACCTACTAAATCGATCAGATTTCCACAATCCATAAGAATTTACAATTTGATTTCTGGATTGGATTTCTGGATGCTAAAAACTACACACAATCAAATCCAAAAATCAAATTGTAAATAACACCTACTTCCAAATACTTTCAAGTTAACTTACAATTGGTTTGTGTCCTTACCAGATCTCATAAGGTGTTTTGTTAGCTCCCTTCTTCAGTTGGACTTAGTTAAGTGTATAAGAAGTAGCGTTGACTGCTTCTCTCCAGAAGGTTTGATAAATCCCATTCTCAATCATCATTGTTCTAGCACAATCCAAAATGGATATGTTTCTAATTTCAGCTATATCATCATGTTTTGGTGTTCTCAGTGCAAACATCTACCTCTTTATACCATGTTCATTGTAGAAGAGTGTAAATTCATTAGATGTAAACTCTCCACCTCTGTTAGATCTTAGACATTTCAGTTGTCTCCCTATTTCTTTTTCAACTCTAGCCTTGTACTACTTAAACATTTTAAATGCACCAGATTTTTATTTTAAAAACATAACTGACATCATCTAGAATAATCATCAACAATCAATATGAATTATCTATCTCCATAGTATCTTTGTGTTCTCATGGGGCCACATAGGTCAGTGCGTACCAATTCCAATATACCTTGTGTATTATAGGTTTTTCTTGTAAAGCTTAATTTAGTCATCTTACCTACTTGACATCCCTTACACAATACATTCTCAGGTTTATCTAGACTTGGTAGACCTCTTACTTTTTTCTTCTTACTCACTTTGATTAAGTTGTCAAATTTAACATGACATAGCCTTTTGTGCCATATCCATACATCTTCAATCTTAGAAAACAAACAACTCTTTATGGATGTGTCAAGGTAGAATAAGTTACCTTTAGATTGACCTCTAGTAGCAATAAGACTTCCCTTCTTATCAATTACTTTTACCTTCTTGTTTTTAAATTCCAGTCAGTGACCTGTATTATTTAACTGTTCCACACTCAACAAATTGTATTTCAAGCCTTTAACCCAATAAACATCATCACACTTAGTATTGTTCATCAAAATTATAGAACCTTTTCCCTTCACAGGATATGGGGTGTCATTTCCAAATCTAACATTACCACCATTATTCTCTTTCAAAGTAATAAACTTATCAATATCACCAGTCATGTGGTATGAGCAACTGTTGTCTATAATCCATGTACCATTTTTACTTACTTGTGATAATAGGGATTTTTCTTCAACATACCTTTCTTTACCAGACTCATCTTTAAAAACAACATATACAACTTCTTCTTTATCATCACCAGTGCCATCATTAGATGAACCTCCTTCAGCAATGTATCATGCTTTATTTTCTTTGTTCTTAAAGTCTCTAAATCTTCTAAATATGTTCCCATTCTTGTTGTTGTCTCTATTATCTTTCTTATCATTGTTATTAGGACAATTAGAAGCTATGTGACCAATCTTATTGCATGAAAAATATTTCAAAGGTAGCTTACCTCTATAATTTCCTTTACCTCTTGGTAGTCTCCTAGCCAATAATGCTTCAAATTCAGCTTCATTCATTTCATCTTTAGTGTATAGATCTTCAAGGTCACTCTTACAACTATGAAATATTTCACTAGCACTACTTGCATATCCATCACTAGATCTAGAATTTGTAGACTTTCCAATAGTCAAAGATGAATTGAATGTAGATTCAATCTTAGAAGTAGCAGACAAACTATTATTAAAATCATTCAGCTCAAAACTAGTTAGCTTACTGATTGTAGCATCCAAAGTAACAACCATCTGTGGAATGGATCTCAACTCTTGAATAATAGAAACTCGAATGGCATAGATAGGTAGCAGTGTTCTAAGAATATTTATTGTAACATCTTCTTCATTAATGGTTCCAATGGAACATCTAATAGAAATAATAATCTTCTTTAGTCTTGTGTTGTATCTTGTAATTTTTTATCCTTCTTTCATTCTCATTGATTCAAACTTTCCTCTTAAGCTTTCAGGCTTAGCTTTCTGAACATGTTGATCTCTACCAAAAACTAGTGTAACCCTATCCCACATCTTCTTAGAAGTATCACAACCTTCTAAATCATTGAACTCTAGATCAGTAAGAGTAGAAGATATCTCTATTATCACTTGTGTATGTTCTTTTCTTTCTCTTAACTGCTCAAGTGTCAAAGGACCAAATGGTGGAGGTGAGTACTCATTGTCAAGATGATTCAGTGCATAATCTCTAATACCAGATATGTGAAGCCTCATTTTGTTCTTCCATGTAGAAAAGTTATTCCTATTCAACTTCAATGCTTCCCTCTTATAAATATTTGGATCTTTAACTCAAGTACCTTTAAACTTATCTTGTTAGAGCACTAGCTCTGATACCATTTTTTTTTTTACCCTACAAATGATAGTTTACTGAGGAGGGGGGGAATTAGAAAATATTAAAAATTTAAACTTTAAATCTAAACATTTGATTCAACTCGGTGAATCAAATAACAGCAACAACCGAAACTTGTAAATACTTCACAAACTTGATAAAAAAACATATAATATAAGTAAATAACACTCACAATTACCAAGCATCACAAGTAACACCAGATTTAATGAGGAAACCCAATTTGGGAAAAACCTCCATGGGAATTTTCACCCACAAAAATAAATACTCTTTTGAAGTATGCTTGGTTAAGAGATAATCCAATTAAAGATTACCATGCACATTTGTTAGATGTGACCCTTTTAGGGGATTTACCTTAGACCTATTATGATCTTCACCCTACTAGGAGTTTCCTGGTTAGAGGGCTTAAACTTTCATCCTATAATATTACCTTTCTCAAGGATTTACAAAAGGATTTGTTAGGTCCACTCGGTTTAGAGATTTTCTGTTACAAATATTACTAAGAAACAGTGTACTAATTTGACTTGTTATTATGAAACTATACTTTTCTTGATCAGATCTCTTGTTCGCTCTCTAAAACTTACTGACATCCAAAACTCATTAGTCACTCATTTGGACTAGTTCTTCAACTCTTTCACTACTTTGCTTGGTAGCTCTTCAACTATTCAATTCACCAGCAACTCTATATAAACATACAAAATCAACAATATATAGGCCTATGTTTTGCCTCTTAATATTATTTATTAGGTTTTCCTTCAATTATGCTCAGTCGTCAGATAATCTCCAATGAATCGATACAATGTATTTGCAACTTAGTTAGGTGGTTAACCTTGCCTCGTGACTTTCACTTTTCTTGGAACTCACAAATTTCTTTTTTCTGCTTAATTTTTTATAAGCTAGGGTTGTCGTTGCACCAAAAGATCAACCTGTCAATGACTAATATAACCACTAGACTTATAGAAGACACATGAGGCTATTAAACCATGTCACAAATCCCATGAGGGACGTTGGCCCACTTCCAACAATCCCCTCCTAGCATCACTCTCCATGGCTTGCATGATTTGAACCTATGACCAAGCTCTGATACCACTTGTTAGAAGCTAGGGTTGCCATTGCACCAAAAGATTGACCTATCAATGCCTGATACAGACTTATAGAAGACACAAGAGGCTGTTAAAATATGTCACAAATCCCACGAGGGACATTGGCATATTTCCAACATAATCTACATCTCATATTTTAAACTTGACTTTTCATGACCACAGATATTGTAACAAACTTTGCCTTCGTCCTTAGCATCTTCTTGATCTTTGTGCCTTAGCATTAAATTTGTTTGGCTCCTTGAGTCCAATCTATGTTTAAATTCTATTCCATGCTCGGTGACTTTGGTGAATATCTTCACTCAGTGTCTAACTTCGCTCGGTTACCAACCTTGCTCGGTGATTGACCTTGCTCAGTTATCAACTTTGCTCGGTGACTATCTTTTCCTTTCTCGATCAATGAACACTTCACTACTCAGTAACTAGGTTGTTCCCTTTACTGAATTGTGAACTCTCTTATTTACCAACTTAACAACATCAATAGTTAAGTAAAAACAATTATACCAATATTTCCTTATCATTGTTTGATATTTATTATCTGCCCAATTAAGCTCCTCTCCAGTTGATATGGGAACTTAATATAAACTAGAACTCAATTTCTTGACATCAATGACAAACTAACAACTGATCTAACTATTCTACTTTCTTGTATTCTTCTAAACTCAGTCTTCATCACCATTACCATCATTTGGTTAACATCATCATGTGTTTGAGTCATATTTTTTCCCCCTTTAAGTGCATCATCATTGAAATTTCATGAATGACACTTGTACCCTTGTCTTCATGAGTACTCGCAAGTGTAAGAGCTACAATATCAAGAGGGAGAGGTTGTAGACTATCACTGTCCCAAATCATACTTTTGGAATCCTCCTCTTTGCTTCAGCTAGAATCATTAAACATCACCAAATATTGTCTTGTCTCATGTCCTTCCCATGTGATTAGAGGTGGCGGTGTCTCAAATGGTTCTTCAAACGATGTCACAAGGTTGCAAGGTATTTCTTTGTGGAACTCTTCAATCCTTTTATCAACATATTGGATGTCCCTAGTATGTAAATTATTGGAATCATTATCTCCCATTTCCTCCTTTAGGATTTCATCAATCCATTCTACTATTTGTTTGGTCTCCATATCCCTTGTACAAAATTTTTATTCCTCGGTCATAGTGATAATAGACGTCTAATTTTCTTATTGGTATAGAGAAAAAATGATCCATACTTAGATGGTAATAGAGATCATCAACCTCATTTTCATTGTCTTCTGAAAATTTGAGAGAAAGATCCTTATCCCTTAATAGTTGCAACTAATATGATTTCATCTCTTCAAATGCTTCTTTGATTGCATGCAATTGAGTATTAGTGACTCCACTTGTAATTCCCTTTTTTCTCTCCTCAAATTGAGTTTTCCAAAAAGGATTTTCAATGTATTTGTGAGATTCATCTACCCTTGTTAATACTTGCACAACCTTCTCCTTTGTGACCAATAATCTATTCTTCAAATCTTGCAATGCTAAAGGCCTTTGTTAAATTTCATCTAGGATCCATGAGTTGTCACACATTGAGCTTTATGATCTATTCTCAATCGTAGCCTCATCAAAGAAAAAGAAACAAAAAAGAAGTCAAAAGCTTAAATTTTGATGAAGCTTTGGTGTTTACCAAGTCAAAAAATATTATATCAAAAAGAAGTATTACATTGAAACCCAAAGTTTTGATAGAGAACGATGAAAACTATATCGAAAGATGATCATATTGAAAGTAAATTTTTCTATAAGACTCACATATGTTTCATTGAAACTAAGATCGTCAATGTAGTTGAAGGATCTAACTAAGATTAATGTGCTTTATCAAAGGGGAGAGTTATATAAAAAAAAAAATTTGATATAGATCTTATCGAAAACATAAAGATTTTTGACAAACTAAGGCTACGGTTTCATCGAGCAATGTTTTATCTTTGTAAGGTCATTCATCGACAAGGTAATGTATATGATTTATCAAAAAGGGGAGTAATCAATAAAACTATAAATATCTAACAAGACTTAAGACACTACTTCAAAACCAAAGTTACATCAAAATCCCATTTTGATGAAATGTTCACGAGGCCATACCAATAGAAAAGAACATTGATGAAATGACACATATCTACCAAGACCAAAGAGGTTTATTCTAAAAGAGATATTTAATAAAAAAGAGTCATATCGAGTAAATGAGAGCATCAATGAGTCATCTTGAAGATTATAACAAAAGGAGAATTATACTAAAATGACAATATCAATAGAACCAACCAGTGCTTCATAGAAAACAATATTTTGTCAAAGAAACAAAGAGGATTTAAGAAAGAAAAAGGATTATTATGAAGTAAAGTGTTCCATCAAAAGGATTATATCAAATAATATTTATTATTGTTTATGTAGTGCGTAAACCTGTATGAAACATTAGTTTAACATACTTTTCAATCAAACTTTGAAAGATGTAACTAGGTTAATAAACTTTGAAAGTGAAAGCAAATTAAAAACGTCTCATGGATCTCTATCTAGAAGGACTAAACAAATTCTCTCAGCTGCAAAGCATCCTAAAGTGACAACCCCTGGAATGAGAATTGTGCCAATGATGGTGAAAATATGGATCTAAGATGCAAATTAAGATGAAATGTATTATTCTATGCTCAAAATCTATGTAAACATGAATGATTTTGCCATTATAACAAGACTATTCAAGAATGGTTCAATGCTAAATGCCCAATTCAAGATGCAATTTGAATGTGAATTCTTAATCTAAATGTGAATTGGTAAGTTTACACTAAGAAAATACTCCTATTTATAGGAATTCCCAAGGGTAGAGAGGTGAGTTTGATTAACCAAGGTCAAGGTAGAGTTGAGGTCAAGGTTGAGTGATGGGTTTCAAATAGGGGGACAAGATGACAAAAGGAGTGGTAAGGATAGCAAAGCCTAAATAAGTGGCTAAGATAGAAAAGCCTTGGAGTGATCCATGTACTCTTCATCCCTTCTCATTTTCTCTTTGATTCTTTGTCCCTTTGTTGAAAGTAATTAGGATTTAATTAAATCAATTAATTAAATTAGTCATGTAAGGGGTTTTAATGGGTTGCATTTGATTTATTTAATTTGAACTATATAACTAATTGATATAATCAATTACATAGTTTAATTAATCCCCCTTTGGCTTAGATTTATTTAATTCAATAGATTTGTTATTTAATCCATGATATTGACTTGATTTGATCCCTTTTGACCTTGGTTGACCATGTTGATTTTGGTTGACCAATTTAGGGTGTCTACAAATGCCCCTCTTTGAACTAATGTGTGAAGCACACTGGTTCAAAGAATACCTGATGTTTGATGTAAGATGTTGATACTGATGATGATGCTTCGATATGATGTTGATACTAATGTTGATGCTCCAATGTGAATCCCTAATATGATGATGTCGATATGATGCCAAAGATGATGTTGATATGCTGCTAATATGATCTTGATGTTGTTTTGTTGATAATGTGATACCTCTGTTGTGAAAATTGTTCCATTTTGATGCCCTGATGTAAAAAAAAATAAAAAAAATATCGACGTCCGATGTCCCGATTTAAAAAAGTGCCGCGATTTGCAAAACTATGCACCCTGGTGCTAGTATGTCACCTTGGGATGAAAACTGAGATGATGTTGAAAGCATTGGAGCGGAAAAAAATGATTTATGATGATTGCAAAAATTTGATGAAAATAAACCATGTCAATCTGAATCCTAAAAAATTATGATCTTTGAACTTGAGAAATGCCCCAAAGTGTGATGATGCAAAAAATATTCTCAGTGAGAAAAAAAATCCCACCCAAATAACCCCTGGTTGTAAAAAAGGGCTTTGAAAAGGTGCAAAATGCATTTTGGGAGCTTATTGTACAAGATGTTGTTTTGGAGTCTCTTGGTGCTAAGTGATTACGAGGTGAGAAAAATGGTGGTTCCTGTGGTAGACCACCAATTTGAGAGAGTTCGTCGGTATCAGAGACCGCAAGAGTACGACCCCCTGATATGTTGCAAAAAAAACCCTCTATTTTGTTGCATGATTTGTTGCATTTTGAAAAAACTAGGGTTTGAAAAAATTGTATGTTGATGAAAAATTTGATGAAAATTGCAAAATTTAATGTTTTTATGCAAAAAAATGATGGGTTTTGTGGGTTTTTTAAAAATAAAAAATGGGTTTTAGTGTTTTTGCGAAAAAAAAACAAAAAAATTAAAAAAAAATGCTATGGGCAGGCCGGCTCGCAACTCAGTCGTGCGAGCTCGCGGCGTGGTGGAGGGAGATGGGGGTGCGTGGGAGGAGGTGGAGCGCAGTAAGTTTGATTTTTTTATTTATTATTATTATTTTTTAAATTTTCTTCAAATTATTTTTTAAATTTTTTATTTTTTATTTTGATTTTTTTTTTGGATTTTTTATTTTTTATTTCTTTTTGGATGAATTTTTGGATTTTTGACTTTTTTTTTTTAAATGTTTTTTTTTTTTTATATCGATTTGCCAATATGGGGAATAATTTTTGAACATTGATCAGACTTCGATTTTTTATGTGTTGGATTGTCTGATTGGCGATTGATCTTTTTAACTGATGTTGTCAATTTTTTATTTCTCTTTTCAAGTAGTTGATTTAGTTATCAATTTTTTGGATGCTCGTCGATTGTCAACTGTCGTGTCCCTTTGTAGATTAGAGGTACGTAATGATGCCTTGATTTGCATGATAAGAATTATTTGGCATGAAATGTATGACTGTTGTTTGTTGTCAAAATGTGAGTGAACGGATGCATGTGAGAATGCAAGTCGATGTAGGATAATCAAGAATAGATCAATGTTGTATTGATGTCAACCCCATAGGATAGAAAATGATTTTTTTCATCCTCATGATATAGAGGTAAAAATTTTGATGCACTCACCGAGATCCTGTAAATCTCATATGAGCAAGTAGAGAGTGGTTATGATTGACTTGAGATAATTGATCTAAAATTGATGGTTGATTGTCTGACTATAAAAGGTTCAACTAGATAAGCTAAATATGAGGGTGGCGTACCCTAAACCTTTGTCATTGATTTCACATTTATCCCCAAAGGAACAACACATGTTCAAACAATGTGGGTTAGTATATTTGTTGAGTATTCCCCAGATTCAACTGAATTGGGGACTGTTGACAACAGTTGCAGAGAGGTGGCAGAGAGGTGGCATAGTGACCATAATACCTTTCACCTACCCACCAGAGAGATGACTATCATGCCAAAGGACATATACCAGATTTTCTAGATCCTAGTTATGGGAGATTTAGTGCACTTTGATCCATATGATGATGGTATCTTCATACCTTGAGTATTTGATGATGATCAGATTAGAGGCTACACAGTGACTTGGGATACGATGATGCATAGACAATATGCCCCACTTCCTGCAGTTCTCTTGGCCTTGATTGGAGGATTCCTCATGCCAGATTGGAGAGAACATGGATTTCACATTGGGTTGGGTTGCTTATTGGAGAATATGTTTGCAAAACCACACCACTTTGCTTGAGGTACATGCATTCTATCACATTTGTATCATGAGTTGCATCAGGTGGTTTACGAGCATGCAACAAATTTATTAGCGCATGCCATAGTGTTACAGATTTGGGTATGGGATCATCTTCTAGTGACTTGACCAGTTGTAGAGAGAGCACAAGAGGAGGGTCAACCCTTCATCTATGGCTATAGTGGTTTACTTGTCCAGCCAAAGATGGGAAAGTTAGAGTACTAGAGGAGAGAGATTGATGATCTAGATACTGCCTGTTGGAGACCCTATCTAGGATGTGAGGAGTGGTGCGAGGATCACCGAGCAGTGTTATAAATGTTCACATCAAGATAGTTACTTGACCGCACACCTTGAATTATTTAAAGATTCATCATTACTAGAGTATGGCGACAATTTGGACGGACATAAGGTTTTCCCAGGGACTAGCTATGTATGCACGTAATCAAAAGGAGAAACCTGTATAGGGACCATGTACATCATTTGAGGGAGCTATAGATGAGTTTCTCACTTTAGTTCTAGTTTCTTTGGATTATGAGGATGATGTGTTGGATGCTAGTGTAATGGAGGAGTATACATAGTGGTTTTTAGCACATTCATTTCCATGACTCCCTTTACCATATGAGCCAATGCCTCCCTTGGAGAGTGATGATGATGATGAGGATCGGCCTCGAAAAATAGAAAATATAGAGGATGATGGAGAGATGGCATAGAGGAGGAAGGTGCAAGATCATATAATATCCCAGTGAGAATAGTGAGAGGGAGAGGTGGTACAGAGATTGGTCAACGAGCTGGTGGTGATGAGGATGACAATGTGGGAGATGATGGTGGTCATGGGGGAGATGTTAGTGATCATGGAGGAGATGAGAGTGATCATGGGGGAGATGATAGTGATCATGATGGAGCTATTGCAGAGAGGAGGAGATTGTTGTTTCTAGATCATGGACAGGTAGCTCGTAGAGCTAGTTCAGGTATAGTACAAGGTGCAGGACAGGATTTTTAGAGAGGTATCCCAAGTCAAGATATGTAAAGATTGTGTGGGGAGTTGGTTACAACACAGACATACATCATATTATTGTAGGGCAGATTCAGAGACTTAAGGCTGAGTTATATTCTACTAGGTCACATAGAGATCATGATATTCATACCATGGAGGCAGAGTTAGCAGCTATTAGGATTCAGAGAGATCATGCTATACAACAATGAGGAGTAGCAGAGGATATAGCCTAGGGGTTAGAGAAGGTGACTAGAGGTGGTATTACTCGCTAGACCATGGGAGATATGTGAGAGGATATTTGGAGGGGGGAGTTCTACCATACTTTATATCATGATTTATTTCCAGCAGGTCATAGTGCTCTTTCTTATACACAAAGTGTTAAAGGTGGTATTTCACGACAGGTTGAGAGTAAAGGTGTTAGTAATAACTAAGGGGGGGTGAATTAGTGGCCTCAAAAATATTCCAATAATCAACCCTTAAAACTTAGTACCACAATATTATACCTCTATTTATCTTCAATCCTATAAGATGAATGCCTCCAAATACTTATATCAATTTACTACTGATTGGAATGCTTTGTAAAACCTTCTACTGTATGTTTACCAAAAAGTAGTCTGTTAATTTACCGACATACAGTAAATTATCTAGAGTATACCAATCAATCCAATCAAGTTATGTGAAATGAAAAACACTAAAGTAATAACTCATTGACACATTGACACATGGATTTTTAACGTGGAAACCCTGTTAAGGGAAAAACCACTTGGGACCGGTAACCCAAAATTTTCACTCTTCTAAAGTGAGCTCAGTGAAGATCCAACCTTGTTAAAGGTTACAAACACATTGTTAGGTGTGACCTTGTTAGAGGATTAGAAAGTTTAGTCTGTCACTTGATATCTGGCATCTCATGCTACCATCTTTGATCAGACACTCACTTGGCCTATCAATTGGTATCTGGCATCTCATGCTATCTTCATGATCAAAATTTTTGATACTCCATTGGATGTATCTCAATATAGAAAGGATCTTTAAATCCTGCTCAGTTAAGAGAATTTTCGAATCAATGGTTAAACTGAAACAATATGATCTGTTCACATATGCAACTTATACTTGTAGATTTTCAGATCTATTGTAATCTCATAAAATAATTTGATCAATGTATCTCTGTTATACCTTTGCTCCACTTTGATTCTACTCGGTGATGTTGTGCTTTGTTCTTCAGTGTCCGCAAAAAAATTTAGCTCTTTCCTTAGCTTTATTGATCAGTACTGAATGAAGTTTCTCTTTATCAATTTCTCTTTAGCATCTTCTTTTTCATTCTCTCCCCACAAAATTAGTAATGAATTGAGTTGTCTCTTTATAGACATGATATCACCATTGTTAGGTTCTTGATTTTCTTGATCTTGGCATGATCCACAATCTTAGCCAATTATATTTAAAGCAAAACTCATGTATTATCTCACTGAGATCTTCTTGCCAACTGGACAAATTAGATTTAAATCATTCACTTAACTATGGCTTATCTTGTTGATGAAACTAATGATAACAACCAGTTAAGTCTATATTTAGCTCTGCCAGCTAGATATTTTTTCGTTTGTGAACTTCAGTTAATTTTGGTTTTAACTCTCTGATAGCATCGGTCAACACTCCAATTCTCCTTAGGCTTCTCCGTCATTTTACACTTTGTTTCTGTCTGTCGGGTATGCTTGTGATTCTGCTCATCGGTTTTCTTGCTTGGGCATTACTATGACTTGACTGTCGGTGATCTCTATCCATTGGGTTCCACTGACCATCGGTGTTTGAAGTCACATTGTGAATACTTTTCTTTTATGCATTACAGAAAGCATAATCTTTATCTCTCTGATTCTCTGAAGTCTTTGACACTTTGATTATAACCGAATAGATTATATCAAGTTTACATCAATGACAATACAATCCATTAACTGATTTAATGTCTTGCATTATCCTTCTTCATTTTGGTGATCAACTTAACATCTTCAAACATTTAATCAGTTACATGTCATCAAAAGGTGTATCAAGGCCATCTCCCAGACCTCTGAGGGGACTAGTTACAGTGATAGGTGATGGTATAGGACCATCGACCGATGTAGATATAGGGACAGGCATAGGTACAGGTGGCCATATTTTGATGGGTCGCCTGACAGAGTTAGGAGATAATCATGCTTAGATCTTCTTGATTATATCAATTTTTTTATGAGAATATATGTATCACTTTTGATGATGTATTGTTGATATATCTTGATGTGTACCTTTGTGATGTAGATACTTGTGATTTTTGGACATTGCGGAGACCTTACCCCTAGCTTTTGAAGATGTTCTTATTTGATGTCATTATATGTGGACTTTTATGAGTTTGATGATTTATGATGATGCCAGGATACATTTTGATGAATGCAATTTATATGATTCTATCTATATGCATTTTTTGTTTTTGGTTTTTTATGCAGGATGTATGTATGCATATTCTATACTTTTGATGTTTATGTATGGATGTCCTAAAATGTATGGAAAATGATGTTTTATGTTTCTATTATGGATGCACAATATGAAAGTGATGATTCTAGGTGATAATGGATTGTTTTATGTATATGATGATTATTTATAATGAAGTAATGCTTATGGATAATGTTAATATAACTAAATGATTTGGGTAATATGTAATGTAACTAAATGATAAGGAAATGAACCTAAATGTGGATATATCATAAATTATGATGAATGAAATGATCCTAAAAATTCAAGTGTTCCTAAATGTATATGAAAATGCCCCTAATGAATGCAATTTATGAAATGTAAATGAGATGTATTGTTTTTGATAAAGTCCCACATATTCCATCGAAAGAAGAATTATTGATACTTTGACTTGGATGTTTGACCCCCCTTTTCCTTGAGAAATCTCATAATCCAAGATGTATGCATGATTTAGACTAACATGAATGCAATACACAAATGCCACCTAAAACTGTTGTCACTTTTTAATGGACTGCTATTTTTGCAAGTATCATCATTGAGCATTTTGGCAAACCATTTGGAAACTGGAACAACCCTCACTGGTGACATTTCCAAACCATGATGGTATGAATACCTATTTCATCATATTCAATGTGACCACTTCCATCATTGAAGGTATAACTCATCAATACAACCCTTACTGGTAAGATTTACCCCACCATGAGAGTATGAATACTAATTTCATTGGATTCAATGTTGCAAGTGGATTTTGGCATGAAGATGTGAACAATCTAAATGGAAAAGGTATCCATTTACGTAAAAAAACAAAGATATTATCCCTATTGATATATAAATTTCCTCGATGATTATTTGACGATCATGTCATTAAATGGACTTGCATATGTCTAGGAATTAACCTTATAAGAAGAAATAAAATAAAAAATCATGTCTTCATCATTGCATATCTAGCTCAACACATCATTGATAGGCTAAAAAGACATGATAGAAAAATCATTGAACTTAACTTTGATATTTTTTATCGATCCATTTCCTTAGAAAAAATATCCATCCAATTTTGATCTTTTGTTCATAATGAGTGATGTATCAGCTTAGCATTTGATTGCTTAGCCTGTTAATTTGATATGAGTCATATGTTTGGATTTGTAGAAATTTGATATTTGGATCAATCGATAAGTGTCAAAGATTGTGGTTCTTTATTTTTGATGAAGGCATTTGAAATCTCGCTTGTGTTTGTTCTCCGATGAGCTCTTGGAATCTAAATTATGCCCCTAATTGGATTTTTCAGTGATAATGAACCAAGGCAACTTGCAAACATCGTGATGAAGGTTTTGTACAAATGCAAATCAAAGAATTTTTTATGATTATATACAAATGACGAAATATAATGGGGTATATAAAAGGATGGTAAAATGTAAATGCAATGCAACTAGGATTGACTTAGGGCAAGTAGCACCTATTTACCAGGTTTTCACCACTTCGATTTATTGCACTTTTCTCTCTCTCTTTTTCTTTTTTTTTTGCTAACAAGGCACCTATTGCTAGGTTCTCACCAAGGTACTTTTTTTTCAATGTTTTTCGTATTTTTCTCAAGATCAATTTGAACTATACAACAAGATGTTTTTCCATCTGATACTCTCTCTTCTTATACTCTTTCAACAAACACTCTTTCATTTGATTAGGTATAAAACCTCTTTAAGTGTATGATATTGATGAGTTCCTGAAGCTCATCTCCTTCACAATCAGATAATTTATATGTTCCCTTCCCATAGGATGATGTAATTACAAAGGATCCTAGCCAATTTTCCTCAAATTTCTCCTTCTTTTCCCTTTCTGATTGGTTTCTGGGATTTTATCTTAGAACAAGATCACCTATTTTGAAGGCTCAAGGTTTGATCTTTCTGTTATAGTTATATGACATTCTCTTTTGGTACACTTGAATATGATTATAGGCTTGATGTTGATATTCTTCTAGTAACTCTAGCTCTTCCAATCTAAACACTCTATACTCCTCATTGGTTAGGATGCCATGTAATGAAATTCTTAAGGATGGAATTTCCACTTCTAATGGTAAAACTGCTTGGGCTCCATACAATAAAGAAAAAGGTGTGACCCAAGTAGGTGTTCTGATGCTTGTTCTATAAACCCAAAGTGTTGGGTTTAATTTTATGTGCCAATCTCTACCTGAATCATCAATTGTTTTCTTGAGGATTTTCAAAATGTTCTTATTAGAGACTTCTGCTTGTCCATTACCTTAAGGATAATAGATGGAAGAAAATGTTGAGTAATATGAAATGTTTCACATAACTCCTTAACATCCTTATTTTTGAATTGTCTTCCATTATTGGTGATAAGTGCATGTGGGATACCATATCTGCAAATGATGTGGTTTAAGATAGACATGGAAATTTGTTTTCCAGTTGCAGTTGTTAAGGGTACAACTTCCACCCATTTTATAAAGTACTTGGTTGTAGTGATAATATATTTGTTCCCATTAGAAGAAGGAGGATATATCATCCCTATCAAATCAAAACCCCATTGATAGAAAGGAAAGGTGTAGTAATGGGATGTACTTCTTTTGTTGGCACATGTATCAAGTTCCCATGAAATTGGCACAAATTCTCACAAATTGGCATGCATCTTTTTCCATGGTCGGCCACTAGTACCCCATCCTAAGAAGTTTCTTTGCTAAGGTAAATCCACTCGAGTGTGACCCACAAATCCCCTCGTGAATTTCATGTAAAAAAAAATTGATTCCTCACTCTCTAAACATCTAAGTAACGTTATGTCAAGACCTTTGTGATATAATGTGTCAACACTAAAGGTAAAGTGTGAGGCTTGGCGTATAAGGTTTCATTTCTCATTTTGAGTTTGGTCTAAGGGTAAGGTGTTATCTTTGAGATAGATATAAAAAAGACCATACCAAGTAGATTCATGACCCACAAGTAGGCAAATGATTTGGGAATCAGGATGGTTGTATGCAGGTTGTACCAATTCCTCCACCAAGAACTCATATCTATCACCTTGATCATGTATTTGCAATAGTGAAGCTAGTGTGGCCATGGCATCAGCTACTTTTTTCTTTACTCTGGGTATTTTCTCAAATTTGATAAATAAAAAATACTTTTTAAAGTCATCAATCATCCTTTTATAGGGCATGACCTTTTCATCTTTAGTTTGGTATTCATCATTACTATGATTGGTGACTAATTGGGAATCTCCATAAATTTGTATTTTGGTAATCCTCCATTCTAAAGCCATTTTGAGGTCTATCACAAGAGAATCATACTCTACTATATTATTGGTGCATGGAAATAGCAATTTGAATAATTTGGGGATCGTGCAACCTTGGGGTGTAATGAAGAGAACTCTTGCCCCCGAGCCATGTTGAGTATAGGATCCATCAAAGTATAACTTCCATGTATTTGGTCCACTAGTAAGGATACTTGCATCTAGAAACTCCACTTGAATAGGTTTTGTTAGCACTTTCAAAATTCTACTAGGTTTCATGTCTTCTTTCCATGCCTTTGAAATTTATTCTGGTCTCTGGCCTAAAACCCAAGTCTTGTTGACTTATTTTCATGCCAAACCCTAAAACCTTAAGACTTGTTCTATTCTCTCATTACCTTTTTGGAGCCACTAAGAATATTTTTAAGTCATGTTCATTTTTACTTTGCCTTTGTCGCATAATCTCCCAACCAAGATTGAATATTTCTTTTCCTTTCGAGATTACACACACACTGTTGATCTGTTCATGTCCTTTTTCTAATCGTGGAGTTGACGTTGAGTTTCTAGATCAAGTTCAAGTTCAAGTCTTTCTTCAGTGATCTAGTGAGGACCGTAGATGTAGATTTCGTCATGTGGCTAGCACTTGACCTCAAGATCTAACCTTGGTCAAGCAAAGTATTTGGAGATTTAGAGATACCTTTATCTCTGAATCTCATAATTTAACCAAGGCAAGGTAGGGTTCAGATACTTGGAGAGGATCATCGATCATGTTTCAATCCTATGGCTGGTGCTTAATCTCAGAACAAACTCAAGGGTTCAAGAACTATTTAGAGACTTGGAGACAACGTTGTCGCTAAATCTCCAGATTAAACCATGGTCAAGAAAATTAAGTCAAGTTTAGTTTAGATATTGCGCAGACATGATCTGGACCGTTCATCAAAGAAAATATCTAGGGTTGGTGTGTGATCTGGGAAAGAAATGAGAAATTACATGATGATTCAGATATTCTGCACTGGTCGTCGATTAAGATCAAGATCTGATGGACTGTGCTTAATCTCTGAATGTAACACAAGGTAAAGAATTTGTTTAGTAATTCAGAGACTGCGTTATCTCTAAACCTCCAGATAGACTCAGAGTCAGACTGAGGCAAGTCAGGGTCAATGAATCATGGCCATTCATTGAGTTCAAAATAATTAGCTTGTGCATGATCACCAGATAAAATTCAAATTCTTCAAATCTTTTAGAGATCTAGCGATATCTATAGATCTTATTTAGATTGTGTGGTGTGCACTTGATCTTGGAATGGAACCAGGGTTGAAGAATTTATCTGGTGACTTGGAGATACAAAGAAATTGACTGATCAGAATTAAATGGCTAGTTACAATTCAAGTTCAAATCAAAGTTATATCGGACGACAAGTGTGAAGGCTTAAATGCAAAGATGAAGATAATTAACCATCAAGGAAATGTGCCTGATTGACACGTGTCACTGTTGATATTATGGGTCCCAAGTTTTCAAAGGGAGATTAAAGTGACCATAAGTTTAAGAAGATCTTGTATCTGGCATGAAGGCTCAAACCAAAGATGTGCAAGATTTTAATCTGACCGCAGGTGCAAACCCTTAAGGAAAATATGCAGGGAAGATAGTCATCAAGGCATCGCACCTGTGTGACACCTGGTAAGATTGGATCCTAAGCTTGGATGACTTAAAGGTAATCAAGGGATGTGTTTTAAAGTTGAACGGGGTTTTGATTTTGACCATCTAGATCTCTTTCTATGCCACCTGTAGCCGTTGTAACAGAAATTCAAATATTTAAATCTTTATCTCAAAAGTTTTCATGGCAGTGGAATCAAATATTTTATCTCAGAGCCATTAATGATGTGATTTGATCTTGTGTTGACTGTGCACATCTATTCAATAATGTAGGGATTAAAATATGATATGGGAAGATACATTTATGTCCAAATTTGACAGATAGAGGTTTCTAGATCAGAGGGATAAATCCATATAGAGGTGCCTGGTCTCTTCTGTATTTATGTTGAGTTTCTCTCTACATCATACGTTGGAATTTCTTACACTTCAAGGTACTGCACTCACATGCATGGATTAGGGAAAATCAATTGTAGATCATATTTGCTTAGATTGAAGAGAAAGATAAGGTTTTCAACTTGATCACAGAATTGAATGCTTGACATGATTGGTTGTAAACCATAACTCTAAATGGTTTGAAGCTTGTTTCATTCTTGTTCCTATAAAGGAATTTTGAAGACCATTTAGTAAGGTCTGTAAAATTAGGAGAAATATTAAAAATCATTAGGCTTGTATTTGTTTCCATTCTAGGATATAGCAGATGTTATTTCAGATTGTATTGAGATAGAATAGAAAGCTTATGATCTTTTGCATATTGTTCTATTTTGTATTTCCTTGTCATATTGATGCAGAAATAGGATTTCATCATACTTAATATAAGTTTTCTCAGGTTTTAAGTCTCTCCTTTGTGTTATCTGTTGAGTCGTAAGTTTTTTGGCTTACTGTATGAGTTTTGCTTATGCATATGTGTATTCCACAATTCTTTGATCTTAGATAAAATTAAAATGCTTTGGATATTACATTGATTTTATTTGGATTATCTACTTAAGGATCTTGTAGTGTGTGATTTGAGATATTTATGTTTATGGCTTTGAATCTATACCAATAGGTTTTTTATGTTTCAGTATTGTATTTAGGAGTTTACCCAATGGGTAAGGCACTAATCTAAAGAAAGTATATTCTTTTGGAGGTATATGACTGAGGCTTGGCTATATTCTGTCCCTAAAATTTAATCTAAATCATTACCAAAATTCTTTACTTTTACAGTTGTTGTTGTTGTTATCCCACCATGGTGGTGGAGAGTCAATGAATGATGGGTCAAAATTTAGTACTCGCAATTTATCTATTGTTGAAATCCAAAAGTAGAAGGTGTTGTAAAGAGTTGAGTTTTGTCTGGATTAGGTGTACCTACCTTGGTTTTGCAAAGCCAGAAGTGTAGAGGGTAGTCTTGTCCCTATAGTTGGTCCAGTTATCTTACAAAGCTTTCACACTTGGAGCTAACCACTCATAATATCACTCTTAAGATATATTGGTTTCTTTTCATAGCGTAACAATTTTAAACACCAACAATTTTGTGACTCTAATGGGGAGAGAGAAGTAAAAGTCTTGCTAAACCTTTCAAGGAATCTCTGGTATTCTACTATTTATATCATTTGACCCATCCGAGTCACCAACAAGATGGTGACTCTACTGGGGATAGTGTTTTTAGTAATAACTGAGAGGGGGGTGAATCAGTGGCCTCGGAAATTTATCCTTCAAACATTAACCACCAATCAAATAAACCTCAAATTATTAAGTCTCTACAAGATGCATTCCATGAAATTATTATAATGATTAACTGTCTGTCATTTTTCCTTGTCTATCCTTATTCTCCTTGATTACCGATAAGCAGTATAACTATTTACCAAAACTCAGTAAATAAAAAGAGTATACCGATCAACCCAATGTTAACTATGCAAGATACAAAACAATAAATAAATGAATCATACACACATAACACGTGATTTTTTAATGTGGAAACCCTGTTAAGGGAAAAACCACTGGGACCGGTACCCCAAATTTTCACTCTTCTAAAGTGAGCCCTATTAGAAGCCAACCCTATTAAAGGTTACAAACACATTGTTGAGTGTGACCTTGTTAGAGGATTTTATGCATAGAGGTTGTCACTTAGTATCGAGCATCTATTGCTACCATCCTTGAATCAGCCTCCTTCTTAGATTGTCAATAGGTATCAAGCAAATCCAATGCTACTTTCATGAATCAACCTTTTTGGAACTCCTTGGGATGTACCTCAATATATAGAAGACTGTTAAGTCCTACTCTGTTAAGAAACTTGATGCTTCAATGGTTAAACTGAAACATTATGACCTATTTCTAATGCAACTTAGAATTTCATATTTTCAGATCTATTTAAGTACATTATCTCTCTGATCAATGTATCAATTCAATTCTTTGTGCTCCACACTTTCTTCTCTGTGATGCTATGCTTCACTGTTTGTCGGTGTCTACAGAATTCTTTAGCTCTTCTTCAGCTTGATTGATCAGGACTGTATGAAGTTCTTCTTCATCAGTTTCTCTTCAGCATCCTCTTTTCATTCACTCCCCTTAATGCCTTTTTCATGAATGTTCTTCGAAAATGAATTAAGCTTGTCTCTTATATAGACATGATATTCATTGTTTCTTAATTCTTGATTCTTGGTGTGAAAAACAATCCATCCAATTTGATTTAAAGCATAACTCTTGATTTCTCTCATAGTTAGCTTCTTGCCAACTATACAAATCTTCTTTAAATCAATTACTTAACTCTGGTCAAATAAAACAAAGAAAACAATGAGTTAAGTCTATCTTTAGCTCTTGCCAGCTAGATATTTTGTCATTTTTTGAACTCTCTGTTCCATCGGTCAAATCTTCAGTTAGTTGTCAATGACAACTAATAGTTCCATCGGCATGACTCCAGTTAGCTTTGGGATCTCCGTCTGTCAGGCATCATTGGATTTTTACTCATCGAGTAACTCTATTTTTAGCTCATCGGGCATCCTATAGTTTTGCTTCGTCGGGCAACACTATCTTCTGCTCATCAAGTATCACTATGAATTTTCTTCTTTTTCTTTACCGATAGTGTGCACTCCATTAGTGTTATCTATCACTTAGTGAATACTTGACTTTTATGCATTGTTGAAAGCATAACCTTTGTTCCATTGATTCTCTAAAATCTTTGGCATTTTTTAAATGACCATACAGATGATATCAAGTTGACATCAATAAAAATACAAACTGTGAACTGATTTAATGCCTTGCATTATCTTCAACTTAACATTGTCAAACATCCAAATCAGTTACATGTCATCAATCTCTCTCATTGGCATTGATGGAAACATATTATATTATCACACTATACTATTTCTAATACAATATGAAATACAATAGTTGAGATTCATCAAACTACCAATTTTTTGATAACTGATAAATGTCTGATCTCCGGTAAGCTTTGTTGTAGCTTTGATTTGATTCTTGCAGCTCTTTGTCTTCTAATGTGTTGAGTCCTCTTCTTGTGTTAATTTCTCTGTTTTGATTGTTCTCTCTTTTGTGATGTCTTTTTCTCTTTTTAGCAACTCTCCCTTTGTGTAATCTTTTATACAACTTTCTCTCCCTAAGTATATAATCTCTCCCTATTGGAGTAATCTGATAATGGATAATCTCTCTTTCTTTTTTAGAAGAATGTGATAATATAGATAATCTCTCCCTTTGACAACAATGCCAAACAAATATTTCACAGGTATCTAACATTCATTTCAAACAATCTTTTCTCTCCATCCATAATATATTCCTTGAATTTCCCTTATCCATCAGCAATACAACAATATGCTCTGGTGCTCAATTCTGATATATATACCTGTCTATATATAGATGTATCTTTGAAGTTCATCTCTTTTCTTGAATCAACATGAATGATATTCTGATAATATGTAGGCTAATGCAGCCTTCAGTCATATTACTGACTGGTAGACAAGGGTTTGACCCCTAGTCTCTTTCTCAAGTACTCAAATGTATCCTTGGGCAGTGGCTTGGTGAAGATATCAGCTAATTATTCTTTTGATTGCACATACTCAAGTATCACCTCTTTTTCTTGAACTTATTCTCTCAAATAATGATACTTGATGGCAATGTGTTTATTCTTTGTATGCATGACTGGATTCTTGGAAATTTTTATTGCACTGGTGTTATCACAATAGATAATTACTAGTTTTGAGATCTTCATATGCATACCTTCTAGCAACTGTTTGATCCATCCAATATTTGAGCAATTTGTAGCAGCAACAACATACTCTGCTTCTGTAGTGGACTGAGAGATGCATCCTTGCTTCTTGCTAATCCATGTGACAAGTCTGTCACCCATAAAGAATGCTCCTCCAGTTGTGCTCTTCCAAACATCAAGATTTCCAGCCCAATCAATGTTGGTAAACACCTTAAGTTCAAATTTTCCTTCTCTTCTATACCATAAGCCAAATTCCTCAGTGTTCTTCAGATATCTTAAAATTATTTTCACAGTAGTCATATGTGATTCCCTGGGGTTAGCGAAAAATCTAGCAAAAATTCCTACTGCATGTGCAATATCTGGTCTAGTGTGTACAACATACATGAGTTTTCCAATCATTGATTTGTACAAAGTCTGATTTACCTTTGTTGTCTTGTCCTCCTTTGTTAACTTACATCCAGTAGCCATTGATGTTCCAACTGGCTTGGAATCTTCCATCTTGAATATTTTCAAGACCTCTTTGATGTATTTGGACTGTGTAATGAAAATACCTTTACTTTGTTGAATGATTTATAGACCAAGAAAGAACTTGATCTCACCAAACATATACATCTCAAACTCTTTTCTCATCTCATTAGAAAATGATTTGCATAGTATATCATTGCCTTCAGATATGATGTCATCAACAAATATTTCAGCAATCAAAGTGTTAGCATCAGTATCTTCCTTCAAATAAATATTATTGTTTTTACTAGTCCTTACAAATCCAATACTTATAAGATAGGAATGAAGTCATTCATACCAGGCTCTAGGAGCTTGTTTCAATCCATACAAGGCTTTGTGAAGTCTACATACCATGTTTCTCTTGTCTGGATCG
>MU224324.1:1325378-1340835 GCA_018584345.1 Thuja plicata | reverse complement strand
CTTTGTCATCATCGGTAAGCCTCTTACATTTCTCCTTCTGCTTATTTTCATCATGTTGTCAAAATTCACATGACACAATCTTTTGTGCCACAACCATATGTCTTCATTTCTAGTCATTAAGCAAGTGTTGTTAGTATCATCAGATAGAATAAGTTACCTTTAGTTTGTTCATCGGTGCCAATCAGATTTCTAGATTTGTTGAATATCTTTGCCTTCTTATTTTCAAATGCAACTTTGTGACCTGAATTATTCAACTGAGAAACACTCAATAGATTATAATTCAATCTATTTACCCAATAATCATTCTCACATTTTATCTAGTTATTCAACATTATTGTTCCTCTACCTTCAACTGGACAAGGTGTGTCATTTCCCATTCTTACTGATCCACCCTTGTAGTATTCAAAATTATCAAACTTTTTCTTATCACCAGTCATATGATGAGTACAGCCACTATCTATGATCCAAACATCAATTTTGCTAATTTTAGATATGAGAAATATTTCTACATACCTTTCTTCATCATCATCTGAATCATCTTTTACAGCTACAAATACCATCTTGATGTATTCATCTCAAATGAAATCAGTCTACTAATTACACTATCAAGATTAACTATATTGTTTGCTACTTCTCTCATTTCTTGAATGGAAGAAACTCTAATAGCATATACAGGAAGTGAGGTTCTTAAGATTTTACTTACCACTATTTCCTCTTCAAAAGTACCTCTAACTCCTCGTATAGCATTGACTACTTCTTTTATTCGTGTATTGTACTATGTGATGTTTTCTCCTTCTTCCATTCTAAGATCATCAAATTTTCCTCTAAGGATTTCTTCCTTTGCTCTCAGAACATTTGTATCACCTCCATGTACAAGCTTCAGTTTGTCCCACATCTTCTTTGCAGTTTTGCAATCCTTGACATCTTCAAATTCAGCATTAGAGAGTGAGGAAGAAAGCTCTATAACCATGCAGTTGTGTTCATGATTCTCTCTTAATTAATCTACTATCAATACTCCTGTAGGTAACACATATTCAGTATCTAGGAATTGAGTAACATCATTACCAATACCTGATAAGTGGAGTCTTATCCTACTTTGCCATGAAGAAAAATTATCTTTGTTCAACTTGGGCACATCTCGTATATTCATCTTGTGATCTTAACTTAGGTATTGAAACCTTCTTTTCTAATCACACAAGCTCTGATATGAATTGTTAGTAATAACTGAGAGGGGGTGGTGAATCAGCGGCCTCAAAAATTTATCCTTCAAACATTAACCGCCAATCAAATAAACCTTAGATTATTAAGTCCCTACAAGATGCATGCCATAATGATTAACTGTCTGTCATTTTTCCTTATCTATCCTTATTCTCCTTGATTACTGATAAGCAGTATAACTATTTACCGAAACTCAGTAAATAAACAAAGTATACCGATCAACCCAGTGTTAACTATGCAAGATACAAAACAATAAAAAAATGAATCATACACACATAACACATGAATTTTTAACATGGAAACCCTGTTAAGGGAAAAACCACTGGGACCAGTACCCCAAATTTTCACTCTTCTGAATTGAGCCCTGTTAAGAGCCAACCTTGTTAAAGGTTACAAACACATTGTTGAGTGTGACCTTGTTAGAGGATTTTATACATAGAGGTTGTCACTTAGTATCAGGAATCTATTGCTACCATCCTTGAATCAAACTCCTTCTTAGGCTGTCAATAGGTATCGGGAAAATCCAATGCTACTTTCATGAATCAACCTTTTTGGCACTCCTTGGGATGTACCTCAATATATAGAAGATTGTTAAGTCCTTCTCTATTAAGAGACTTGATGCTTCAATGGTTAAACTAAAACATTATGACCTGTTTCTAATGCAACTTAGAATTGAAGATTTTCAGATCTATTTAAGTACATTACCTCTCTGATCAATGTATCAATTCAATTCTTTGTGCTCCACACTTTCTACTTTGTGATGTTGTGCTTCACTGTTTGTCAGTGTCTGTAGAATTATTTAGCTCTTCTTTAGCTTGATTGATCAGGACTGTATGAATTTCTTCTTCATCAGTTTCTCTTTAGCATCCTCTTTTCATTCACTCCCCTTAAACCCTTTTTCGTGAATGTTCTTCGAAAATGAATTAAGCTTGTCTCTTATATAGACATGATATTCACTATTTCTTGATTCTTGATTCTTGGCGTGAAAAAAAATCCAGCCAATTTGATTTAAAGCATAACTCCTAATTTATCTCATAGTTATCTTCTTTCCAATTGTACAAATCTTCTTTAAATCAATTACTTAACTATGGTCGATTAAAACAAAGAAAACAACCAGTTAAGTCTATCTTTAGCTCTTTCCAACTAGATATTTTGTCATTTTCTGAACTCTTTATTCCATCGGTGGAGATTTTGAATTAACCCTGCGGCAGTGCTAAGTATTAATTCTAATTTTGTCACACACTTTAAAATATAAGTTATAGAGGGACTAGGTCTCAGGCAAAAGGACATTCTGAAGATAGATTGGGAGAAGATATCCCATCCACATCTAAGGCTGACCAGCCAAGAAAGAGAAAAGATGACAAAAGGCTCCCTCAAAATGAAAAATAAAGGGAAGACATTAGAGAAGGAAGACCAATTCATCATAGCTAAGAAGGAAACACATATAAGTATGAAGAAGCTGAGGTTGTAGATTTGGGACTAGGTTCATATAGGGATTATAGTACTCCTAGTGAAAGAGAGGATGAGGAGTCTGATTCTACTCTTCTAGATCCTGATAGTATGGCTAAAAAACTTGTTGAAGTGGAGGGGAGAATCCAATAGAAGGTAGCCATTAGACAACAAAGAGAAAATGAAAAGGAAAATAAGATCAGATAGGATCAATTTTTCCTTGAACAAAGAATAAGGAAATTGCTCAAATTGGAGGAAATGAACTATCTTGAAGAAACTGGGGGATTTGAAGATGGACCTTTCATTCATCTAGTGGTTGACCATCAAAGTTCTAAAGATAAAGGATAGATGAGAATGGAAAGGGTTATAATAGATGAACCAAAAAATCTCAAAGCTCTAGTAGATCAAATGTCTAAATTGGACATTGATCTTGAAAAATCCAAAAAGGAGCAAGAAATCATGGCAAAAATGCTTGAGAAAGCACAAGATGATGATGCTACATTAGATATTAAGAAGAAGATTGATTTCCTCCATAAATCCTTTGGGATTTATCATCTTGGTACTGAAGGAGATACAATTGTTGGAAATGAGTTGAGTAACTGAGAGGCGAGGGGTGAATCAGTTACCACAAAAACAAATCCAAGTCTCTTAGATGTCTTAAACAAACTTATTACTATTACTCAGTTAACATAGATGTTCTGCTGTCACTCAGTTAACAAAGAAAATATTAAGATATTAACTGTGATTATCATTTAGTGATTAAATGCAGAAACATAAATCATAAAGTAAATAACATGTACATAGATAACACCAAGATTTAACATGGAAACCCAATTTGGGAAAACCACCAATTGCAACTAGTCATTGTTTGTCACTCTTCTCAAGTGAGCCTTGTTAGGATCCAACCCTCTTAAAGGTTACAATAACACACTATTAGGTGTGACCCTATTGGATGATTTAATCACCCTTTAAGGAGTGGCCTTGTTAGAGCTCTTTAAACACTTCAATGTAGAAAGGTCACCTTGTGAGACGATTTACAAAATATTGTTAAGTCTACTCTATTAAGAGATTTAGATCACGGTTATAATTGTTATAGAGTAATAATGGATTGACCTATTTTGAGAAGCAACTGTCTTTGCTGATTTAGCTCTCTTCTCTAGATTTAAACACTTGATCCTCACTGGTCGAATATTATGTTGCAGCTTTGTATGTTTAGTCCTTAATCAGAATCCCATCTTATTTTTCCTCCACACTTTATATCATAAACACACACATCCAATCAAACTTGACCTTGCATATATATGATAATCCTTGTCAAGTCATCCTGAATAACCTTTCAAATAATTAATAAAACTTAAGTTTGTCCACTACATATAACCAATTAAACATAAAGTGTAAACTATTGTTAGTCAACTGACACTAAATATTTAACTCAGTTAATACTAAAATCCTTCAATGCCCGACCAATACTTTAGTGCCTGAGTGAACTCGGTTAGAACCAAAAATCACTTTGGTCTTCTTCAATGCCTGAGAGTGCTTGGCATATACTGATTGTGCTCGGTTTGGGTATAGACATTTGTGTAACCTCACTATATTTGTGCAAACATCAATGATAATACACAATTGAATAATTTTCATCAACAATATCTCTCTTTGGCATTGATGGCAACACAACATGTCATAATATAGAGAATTATAGAGCAACAAAAATAAGGATAAAAATAAGATTTATTAATTTCCTTAGATTCATTTTGATTCTCATCCAAAAAACTCCCTCTGTCTTCACAATCTCTCAAGAAACTCTCCCTCTTATATGAATCTTTGTTTCTGATAAATTTCTCCCTCTGTCATCAACAATATTCTTTCCTTCAATAATTTCTTTTTGCATGACATCAATAATCTCTCCCTCTTTGACAACCAATTCCAAAGAGACTATCCAATATATATCCAATGAAGTTTGTAATGTACCTGTTTGTACTGATTCATATGTAATAAGCTCTGACAATCTACATCAACATGTTAAATATGTTATGTAGCTCAGTTGATGCATCACTAATCTATCCATTAGTGAGCCTCAGTTAGGGGAATCACCCCTAGATTTCCTCTAAGATAAAAAAATGCATCCTTAGGTAACAGTTTGGTGAATATGTCTGCAATTTGTTATTTAGTATTCACATATTCCAATCTTACTTCATTGTCTTGAACCAATTCTCTCAAGAAATGATACTTTATTGTAATATGTTTAGTCTTAGTATGCATCACATGGTTCTTTGAAATGTTAATAGTAGTAGTGTTTTAATAGTAGATAATAATTAGTTCTTTGATTTCTTCCTTCATACCTGACAACAAGTGTTTGAACCATATGATATTTGAACAATTCACTACTGCACCAACATACTCTGCCTCTATTGTAGACTGAGAAATGAAGTTCTATTTCTTGCTTGTCCAGGAGACTAACCTCTTTCCAAGAGATAATGCTCCACCACTGGTACTCTTCATGTCATCAACACTTCCTGCCCAATCAGCATCAGTAAAAGTCTTCAAATCAAAGTTTCCTCCTTTCTTATACCATAATCCATAGTCTTTGGTACCCTTAAGGTATCTCAAAATTATTTTGATAGTCATCAAATGATTCTCTCTAGGATTAGCTGAAAACCTTGCAACAATACCAACTGCTAATGCAATATCAGGTCTAGTGTGAACAACATATTGAAGTTTACCAATCATGGATCTGTAAGTATTCTGATTTACCTCCTTTGAATCATCATCCTTAAACAACTTATGTCTAGTAGACATAGGTGTCCCAACTGTCTAGAATCTTCCTTCCAAAATTTCTTTAGTATCTCTTTGATGTATTTGGACTGAGTAATATAGATACCATCCTTCATCTGATGAACTTGTAAACCAACAAAGAATTTAATTTCTCCAAACACAGAAATCTCAAATTCCTTACTCAGCTTTGGAGAATGATTTGCATAAATCATCATGTCCAGTAAATAGTATATCATCAAATAGTATCTTGTACTGAGGTCCTTCTTTGATGTACAAGCTACTATTGTCATTAGTTCTCTTAAATCCAATACTTATCAAATAACCATGAAATCTTTCATACCATGCTCTAGGAGCTTGTTTTAGTCCATACAATGCTTTGTGCAATTTGCAGACCATATTCCTTTTTTTAGGATCTACAAAACCTTCAGGTTGCTCAATATAGACTTCATCTTCAAGAATTCCATTCAAGAATGTAGATTTTACATCCATTTGATATACCTTGAATCCTTTATGTGCAACATATGCTAGAAGATTTCTGACTCCTTCAAGTCTTGCAACAAGAGAAAAAGTTTCTCCATAATCAATACCCTCTTCTTGAGCATATCCTTTACATACTAATCTTGCTTTGTTTCTAGAAACTTCACCTTTTTCATTCATCTTGTTTATGAAAACCCACTTAGTACCAATCACAATCTTATATTTTGTTCTAGGTACAAGAGTCCAGGTTTTTTTCTTTTCTATCTGCTCAATTTCTTCATTCATTGCTTCTATCCAGCTTTCATCATTCAATGCATCTTTAATAGTTCTATGTTAAATTTCACTAAGTCAACTTGTGCCTTTGATTTTTTTCCTTATCATTATACCTTCTATCTGATCTCCAATTATTTTATTAGGTGCATCATTCCTTCTGACATATTTTTCAAGTATAGGTTCCTTCCTCTTTTATTCTAGGCTTGCTCCTCTATGTTCACCGTGCTCAAATATATTTTTTTGTTCTTTTTTCTGATACTCAGGTTCCACTCTCTAAGAATTAGGTGCCTCCATCTATGACTCAGGTGCCTCTATCTATGGTTTGGTTCCCTCTATCTATGACTTAGTTTCTTAAGTCTGAGACTCAGTTTCAACAGTTAGAAGCTCAGGTTGCACAGGTTGTAACAAGGTTTGTGCTGATGAGTTCAGTGGTTGACATGGTTGTTGTCCAATCACCATTGCATGTGTCTTAGTTATAGTATCATGTTCATAATACACAAATTTCATGTAGTCATGAGGCTTTTTACTGCTTTGTTCTTCATTTCTCTCTGCAAAATCATTAATCTTTACATGTACACTTTCTATGACTTTATGAGTAGTAATATTGAAACATTTGTATGCTTTGATTTTACAGGAGTAGCCTAGGAATATAATATCATCACCTTTTACATCAAATTTTACATTTCTTTCTTCCTTCAAGATGTAACATTTACTTCCAAATACTTTGAAATAACAAACATTAGTGATGCAGAGGGTTTGACAATCTAATGCCTTACCTCTCCTCTAGGTGCTTGTTTGACCAAACCAACCATCCAATGGTTGTTCTTTGTTGGATCTTCCACCAATTAGGATCTCCTAGACCCTTTCTACCAACTTCTCCTCCAAGGTATAGTTGGTTCTTAGAAGACTCCAAGATTTCTAAGCTCAACTAGTCCAACTAGTTAACCAAAAGCTTAGTTTCCTTCTCTACAACTCCACCTAGATTGCCAATCCTCTACCTAGGATATTCCAACACACTTACTGAGAATCTCCATACATTTCTTGACCCTTTCATGTTCATTCTGCATCCATCCCAATACTCCAAGATACTCCACCAATCCAATTGGTCTTTAACTCACTAGGAGGGCTAATTACTCCACTCCTTATAGGTCTATTTTCACTGATTGGCCTATTGCTTCCAAAATCCCCAAATGACCCCACAAAAAAACTTGAAAATATTCAAGACATCATTCAACCCTATCAGAATCCAAAACCTTGACCTCTGATGGCACCCAAAACTCTACTTTCTTGCAGGCCCTAGATTATAGCCTATTAATTAGGCCTCTGGACCAGTGATCATGAACAATTGGAACTATTGTCTCCAATCGCTGATTCACCTCCAACCACCATTGAATCCTTTTAGGATACCATCTATTGCATCTATAAATTCCACTAAGTCTTCCCCAAAAGGTCTTGGGTGCTCAAACAAATTCGATCTTCTCCCTGTCCTGGCTCACCTAGTTTCACCAGTCAGTCATAGGGATTCATCTTTGGCCTATGAAATTCAAAGAGACAACAAAAAAGAAACCTAAAAACCTATCTATAGACCCTAACCCTAATTTCCCCATGGTTTTAGACACTTCCACTAGAGGAAAACTAGGTTAGAGCCATTTCTAACAAGGTAACACTATTTTTGTCTCTGTCAGACCAGTGACCTTCAAAAATGTACAACTTAACTTCTATTGAACTTCAAAAAAAACTACCTATTGTGAAAGTTGAAAGTAAAAAATACACTAACATGAGCCCAATCACCTATGCCAATTCATATAGGACCGTACAAAAACAAAGATACAGTGCAGATTATGCAAATGAGGATACATTCATTCGTACAATGGTATCAGAAATAAGTGTCTCAATCCAAAATCTAATTAACCTTGTCCAAACATCGATTCAATTCTCATATACTGAGCATGGGTAGTTACAAATCAGTTTAACTACATTTTTTCATTTCTTGCAAAAGTTGCTCGAGCAACTTTTTGCATTTTGAAGCATTTTGACTTTCTATGTCAACTCGATGATTGATGTTGACTCCTAGGACCCTAAATAAGATATGTAGGGTCCTAAAACATACCTCCAATCCATGTTTCACTAAAATGGCAAATTTTCCCCAATGTGATGTCACAAGACCCAAAACCCCTAATAAGCACTAAAGCCCTTACATACATGAAGTTAGACTAACATTGCTTCCAACCTTTTGGAACTTATTCTACCACTCACACAAACTCCTAATTCAACCCTAAACAACACCAAAACATCAAATAGGGAGGTTCCCTATAGAAATCAGGTTTATAGCCATACCATAATTCAAAAGGTGTCTTCTCAGTACCTTTCTTCAGTTTAACTCGGTTCAAGGTGTGAATTGCAGTGTTGATGGCTTCCTTCCAGTGTTTGGTAGCAACATTCTTTTCAATCATCAAGCTTCTTGCAAAATCCATAATGGATATGTTTCTTCTTTCTTCTATACCATTTTTTTGTGGTGTACCTAGGGCAGATACTTGTCTCTTGATTCCTCTTTCATTGAAAAATTTATTGAACTTGTTAGAAATGAATTAAACTCCTCTGTCAGATCTTAGGCATTTAAGTTTCTTTCTTGTTTCCTTATCAACTCTGGCAAGGTACCACTTGAACTTCTGAAAAGCTTTTGATTTTTCTTTGAGAAACATGATAGTCAGTATTTTGGAATGGTCATCAAAAAATAGAATGAAATACTTCTCACCTATGTAACTCTTTGTTCCAATTGGTCCACACAAATCAGTATGCACTAACTTTAAGACTTCTTCTGTATTGTAATCTTGCTCTTGAAACTAGTTTTGCCCGTCTTCCCAATTTGACATTGTTTGCATATTGCTAATTTAGGTTTCTTCAAAATAGGAATACCTCTTACTCTTTTTTTCTTTCTTATGTTAATCAGGTTATCAAAATTCACATGACACAACCTTTTATGCCATAACCATATTTCTTCTACTTGTGCAATAAAACAAGAAATTTCATTGAGATCAAGATAAAATAGATTACCTTTTGTTTGCCCACCAGTTCCAACTAGGTTTCCCTTACCATCCAGGAGCTTGGCCTTACCATTCATGAATTCTACCTTGAAACCAATGTTATTCAGTTGTGCCACACTTAGTAGATTATGCCTTAGTCCTTCAACCCAATAAGAATTATCATATTTGATTCCTTCAGTTAGAGAAATACAACCTTTACCTTTCACATAGCAAGGTTCATCATTCCCAAAACTGACACTCCCACCATCGCAGTGCTCAAGATGTTCAAATTTGGTTTTATCACTAGTCATGTGGTGAGAACAACCACTATCAATTATCCAGGTGCCATTCTTGCTAATATGAGAGTAAAGTGCAGTCTTTTCATTATCTTCATTGTTTGACTCATCCTTAATAGCAATGTAAACCATTTTATCTTCATCGTCATCACTATCAGAATCTTTACCAATATAACAAGATTTCTTACCTTTGTCCTTGTAGCTTTTGTATCTTTTGAAATATTTCTTTCCTTTGTACTTGTTGAAATTTTTCTCACCTTTGTCTTCCTTGTTTGGACACTTAGCAGCAATATGACTGACCTCATCACATGAAAAGAAAATCAATGGTATTATTCCTTTGTACTTTCCTTTTCATTTTGTAGATCTCTTTGCAAGTAATGCTTTAGTCATTTCCAGATCTTCATCATTAGAATCATCATCACTGTCATTATCAATCTATTTTACTTTCATCTTACCAAGGTTTAATTTAGCTTTGAATGTAGACTCAAGATTGCTAGGATTAGGAGAATAATTATCAAAATTATCTAACTCAAAAGATGTAAGTCTTCCAACCAATCCATCTAGAGTTATATCATTACTGCATCTCATCTCTTGACTGGATAAAACTCTAATTTCATAGATAGGAAGTAAAGTTCTCAATACCTTACTAACCACTATTTTGTTTTCAATTGTTCCACCGGTAGCTCTGATTGCACTGACACTTTTCTTGACTCTTTCACTGTGTTTTGTAATGTCTTCTCCTTCTTTCATTTTCATATGATCAAACTGACCTCTGAGACTTTTTTATTTGGCTCTCTTTACATTCTCATCTCCTCCATAGATTTCATGTAGTTTCTTCCACATATCATAGGCAGTAGGGCAGTCATTGACTTCATCAAATGTAGAATAGCTGAGTGAAGAAGCTATGTCAATCATCATTATGTTATGATGTTTCATGTCCACCATCTGATCCACATACATAGGTCTTGGTGGTTCCACATACTTGTGATCCAAGAATTGCAAACCAGTATCTCCAAAAGTAGATAAATGTAGCCTCATAAAATCTTTCCATGCAGTGAAGTTGTCTTTGTTAAGCTTGGGGATCTCCAATCTGTAAGACATCTCTGATCTTTAGCATAGGCCTTGAATCCTTCCCTGTAAGTACCAGATGCTCTGATACCAATTGCTGGAAATGAGTTGAGTAACTGAGAGGGGAGGGGTGAATTAGTTACCACAAAAACAAATCCAAGTCCCTTAGATGTCTTAAAAAAACTTATCATTGTTACTCAGTTAACATAGATATTATACTGTCACTCGGTTAACAAAGCAGATCTCAAGATATTAACTATGATTATCCTTTAGTGATTAAATGAAGAAACATAAAGCATAAAGTAAATAACAGATAACACCAAGATTTAAAGTGGAAACCCAATTTGGGAAAACTAACAATTGCAACTAGTCACTATTTTTCACTCTTCTGAAGTGAGCCCTGTTAGGAGCCAATCCTATTAAAGGTTACAATAACACATTGTTAGGTGTGACCATGTTAGATTATTTAATCATCCTTTAAGGAGTGGCCTTGTTAGAGGTCTTCAAACACTTCAATGTAGAAATGTCACCTTGTGAGAGGATTTACAAAATACTATTAATTCTACTCTGTTAAGAGATTTAGATCACTGCTACAATTGTTAGAGAGTAACAATGGATTGACCTATTTTGAGAAGCAACTATCTTTGTTGATTCAAATCTCTGCTATGGCTTTAAACACTTGATCCTCACTGATCGATTATTCTATTGCAGCTCTGTATGTTCTGTCCTTAATCAAAATTCCATCTGCTTTCACCTCCACACTTCATATCATAAACACACACATCTTACACACATCCAGTCAAAATTGACCTTGTATATATATGATAATCCTTGCCAAGTCGGCCTGAATAACCTTTCAAATAATCAATAAAACTTAAGTTTGTTGGCTGCATATAACCAATTAAACATAAAGTGTAAACTGTTGCTAGTCGGATGACACTAAATATTTAACTTGGTTAATACTGAAATCCTTCAATGCCTGACCAATATTGTAGTGCCCGAGTAAACTCACTTAGAACTAAAAATCACTTTGGTCTTCTTCAATGCTTGAGAGTGCTTGGCATATACTGACTGTGATCAGTTTGGGTATAGACATTTGTGTAGCATCACTATATTTGTGTAAACATTAATGAAAATACACAATTGAATAATTGTCATCAACAACAACATCAAATACAAAGGTCTCTGCTTCCCAATTAACACTTCATATCAAGGAAGACTCCCTCGTGAAGAAAGGTACAAGCAATTCTCATTTCATAATATTCCTAGTTATTATAATGTAATTCCCAATGAAATTAGGGATAAGATTCCTAAATTTGATGGGAATAATGTAATCACATGTGAGGAACATCTAAAAAATTTCACACATGCCATGGATGATTATGATATTAGACATGATGATGTAATTATTAAGCTCTTTGTTCTACTTTAGTTGAGGATGCTAGGGATTGGTTTGATGCATTAATTCATCATTAAATAAGATCTATGAATGCACTAAAGGAATTTTTTTAAATAATAATATGGTGATAAGACCAACACAGGTTTCCTATTGAATGATTTTAACAATACCAAAAAGAATTCAAATGAGGGTGTTGTTGAATTCAATACAAGATTCCAAAAGGCTATGCATATGATTTTTCAAAAGATAAGGCTTGATGAAGAGGTGTGTCTTGTTAACTATTTGAATGCTTTTGACGCTTCAATGGGATATTCACTCTGAGACAAGAATCCAAGAAGCCTTGTTGAAGCTTATAAGACTGCTATCAATATAGAAATAAACATACGAGTATCAGGAAAGATGGGTAAAAGGGATGATGGGAAGTTTACTAAGATAAATTAGAAAGAACTAGAAAGTAAGAATCCTAGAATTCCAAACCATAATAGGCCATCCTATAATAGTTATAATCCCTAAAATAGGATGTAAAACCACCCATATAATACGCAATACAAAGATGGGAAACATATTTTCCCACAGGGAAAATATAAGCATGATAAAGGAACTCCTGATCCTCTACAAATAAATTTTGTACATATGAGTTATGAGGATCTTTGGTGTGAACCTTGTCGCTCTCCACATTACCCTGATTATTATTCAGTTGCTTTGGGTATGTTTGCAAATAAAGCACAATAAGAAAGAGAATAAGAGGATAAATACTATGATAGCAGTGGTTGTGCAATGACATGTTCATATTCAAGGGGTGAAGAGGAATATGGTGATATAACTACACACCAAGATGTGATTGCATCTGATGATGAAAATGAAGCAGACATTGATGTAAGGTGCAATGTTGCAAAAGGTAAAGAACCTTTTATAGTAAGCAGACCTTCAAATGCAGAAATTTCTCAAATCACGGTAGACATGGTTGCTCAAGCCCAGACTAACTATAATTTGAGAAATAGGACAGTTGGTAATGCAGATAGCGGACCAGCTGGTGTCTTTATCAAAGAGATGGGAGAAATCCCTAAGCAAACATCATAAAAAGAAACAAAATTGCTAAGGGTGTAAAGAAAACAAAGTTTAGGAAAGAGGATGCACTAAGTGTAGACACCTAAATTTGATTAACATATTTAATTAAATTTAGTGCCTTTCTAGAATATTATTGATTAAATAATTACATATTTATTTGATTAATTTATGTTATCCCCTACCCTAATTAATTTAATTAATTAACTATAACCCAATTAATTATTAAAAGACAACCCATAGTCTAATGATTAATTAAATCATTTTCATTTATTAAGTTGAATGAATATGCTTATTTATTTAACTTAATTCATAATTATCCTATTATCCCCTTCTAAATTAAATATTCTATTTAATTCAATTTGAGCACATGGCTCCTAACTTTTACCCCTAAACTAACCATTCTCAACCACCTAACCCAAGGTTCCAACTCAACCCAACACATTCATACATACTAATCCTTCCTTATTAGTTAATTGACCTAAATTAACTAATTAACCCCTCAACTCATTCTCTCTCCTCTCATCACATCTTCTTAATCACCCCACTTATCCTCTAAACCTAAGCCTAATCACTCCCTAAGCATGTGCACAATCCTAATCCAAGGATTAAGAACTCAACCCAACCCCAAAGTCAACCTCTTGTCACATCACACAAATCCCCATCCATATCTCATTAAGTCTTCCTTAAATGCTCTTACATCCTTCTTACACACTTCATCCTTCTTTTCTCATTTTATCCCCTCTCACATCTCCCAAAATGGTCACATTTCCCATTCTTCCAAACCTCTCTCCTTGTGACACTTGTCACAATGAGAGGCATTTGAGAAAGCACAATCCATGTGCTTCCTCTCAAACTCATCTCCACCCTTTCTCAAGTTTGCATCTCAACCATCCATTCAAGCCTCCAATTGCCTATAAATTGAACCCCTTTTCCTTCACAAATCATCCACCTTTTATGCAAAGTTATAATGCCCTTTTGAGATCCAAAATCATCAATATACCATCATAATGCCAAAATCTTTCCTCACCTATTGAAGCCTTATCAAGGTTTATGAGAACACATCCAATCTATTGGATAAATACCACAAGAAAAGGAGGACATCAATGGTTTTAGAAAGGTTTGCATTGTCTTAGGCTCTTGTTGATTTGATTTCCTTTCATAGTCTAATCTTATATATTATAGTTGATTAGTTTGGTGAATGTTTAGCTTGCTTTATATTCCTTATCAAACTATTTTTTATTGCATACATTTTGGCACGCCCGATGGGATCCACTTCACAAGTCATTTTCTTTTTATTTATCATTTTTTTCCTTGAAAACTAACCAAGACCTAACATTTTGTGTTGTTTTGAGCTTCTTGTGCTAGGTTTTTTAGTTTTTTGCAGGTTGGAAGGTGAAAAGCAAGCATTTGCGCCATCAATTCCATCTTCAAAATTCATACATCAGCAAAAACATCCTATTGCAAGATTCACATCTAAATCTATAGGAACGAAGCATCTGTTCATGGGAACGCGATCTCGTGAGCCTGCAGACTGACAGAGGTTGAGAGCCTTTTCCTCATTTTCTGTCTCTTTTCTTACCTTTTAGTAGACCAATGGGAACGTGGGTTAGACTCACGGGAATGCATTTTAAATATTTTTTAAAGTATTAAGGCTATTCCATATATTTTTTACATTCTATACGAAGTCAACCGCCTGCAAAATCGCTATTTGACCCCGCAGGAATGTGGTCTTACTTTGCTGGATTGAAGTCTCAAGTTGCGGGAACGCTACTATACTAACTGTGTTATCATTTTTTGTGTAGGTTGCAGGAACGCTGGCTTGGGGAAAAATTTTTATCTTTTAAAAAACATTAAATCTCATATATCTAATTTTGGGTCAGTTAAAATAACTCACATTTCACTTTGGTGTTTTTTAAAACTTGACAAAAGGGTAAAATTAATCACACATTTTGATTTGGGTTTTAAAAGAACTCACAAGTCTTGAATGCCTAAAAGGGGTAAATGAACAATCAAACAAAAAATTTCATTTTGGTGCTCTAAAATCAACCAATCAAACACCTCAAATTTAGGCTTAAAAAAAACACTCACAAGTCTCGAATGCACTAAGGGAAAATTGTAGGATTTGAGAAACATGCAAATCCACAGAACCCGAATACACCTGCATGCAAATAACCTGATACAAAGTAGAAGCACGGAAATGAAAAAGCAAAACTCAGAGATGCTCAAAAGAAGAGTCACAATATTATTCTCTAAGTTATGAAAAAAACATTACAAAGTTCAGCCTATAAAAGGTGAACAAACCCTAAAACAAAAATGCTAGGTTGCGCAATATAATTAATATAAAGTATTAATTATATGCACCTAAGAGACAGCTTAAGCGAAAAAGAGTAAGTAAACTAACTAATTACTCTAAC
>MU224324.1:1291702-1323425 GCA_018584345.1 Thuja plicata | reverse complement strand
GCAGAAAGTAAAATGCACCCCCCCACAATGTATAATACTATCCCCCGTACACCACAAGATGAAGAAAAAAAAACAAAGAGCCAGAGAAAAACCTGAGATTTCAAGAGCAGAGAAGGAGGAAAACAAAGTCTCAACTTTGACGCCAAAAATGAAAACTCAAATGGTTGAATCAGCAAACCAAACTAGCATTATTGTGTCCATCTTGGAAATACCTTTTTGACGATATAAGATACTTGTGTTTTTGAGTCTGTTTGCTCAAGTTACGAGCAAAAAACCAACAGGACCCTCAAAGTGCATGCTTGCTGGAAAAAACCAGGCCTTGCCTTAAAATTGACGGTCGTTTGGCAGTCGGCTAACATCCTGGTGACGTCAGCTGAAGTCACTGTCGAGGCTGGGTAGAGACCAGACAGCGGTCGGGCGCTAGTGGAGACTGAGCGGAGGGAGGGTGGTGACCGAGCAGAGGGAGGGCGGCGGCTGGGCGCCGGTGGCACGCCGGTGCACCCGCTGGCGGCGGTGGCCCTTTGGAGGCGCGCAGGTGGCGCGGTGAGAATTAAAACCACAGGTGTAATTTTAAATGCCAAAAATCATTTAAAATTTTATTTTTTTTTAATTTTTTTTTGTTTTGCGTGTCCGTACAGCCCTAGTAGGCCAAAAAAATTTCCCTGAGGGCACAGTAACCAAAATGGTCAAACTTTATATGTTTTTCAACTCTCCTGGGCCTTCTGAACGCAATGGCAGAGTCTGTTTTGGCTCAAACGGCTCCAAAAAAATTCCTTCTTAGAAATCACAAAAAAACCCTAGAGAGGCTATGACTGACGTCTTCGAATCGCAGCTTCAAAAAACCTTCAAACCAGGTAGCGACAGGGTGGCTCTGATACCATGTAGGATTTGAGAAACATGCAAATCCATAGAACCTGAATACACCTGCATGCAAATAACCTAATACAAAGTAGAAGCACAGAAATGAAAAAGTAGAACTCAGAGATGCTCAAAAGAAGAGTCACAATATTATTCTCTAAGTTATGAAAAAAATATTACAAAGTTCAGCCTATAAAAGGTGAACAAACCCTAAAACAGAAATGCTAGGTTGCGCAATATAATTAATATAAAGTATTAATTATATGCACCTAAGAGACATCTTAAGCAAAAAAGAGTAAGTAAACTAACTAATTACTCTAACAAAAATAACCAACTATTTGAAATTAAAGTGTTTCCCTTTTCAAAGAGCAAACAAAGGAAAGAACCTTGCATAGTAATCATGATTTTTTGATGTCATAGATAGAAAAAACTCAGTGAATTAGGTTCAATTTAGAAAGAATGAGTGTTTTGCATGTTTGACAGAGTGTTTTTCAACACTACCTTAAAGAGCTATTTCATTTTTGCAAAATCCTTGTTAGATCTAAGTGACACACTAAAATTAGCTTATATATGTATCCTCTCCCCTTGCCTTTGTGGATCTTGGGTGACGAGAAATATTAAGTTATTTGTTTTTCTTCTAGAGAGGTATGTCTAAAAGAAGCACTTCCTTTTAGAGGATGACCTCAAACCAGTAAATCTCTTCGGTCGATATAGAAACAAGGTGCAACCCAAAGGTCCGCTTGATATCCCTTCAAGCTCAGGTGAGTCATGTTGATGGTAGTCCATACTAGGTGAATATCCCTAGCATATTTGTATGGTCAACTAGGCTCTTAAGTGAGTCACAAATGTACAAACTGATTGTGGGGACGTCACAAATCTCACTAGCAATTGTTAACTAGCAACTGACCCGGTTCACCTGAGAAAGATTGATAATCGGTTGTGCAAGGAAGATAGTAACTTCCCCAAGATCAATCACACATTTATGTCACCTTGAGCATTTTGAGTTGGATAATATGACATCATGACTGGAGTCATTGTGTGCTTGGTGATCGTCATATTTTGATTAGTTCTCGTGTGTGTACCTATGTTTGCAGGCAACAGTTTTCAATCTCGCGAAACACTTAGGTAGAAATTGCTTGTGTGTGTATTAGATGTTAAAACCCCTGAAAACAATTTTTGAACATACACAAATTGAAGGTCCAAAGTCTTTTTCCAAAGAGATCAAAATTGTGTGCTTCTTGTATGGTTGTTTTGCCCCTTGCAAGACTGTTTTCTCAAATTTACCCAACTGACAAAAACAATTATCATTCCAAAGATATCCAAGGTACACTTACCATAGTCACTGCCTAGTCCTAGGAAGAAATGCATTTTTATCACAACCGTGCTCATGTCCAATTTGGTGAAACACAAGAAGATGAAAACTCCACTACCCCCCATGCACAGAGAACAGAAGAACACAAACTGAGAAGCCAACAAGTATCAACACATCATTGATTCCATCAAGTAAGAAACTCACAAATGGGAGGAATTCAACAAAGTAATATACAAAAACAAGGTTGTTCACTTTCAAAGCAAATATCATCTGAACATTGCCTTCATTACATTTGAATAGTATGACTAGTTGGCTCATCACAACAAACAGTCATTCCTCCTCTTCTTAGGATCACTTAGCATGCATTTTTAGGACCTCCCTTAGTTGTCATCTTTAGAAGCACATCACACACTCATCCTAGCATAATCTAGCATAATCCAATCCAATCCTGGTCAACCTAGCATCATCCTAATCATCATCCAAAACACCCCAAATCACATCCCTCACTTGGTGTTGCATCCCCTTTTGTGTTTCTTAGAACCTACATATTAATCAAAACCCCATCTTTAGGTGTCCTTAAACTAAGCATTTTTAGGATAATCCCCTTTTCCTTTGTAACCTCATCACCTTGATCAAAAGGTTGGTTCTCATTGACAGATAATCCCATCCGCTGAAGACCACAAGTATGTCCTAGATAGACAATCACATCCACTTGTCTTACACTAGGGAAAGCAATCCTTAATCCATGGATACACCAAGCCATCCATAATCCTTAGGAGTATACTCATCATCTTAGATGCATCATCTCAAATCCTAATCATAGCACCATCATCCTTAGCTTACTAGGAAAATCCTTGCATTACATCTTTCATCTCATATCCCCTTAGGGTATTCATTTAATGCCACCTAAAATATGATCCACTAAGAAGAGAAAGGACATGGACCCTAATCTTGAAGCTATTTCATCCAATCTAGTGATTGACCACACTAATACCATGGTCTCCTTTGATCCTCGGCACAACACACAAGTTGAGCATATCTGGGTGGACAAAAACAAGTCTCCCACATTAAGCACTATGGAAATATTCATGAACCATCTTGGACACGCTAACATGGTCAGTGCCATCATAGGGCATAGCACACATAACATACTTGAAGACATTCAACAGTAAGCAATCCAACTACCTCCTGGAATCATACCCACATTAGTCATAAGACCTATGGCACTCCCAGGAGAGATCCCTCATTTAGTAATACATGAATTTTTCAATCCCCTACAATGAGAAATAGAAGTGATATCTCTCATATCACAGATGATACAACCTTCCATCCCCCATCTATAGTGCACACCACACCTCAGTCCGCCCCTTTTTTGGGCATGGGATCCCCAGCTCCTAATCCACCACCAGTAGCACAATTAGTACCCCCCATTGCCATCCATATAAGCACCACCACCTATCCAACTTGTAGTTGCTCAAGAATTGCAAACATTTCCACCCTTTGTTGCATAATTCCCGCAACCAACAGTTAACACAGAATAAACCAGTATTCTACCAATCACTACTCAATCCATCTAAACCGCATCAACCAACTCATAATCACAAAGCACACAAACCATCAATGCCATGATACCTACCTCCACTCTGCCTTCCATCCCCACATCACATCAGTAGTAACCACAAATTACTACAGACACACCACTCAGAGGAGCTTACAATCAGCCCCTATTTCCACAAGGGCCCAATTTTTATGCTCAACCAACACCATGATCATAGTATGTTCCAACACTTCTTCCGCAAACACAATCCAATCCAAACCCTCTACCGCAAGCTTCCCAAGTTGGGAAAACAACACAAAATGTTCCATCTTCCACTTGGAACTACTTGCAAGCTGCCATGCATGCCTGAGGTATCCCCACATAGACGTAGAGCACCAATCCACCCACCTCTTAAGAACAACAAACATCCACCAACCCTTTGGCCACCACACAATCCATTATCCAATCCATTTAGCAACAAAAACTATAGCAGTAACACCAACCCATTCACATCCCAAGCGCAGCAACAATAACTCAACCCCTCCGTAGCTGCACAAACTACTGCCCAACCTATCCAGCAACAACAACCACAAACGCAGGGCCCAAATCCCTTCACTACACAATCACTGTAGCAGTTTGCTAATCTTTTTGATAATGTGCAAACTATCATCCATCCCACTCAGTAGCAATAACCTAACTTCACCAACTACCTAGCCATGCCATCCTTAGCTACATCCCAAGTCATTCCACCTCCATAATATTTAGGTATTCCCACTAACATCAATTACCTCACTACACATACTGGGGGCATTCCATCATAACACACCTATCCCACATACCCCGACAACACGACACAACTACCTTACGCAGGTGCAATGTATACTTACCCCACCTACCCAACATCTCAGCAACCATAGACCTACTATCCACTGCCACAACAACAACATCAGGCACTTCCATCCAATCTACAACAGTATCCTACTCTGAAACAGTTACCACCGCAATAACCTATCTATGCTACTCATCAGTCTCCCTATCATACACCACAGTATCCTCTACAAAATCCCTCATATTCACCATTACCATTTGATCCATATCACATCCATGGAACCAATACAATCAGATTTAATAACCCTCCCCAACAAATCAATCAGGAGTGGGAAGAAATGAAGAACACTCTCAAGGAGCTAAAGGTAGGGACTGAGGCTAAAAAATGCAAGTTTGAAGAGGTGTGTCTATACCTATTTGATCGATCTATCACCGCTATACCCTTCCCCAAGCACTTCAAGACACATAATTTTGAAAAATATAGGGGAAGGAGAGATCCCATCAGCCATGTCAAAGACTTTTACATGGCATTCCAAGAAGTGGCTTACAACGATAATTTCCTCATGTGTTCATTCCCTAAGAGCTTGGGATGAACCACTCTTGAATGGTTCTATAAAATCCCCTATGGCACAATTTCTACATTTGCAAAACTATCAGAGAAATTTGTGGCTCAATATGCGCATAACATCGAGAATGATCTCTCCCTCTTAGACTTATGCAACTCTAAATAGAAAGGAGGGGAAAGCTTGGCAGACTACCTACAATGTTGGTAGGGACTCACTACAAGATTTTCATATCAACCTCTCAAAAAACATTTCACTATGATCTTCATTAACAATCTCCATCCCAAACTAGCCCATCACATATGCATGAACTGCCTACAGACTTATCAGGAAATCTGGGGAAAAGGCATGGATCTTGAATGGGGTCTCATAGAAGATGGTTCCATCAAGCATTACAAAGAGCCTTAGCCCAAAAAAAATAAAAATGATCGATCACGGTACTAGAACAAGAACAAGAACATGGTTACTTAGGGAGCCACTAACACCAAACACGTTCAGCTCATGGTGGTCAGTCCCAATGAACCTACTCAAACCTATCAGCATATACTACCAGTGTATCTACAACCCCTGCCTGTGTATCAACAACCCACTCTAGCATATCATCAACCTACATACCAATAAAACACATTCCCCTAGGTTGCAGCTATCTACCCCCCTCCCAGGACATTGTATTAACCTAACTACCAAGCTCCCATAAACCAAACAAACGCCATATCAGTCCCATGTGGACAACTAAAGCCTTGAGCCTAGAATGTGCCAAAATGCACATTTACCCCCTTGGGTGAGCCCATAGATGTCATCTTCCATAGGATGGCCAAGGCTACTCTAATCATGTACCCACAAACGCAACCATTTGATGAGTCAACACCTAAGCCTGCATGGTACAAAGACAATAAATGTGATTACTACCATCATGTTAAGGGACACACTACCATCAAATGCATGAAGTTGAAACATTACATCTAAGACCTCATTGACAATGACAAGATCACAGTAGACTCTCCTATCCAACCATCCCCAAATGCAGGCCTTCAAATCTACCAAAATGTGTTTCTTGAACACAACTCCGGAAAAGGACCTTCCAACCCCACTCAGCCCTCCAACCAAGGGAAAGGAAAGAAAGGAGACAATGCCAACAGAAAGGATTATACCAGTGCATACATCAACTATGATAACCTCATCGACTGCATATCCCAAGTCAAGTCCTCTATCAATGTCATTCATGTCAAGGGCGTAGATAGCCAATGCGCAGTGACCACTCATCGAGGTAGAATATTAGTTTCAGGTGATAGTACCGCTCCATCTGCTGGTACCCAATACAACCTATTAGAACACCTAGGGAATACCCCCTCCCAAATCTCCATCATGGATCTCCTCCTCACTTCACCCATCCATCAAGAGATTCTCAACAAATCCCTACAAAAATTATGTATCCCCAGTGACATCAACCCCACATAGTTCCAAAATCTTGTTGGCCACCTATCTACATCTTATGAGATTTCCTTCAAACCAAAAGACATACCTTCTGAAGAACATGATCACAACCTTCCTCTTTGCATCTTTGTCATGGTTAAGGATTTTTCCATCAAGTGAGTCATGATAGATAATGGTTCAGCCCTCAATCTATGTACATTTAAATTTATCAAATAGTTGGGGTGTACTAAAGCAGATATAATGACTGATTTTATCACCATCAAAGCTTATGACAATCTGGAACACACTTTTGAAGGCACAATCTCATTTACCATCCAGCTCGACCCTAAGTCCAAGATACAGTATGTCACATAGTTGATCTTGACCTTCCCTTCAATATCCTCCTTGGACACCCCTCAATCCATTCTATGCAAGTTGTCCCATCCACTTACCATCAGTGCATCAAGTTCCCACATAATGACACTGAAGTCACCATCTGTGTAGATCCCAAACCCTTCACATACTACTGTGCATTGGAGGTCTCCTTCCCACATTCTAATCATTGTCTGGGGATTGATTTGGCACTTATATCGCCAGTTCTTCTCAAACCCATTTAGACCCAAAGATAATCCTCTCATCCGCTCTTTCCATGGTCAAAATCAACAACAAGGTTTGTGGAGAGTACAACCTATCTAACACCTTTGCAGTGGGTGCCTTGCCATCTAATCTACATGCCCAAGGAATACCAGACAAAAACACATATCAAAATAAGCCATAGCCAAAATAGTTGGGCCCTACTACTTTCATCTCCCATGGAATTTTTAATGGCTAAGAGATGGCACTAGATATCAACCAGTGGCTTTATAAGGATTCACCACCCCCAAACAAGGGTCTCCTCAATTACTTCAAAGGCAAATACCCTACAACCCACAAGCTGGTTATGAAAAATAAGAACTATCAGGCAGATGGCTTGGACTATGAAGAATGCGGCATGAAAAATCCTATTGTACCCCCCAGTGAGAAAGGTATCAAGGCCTTGTTCTTGGCTCTGCCACAACTGGGGGCACCAATGAAATCAGCTACACCTATCGCAATATCCTTGGTGAAATTATCGTTGAAATCATAGAGGCCCCTGAAGAGAAAATTGTGAGAGCTTATGATGAAGTCCTCGATGAAGAAACCTTCCTGGGAAATTTTTTCCTCCGCCAACTCACCATTAATTTCATTGATCTTCCCCTCCTACACCCCAAACTCATAGACTGGGACCAACCAAGCATCGTACACATTGACGAGTTCCAAAGTGAGGATGCACTCCTAAGATTCATGGAGTAGTTGAACAGAACATTGACTGGGGGAAAGATTCAACACATGTCTACAAATTGGATCCAAATGCATACTTTGGGGAACATGAGGACTTCAACCACAAAAGTGAAGTAGAAAACAAAAATAAAAAAGAGAAAAATTGATCCCCTAGTGAAAACCCCTCTAGGGCACTATCTGATCGCAAAAAAGTTAAAAAAAGGGTCTATCCACTGGTGAAAACCTCTCTAAGGTGCTAGAGGATGAAGACCCTCCTCTTCCTCTCATCCATTATTACAGACTCAAGAAGTCATCTATCCTCATCAAAGAGACCAATCCTATCAACCTAGGTACCGAAGAGAACCCTAACATCACGTACATTTTAGCATCACTAATAAAAGGAGAAGAAATAGCTCTCACTACTCTTCTACAAGAGTCTATAGACAAGTTTTCATGGTCTTATTCCCACATGTCAGGATTAGACCCTAACTTGGTGGTTCACCATCTAGCTGTGGATCCAAATGTCAAACCACTAAAGTTGAAACTCTGAAAGATGCACCCCAAGGTAGCACTACTAGTCAAATAAGAGTTAGAGAAACTACCCCAAGCTAAAATCATTCATGCCATTAACTACTCCAAATAGATATACAACATGGTGCTCATATCCAAACCTAATAAATTAATCAAAATATGTACAAACTTTCAGGATCTCAACAAGACATGTCCCAAAGACAACTTCCCACTACCAAACATCGACATGATAGTAGACCTCACAGCAAAGCATGAGATTTTGTCACTCATGGATGGCTTCTCTCAGTATAATCAGATCTGCATTGCAAAGGAAGATCAACATAAGACAACATTTACAACCCCATGGGGCACCTTCTTCTACAACATGATACCACTTGGTTTGAAGAACGCAGGGGTAACATATTAGAGAGCCATGATAGTTATCTTCCATGACATGGTCCACAAGATCCTTCAAGATTATGTGGATGATATCCTAGCCAAATAGATTAAAAGAGAAGATCGCTAAGATGTCTTGGAATGTGTATGTGATTGGCTTGGTCAATATGGCCTAATGCTCAACCCTAAGAAGTGTCTCTTCGGGGTCACATCAAGAAATCTCCTGGGATTCATTGTATCACAAAGGGGCATAGAAATTGATCCTAAAAAGGTCAAGGCCATTCTAGAGATGCCTCCACCTAAGATGCTCAGACAACTAAGTAGCCTATAAGGAAAACTCCAATCAGTGTGACACTTCATCTCATAGCTCACAAATAAATATTATTCATTCACACATCCTACAGAAAGATAACAACTTCAAATGGGATCCTCTTTGTCAGCAAATTTTTAAAAATATCAAGGGATACCTAGCAAATCCGCCCATCTTAGTGCCACCTATACTAGGTAAGAATCTCATTATATACATCTCTGCAACAACCATGACACTAGGGGCACTCCTGGCCCAGTTAGATGACAACATCATAGAGAGAGACATATATTATATCAACCGCACATTGATAGGCTATGAGCATAATTACACACCCATGGAGAAAGCATGCTTAGCTGTAGTTTTTTCCACTCAGAAGCTTCTCCATTACATGCTTAGTCACACCATCAAGCTCATCTCAAAGGTAGACCCACTCAAATACCTGCTCTCAAAGACAACTCTCACAGGATGAATGGCTAAATAGGTTATGCTCCTGAGTGAATTTGATATCTAATATATTGACAGAAAAGCAATCAAGGGGTGGGTTATTATAGATCATCTAGTAGAGGCACCACTAGTTGATGCTTATCCTCTAGTTATGGAATTCCCTGATGAAAATTTGTGCATTATAGAAGAACAACTAGTATGGAAGTTCTACTTTAACGGATCTTACACAGCCCATGGTTAAGGTGCAGGCATACTATTCGTTACCCCACAAGGTGACTATATCCCCAAATCATTCAAACTAGGATTTACTTGCATGAAAAACATATCAGAGTATGAGACATTGGTTGCTGGGCTTAGTGTGGCTATCCAATAGAACATAACTGACATACAGGTCTTTGTTGATTCCCAACTTATCATCAAGAAAGTCTTAGATGAATTCCAAATAAAAGATGACAAACTACTGCCTTAAAAAAAAATGGTGGATAAAATGAAGGAGCACTTCCTTAACCTTCAAATCACACAAATACCACACCTACAAAACAAGGTCACTGATGTAATGGCTACTATCAGATCCATCTTGGAAATTCCACATGACGCCACGCAGTATGAATTCTTAGTTGAGCAACTTCATGCACCCACATATGAGAACGATGACGTTAATCAAGTATGTGTCTTGGTTGGTCCCCAATCCCCATGGTAGCACAACATCCATGCTTATCTAAAAAATGGTATCATATCCCCCCACCTCACAAAAACCCAATGCCAGAACCTAATTCACAAAGCTTCCCACTACACTATTATGGCTAACACCCTCTATCATTGAGGCTATCACAACCTTCTCTCCAGGTGTCTAGATGAAACTGAAGCCACCCATGTGTTGCGAGAGGTTCACGCTAGAATTTGTGGTGCCCACACAAGTGGCATGGTCTTGGCCAAACAACTTCTCAGGATCGGATACTATTGGCCTACCATGGAGCATGATGTTTGAGAATTTGTGAAGAAGTGCCTACCCTGTCAGCAGCATGCTAATATGATACATGCACCAATGCAAAATCTACATCCCCTCACACCATCATGGCCATTTTCTTGTTGGGGATTTTACCTTATTGGTAAGAACATCCCCTATCTTCTGAAGGTCCTAAATACATCATCATGACCACTGAGCACTTCACAAAGTGGGTCAGAGCAATCCCACTCACCCTCATGATAGGCGTCCAAATTTCCAAGTTCATCCTCTACCATATCATTTGCCTCTTTGGCATCCCATCCACCATCTTCACATATCACAAAACACCATTTGAGAACCAACATGTAGATGATCTATTTGATCACCTCCGTATCCATCATAGCTATTCTAGTCCATACTTCCCCCAAGGTAATGACCAAGCTAAGGCAACCAATAAAACGTTGCTCAAGATCCTGAAGAAGGTTGTCAATGATATTGGTCATGACTGGAACCTCCAAATTAACCCCGCCCTCTTGGCGTATCATACTTCCTATTGCACTCCCATAGGCACCACTCCATATTCCCTTGTCTATGGTGTTGAGGATGTCTTACCAATCAAAGTTGAACTACCATCACTCTGGGTATCACTGAGAGGCCTGATTAATGATAAAGATTACAGAGTAGCTAGGCTCACACAATTGGACCTACTAGATGAGAAGCATTAGCAAGAATATGACCTCCTGGTCATTTATAAAAATAGGCACAAGAGGAGCCACAATAAGAAAATCCACCCATGCCAGTTCCAGGTGGGAGACCTAGTACTAAAATAAAATTAGAAAGTGGGTACATATCGAGAGAAGAAAGGGAAGTTTGAGGTCACATGGTAAGGTCCCTATATTTTCACTGCATGCTTTAGTTCTGGGGCATATCAGTTATCTACTCACAAAGGAGAACCCCTAAATGATCCCATCAACATCATTCATCTCAGGCACTTCTATGCCTGACAATTGGATTGTTCATTCCAGTCATTTGAAAAAAATCTATAAAAAGTATAAGAAAAGTCCTGAAAAAGTCATTGTCTTGGTGAAAATGTGGTTATTAGATGCCTTGATGATAACATAAAAAATAGAGATAAAAAAAATTAAAGAAAAATAAATTGTCCAATGGTGAAAACTAGCAATCAAGTGCCTTGGAAAAGTATGTGTGGTGAAAACCTGACAATCAGGCGTTACCCATAGTGGATCATATCATTATCTATCAAAATCTCATTCTTCTCCATCCTACCCATCATACTCCCTTTAGCCTAATCATTTCTCATATTCCTTCATTACATGCACCAATTCACATCGGTCCTTGTATCCTCTATCCTGAGTTTTTGTACATATATTTTTGTATATAATCGTCAGTCCCCGCTGCACATATGTCATCCTATCCCAATCCCTGAGCTTCTAGTGCTTTATGTTTATGAATATCTTGTCCAAGTTAATCCATTCTTGTGTCTGGTCTTTCCTATACATATCTTGCATCCTCAGTCGGTCTCCTTGTAGAAAGTGATCCAGTTCCATTCCGAATCTTGTGCTTCAACAAGTCCCTTTTGAGAAAATCTTGATTCATAAATTCTACCTCGGTACATCTTTTGGCCATCAGTTACCCATTAGGCATCTCCTCCATCAGCAGGTCCTTGTAGGATGTATTCTTCCTCATGTCTGACCTAAATACAATCAGCATTCTATATCATTTGATCTCTCTAGAAAAAGGTGTCTTGTGGTTGAATTTTGACCTTGAAATTTGATTTTGGTTCTTCAATTATCATTCCCAATTCTCTTGGTTGTTCTCCTCCTCAAGGTTTCCATGATTCTTCATATCATGGTATATTGTGAATGGATGCACCTGAGATAGGGAACTTGATCTTTTTCATTTTCTTCCTGTGAGTCAATCGGACATGACCCTTGCATGTATGGAATCCATTTAGGTTCGCATGCTGCACTTGGGAACTATCACTTGTTTATGGGCTTCTCTAGCATCATTTCCACCTTGGCCCTTTTGGGACTCATGTGTGATGTTGGGGCAACCCCCGCATGTTTATTGCGTTAGTCCTATGCAACACCAGTGAGAATGCCTTGTATTCTTAGTAACATTGGCATGGTCTCTAGCGTTGCCATATCAAAATAAGTGCTCAAACTACATAATGTATTCCATCCCAGAATACCCCTCGCTCAAGCTTCAAAAATAATCCCCCTATATCCCTAGAAAAAATCCTATCCAAAAATAAATCCTATACTACAATCAATCATACATCCCAAAAATCATCTAATCCTCATCTTTCATCCCTCATCCCTAATGCAAACTTGAAATTCCCCACCTCCTATCATCCCCTATCCCCTGAATTATGATTGTGCACATGCTTACCCATCCCCTTTCTTCCAAACTACTAACCCAAACCTAGTTGGACAGTGATGTGTTGCATTTCCACTTCCCACTTTTGCATTCGTTCTCTATTGTATTATTCTTCATTTTCATTGTCATCCTTTTAGGTGCATCTTTCATTTGCATTATCACTCATGTATAAGTTGCATTAAGTCATTTGAATTTTAGATTCATTTTAATCTTGCATTGTTATCTCATTTTAGATTCATTTTAGTCTTGCATTGTTAATCTCATTTTAGATTTATTTTTAGTCTTGCATTGTTAATCTCATTTTAGATTCATTTTTAGTCTTGCATTGTTAATCCATTTTAGATTCATTTTTAGTCTTGCATTGTTAAATCCATTTTAGATTCATTTTTAGTCTTGCATTGTTAAATCCATTTTAGATTCATTTTTAGTCTTGCATTGTTAATCCATGTTTTGTTCATTTTAGTCTTGCATTGTTAATTTATTTTAGATTCATTTTAATCTTGCATTGTTAATTCATTTTAGGTTCATTTTAAATCTTGCATTGATTAGGTCATTTTTAGTTAGGCATTATTAACATCACATTCATTTTCATTTTCATTTGCATACACATTGCATTTTCATTAAGCATAAGCATATACATTACATACATCATAAAACCATATCACATCCTGCATCCACACACATCAGTCAATCATATATAAGCATCATCAATCTTGCATAATCAACATGTCATAAATATGCATCGCATCCTACGTCACCCACGTGTTAGTCTATCATATACATCATATCGCATAAATCATGCATCCATAACAATGCAAAACTCATAACACATACATATCAGCCAAAAATCTGCATCATATATATCAAAAACCCGCCGGAACATCATGAAAGAATAAAAGTCCACAATGTCCATCCAAAGTGTCTCATATACATATACATACAAAAATGGGCTCTAGGTCCTAGAAAAAATACATGCACAAAATCACAATATATCACTGTCCCTCTAGGGCCCCTATGGGAGGTTGTTCATCTGCATCCTGCATCCCTATATCCTGCTCATCCCCTACAATGGGTACTTGTATGGGCCCCAATGTTCAACCCCACTCAAGCCTGCTCTAAAAATAGTGAAAATCTTGATCCCCCACTTGTACTCCAAAGACATGTAAATGTGTCTCCTACTACCCTGGTACCTGTAAATGTGCAAGTCCCTGCACCTTTATCATGTACCTATCTAGAGGCTCTTGTATCAGAGCTCTCTGCATCCTACATGTGGATAGACCCATCACCTAAGTGTCCATGGCCCTGACTATGCTCGGTCCTCTAACTCTACCCTATCCTTTGGCTATGTCTTTGTACCCTAGGTATAGACCCTCCTCCCTGTCCACTACCTCCTATCAAATGGGAAACATCCCCTCCTCCTGACATCACCGATCCCTTGTTGACCTAAATGACTCTCTTTGTGCCTGTGGTACTGAAAAATGATACATGGCTCTATATCAGCCTACCCGCTCTTTGAGCTACCACCTCCCTGATGAGCCCAGCCACCCCCACTAATAAAAGCTAACTCTGCTCTCATTCCCCCAACCTCCCACAATGACTCATCCCTCTCCTACTATAACCTCTCTCTCTCAATCCTCAGACTATCCCTCTCTACAAAAATTTTGTCCCTCTCATCCATAAGGGAGAACCCATCCTTCATCATCTCCCTAGACTGTGCTTCTGCAATACCCAACTCTCCTCTCAACTCCCCCACCTCCCTAGTCAGATCGACCACATGTCCCCTGAGGCCAGCTGTGTCTGCCTAGGCCTGATCTCCCTCCATCCTCCAAGAATCCCTCTCTACCTTGGCCTGGTCCCTCTCCATCCTCAGCATATCCCTCTCTACCCTTAGTGCATCCCTCTCCCTTAGAGTATCTCATAGCTGCTTCCTAGTGGATGCATGCATGAACTCTCTGGACCTCAACCTCTCTTCTAATGACTCCCCAAGATCACCTGATGATGATCCCCTCCTATCTTTGGGCCCCTCCATGTTGAGCGGTGGCCTCACCTCCTTCTCCCCCCGTCCACCTCCATTGCCTCCTCTCCCCGTTCTCCTGCTCCCCCTCCTTTCTCTCCTCTCCTCTCTCCCCCTCTCCTCTCTCCTCTCCTCTCTCCTCCTCTCCTATATCCTCTCCTCTCTTTTCCTCTCCTCTCTCTCCTGCCACTAGCATTCATCTCCAAGGAACTACCATAGGTACAGGCCTCACCTATCTAGTCATACGTCCTCTTCTCATCCTCTTCTGAATCATAGCCAAGGCTTCTACTCGCCCAACTCTATCTTCCTCTGGAGGTAATCTTGTCCCCCCATAGCATGAGGTCTCTTGAATGAATCCATGTACTCATGTGTACTCTCCCCATATTTTGGCCCCTTGCCAATCCCACTAAATGGGTTGAATACCCCGCTAGGCTACCCGTAACCCCTTCTTGTCTAGTGTGGGCCCAAACTCTAAAACCCTCTCTCGAGTCACTCTCTTATACCACCTCACGGGATCTTATACCCCCTATGTGAATCTAAACTACCTCACCACCCTATCCGGTCAGTACTGATCAACTATATGGTCCCATCTCCCTATCAAGAATATGGGTGTTATCATGTAAGGCAAGTGTGTCTAGTCCTCGGCCCATGGCCCCACCTGTGTATAGGGCCTCCATGTAATCTCCTCTTAGATCTCAAAGGTCACCCTCTAGTAGTATATATTATCCATATCATGATATTTTAGTGGCTCTCCATAGCTATACACCACAAGCTACTCTACCTGTTGTCCACTCCTCCCAATCGGTCTGAGCATGGCTATGTGCTCCCATGCCCACACCTAGAGTAGGGTGGTACACCTGATACTCCTCATGTGACCTCCACCACTATGATAAACTATCTAGTGGAGATCTGATAGATCTCTACAAGCATCAGTATACCTCATGTTGCAGGTACCCCTACATCTATGATCTACATGAATACTGGTATTAGGCTAAGTGTCACGCCAGTCTCACTCGTGTCTAAGACAATGTACCCTAAAATCAATCCACATACATAAAATTAAATCTACCACACTGGATGCACATCCAAATGTCAGTCTAGTGCCACCTAACCATGCTGCAATGGGAGTGTGACACTTGGCCCGACCAATGTTGTAAGGGATTCATCCTGTGACACATGTGTTGCCACCACCTCTATCCCTCAGATGGGAAACTAGAATATCCGGTACACATCCTCTAGTGTGATCATAATCTTTCATGTTAGGAGATGAAATGATGTCATTTATGACCTCCATCACTCACATAATGTAGTCACCATCGCCATGTACACCTTCCTATAGGGCATGTGTGATAGATAACCCAAGCCAATAGCCTCCACCTAAGCCCAGTCCACCGATGTGAAGTGATCTACTGCCAGTAGTACGCCAGCCTATCTCTCATGATGCAAGTAGATCAATGAACCACTGTATACAATCCAAGCACTTATTAGTCATTCTAATCCTTCCCAAAAATTTCTAAACTATATTTCATTTCCTCCTCTAATTATTCTAGCCCCTTCCCTCCTTTTTACGCATTCCCACCTATCCAGCACACATTCCCGCAACCATAGTAATGTCTTTTCTATAACCAACCCTATGTCATGAGAATTCATTCCCATGACATGATGTCACATCCCCCCTTACCCCTTGGTCCCTCATAGGACCACCTTTTTTCCCCTCCCCATCCCTCCCTACTCCAGGAATGCGTTCCCACAAAAATCCTTGCAAAAACGCATTCCTGCAACAAACTCAAACCCCATTTCCCATTCGTGTTCTCGCAAACAATCCTAGACCCTACCATTCCCCCAACCAAATTTTCATGAGAACGCATTCCTACTGATCCTGATGGCATTCCCACTAGGGATCCTTTTGTGAGAACGCATTTTTTATTCCCCTAAACCCACATATGCATAAAAGAAAAAATCAAAAAGCTTGTTTCAGGGGCCTACCTATCTATCCAATGCCCCATGCTACCATTTATTGTGCATCATGTTCATCCAATGCCTTGGTCACCCCCTCTTAGCCATCGTCCCATCAAATCCCAGAGCTCAAAATCATCAAGGTTTCTCTAAGCTCAAAGTGCATAATAAACCTAGTCTGCCACCCTTCTAGCCATATATAGCCCAACCTAGACCTTTCTTTTCTGCCCCGAATGCCCCCATTCCCTCTAAATTTCTTCTAGGCCACATTTTATCTTATTCTTGCTAATTCATCCCTCTCTCTACCCCTCATCCCTTCCTTTTCCTCTCCATCTATTTTCACCTTCTTTTTGAGCCGCCACCAAGGCTTCGTTGTTTCTCCCTACCGCCCTCTCTAGGGGGCATCAACATAACCAAATTCTATTCTCTCTATCAGCCTAGGGAAACTTAGTTTCCTAAGTTACATCTTCGCATCGTCTATTATTTTAAATGTCTTCGAAATAGCATTATTCTAACCCTACATCGAAAAAGGGCAAAATGTAGACACCTAAATTTGATTAACATATTTAATTAAATTTAGTGCCTTTGTAGAACATTGTTAATTAAATAATTACATATTTATTTGATTAATTTATGTTATCCCCTAGCCTAATTAATTCAGTTAATTAGCTATAGCCCAATTAATTATTAAAAGACAACCCATAGTCTAATGATTAATTAAATCCTTTTCCTCTATTAAGTTGAATGAATATGCTTATTTATTTAACTTAATTCATAATTCTCTTATTATCCCACTTATGAATTAAATATTTTATTTAATTCAATTTGAGCATATGACTCCTAACTTTAACCCCTAAACTAACCATATTCAACCACCTTACCCAAGGTTCCAACTCAACCCAACCCATTCACACATACTAACCCTTCCTTATTAGTTAATTGATCCCAATTAACTAATTAACCCCTCCAATCATTCTCTCTCCTCCCATCACATCTTCTTAATCACCCAACTTGTCCTCTAAACCTAAGCCTAATCACTCCCTAAGCATGTGAAAAATCCCAATCCAAGGATTAAGAAATCAACCCCAACTCCAAATTCAACCTTTTGTCACATCACACAAATCCCCATCCATATTTCATTAAGTCTTCCTTAAATTCTCTTACATCCCTCTTACACACTCCATCCTTCTTTTCTCATCTTTTCCCCTCTCACATCTCTCAAAATGGTCACATTCCCCATTCTTCCAAACCTCTCTCCTTGTGACACTTGTAACAATGAGAGACATTTGAGAAAGCACAATCCATGTGCTTCCTCTCAAATGCATCTCCACCCTTCCTCAAGTTTGCATCCCAACCGTCCATTCAAGCCTCCATTTGCCTATAAATTGAACCTCATTTCCTTCACATCATCCACCTTTTATGCAATGTTATAATGCCCTTTTGAGAGCCAAAATAATCAACATACCGTCATAATGCCAAAATATCTCCTCACCTATTGAAGCTTGAGAAAGGGTTATGAGCACACATCCAATCTATTGGACAAATCCCACAAGCAAAGTAGGTCATCAATGGTCTTAGAAAGGTTTGCATTATCTTAGGCTCTTATTGATTTTATTTCTTTTCATAATCTAATCTTATATGTTGTAGTTGATTAGTTTGGTGAATTTTTAACTTGCTTTATATTCCTTATCAAACTAGTTTTTATTGCATACACCAAGTAATCCAAATCTAGTCCATAAGGTTAAAGTAAAGACACCAGAGATAAGGGATTCCTCTATGAAAAAGGATAATAAAGAGGTTGAGCCAAACAAGGCTGCACAAGCTAAAGCTAAAAATGTTGTCACTATCAAGTAGGATAACTTTGATAGCATGTACTCCCCTATTGATATGGGAAAATTGTTTTCACATATCTCTATCAGAGTTCCCTTTCTAGAAATGATGAGAATAGATGAACACAAAGAGAAAGTCCTCTCATGGATAAATAGTGTTTCTTCCACAGGGGCCCTGAATTCATAGATGGGTGAGAAGAAGGGAAATAGTAGAAATCTTATAAAAAGGAAAAAGAATCAGAAGAGATCATTTCTAAGATCCCTCATATTTTCTTAAATATAAATCATGTCACTAATCCTTTGGGAGTTGTGAACCCCTTTTTCTTGACCTTAGTTATTAACAGTAAGATGCTAAAAAATTGTATGATTGATTCAGGAGCATCCAATATTGTTATGCCTATAGAGATAATGAAAGCGATGAGACTCCAGGTAGATAGTCCTCATGGAAGATGTCAATAAATGGATTCAAGGGAAGTACATGTCCTTGTAACCACCCTAATTTGGTCAACTCTAACTAGAGACTCTATTTGTCATAAATGTGATCATACCCCTAATTATGTCAATCCAGCTATTTGATTATTGGAATAATTTATCACAGTCAATTTAATCTCCTAAAATCAAAGTGATTTCATCACTAACTCACATTAATTACCTTGGCCTATTTAACTCAAATCAACCCAATTAAATCCTTGGCTAAAGTAATTAATTAAAAGGAATTAAATAAATTCTCTAAATATAACTCATCACTTGCACATGGAAAGCCAATCCATGAACCAATGAGAGTTCACTCACATGGATCACTCACATGGATCACCAAAGATTCAATCCTCACCTCTCCTCACAAGTTGATCTCAACCACTCATTTCTTAAATTCTTCCATAAAAGGATTGAATTTTGAGCTCAATGGGCCCCCAATTTTAGAATTTCATTACAAACTTATGATGTCCTAATTTATTAGAAATCTAAATGCAGTTTAGCTCAAACATTCTTATAATTTCATAATCTTTCACTTGGAGTACTAAAATGAAATTTTCATTTACATTTAGCTTGCATTCTACTTGAATATTCCATTCTAAGCTTGTATATGTCACTGATTTAGGCATAATTTGAAGGCAATTATGATCTAGATTACACTCTTCTTAGATAGGAAGCAATATGTCACTTTTAGTGATTTTTATTTGATTTTACTCTAATATTTCATGTTTTCATCACTAATCTAATGACATATTGAAGTGTTGTGTTGCAGCTTGCCGGTAAAATAAATACACACACATTTTTGGTGCCCACCATGGGGAAAATCCTCAGATTTCTCCTTATTTTCAAGTCTATTTTCACTCATTTGTGTTCTCTATTTTTAGGTACAGAGTCACATTTAGTGGCCAAATCTTTCATTTAGTTGCAAAGGCTCACATCTGGGAAAGGGAATCACATCCAGCATTTCTAAACTCACATCTAGGGAATCTCAGATTGCATCTAGTATATGCTCGCATCTGGTAAATTTTGCATCGCATTTAGTTCCAAAGGATAATTTTAAGGACCCTTAATCGCATACTGGATTTCTAGAATCGCATTCAATAAATATAGTTGCATTTGGTTAGCTTATTTGCAAAATTTAAAGTTTAACCACTAATCTTCTAACCATGATTGTTTCTGTATTTTGAGCAGCCTAACAATTTCTTACAAATTGTTGTCAGAGACTTTTTTGTCAAAAATTTGGAAAGCAATTACTAACTAGTGGTTTGCAGGTTGCGAAATCATTCAACCTAACTCTTATTTTTGCAAGTTTTAAAACTTAAGTACATTTTCTTTCATTTGATAAATTGATCAGAGGGTTACACTCTTTTCCTTTAAGGAAAATTAGAAACTCAAAATTCAATTTAGAACTTGATGAGAATTTGGGGTAAATGAACAAGCAAATTTTCTAAAGTTGGAAGTAATTGAACAAGAAAACTCATTAAATTTGGGGAAATTAAACATTCAAACTTTGCTTACATGTTTTGTCAATTCTTACAATATGCACTAAAATAATCAGATTTAAACACAATTCTTAGTCCAACAAGAGGATTTTTTCTTTTTCCCAAGTTGGAAGAATCAAAAACTCATCATGGGAGATAGAGTTTTGAGTTATAAAATCTGAGGAAATGAACATGATTGATGTGCTCGTGGGAGAAAAAGGCATGAAATATGAGAGTATGCTCTTCTTCTTTCGAAGAATTAGAAATCTAGACTCCTAAGTCACCAAACCTTTTTAATTGCTTTCAAAACATTAGAGGACCTATCGGTTGAGGAAAAAATCTCTTGGGAATGACCCAAGTGAGGACCGGTTTATGCCAACCCTTCCTATTAGGAATAGTCCCAAGAGATAACTGAGAGGGGGGGTGAATCAGTTATCTACTAGATTCAATTCTTTATTCAATTAAGTATAGAACAACATTAAGTATAAACACAACAAGATAACACAGAATAGAACACCATAATTTTGGTTACGGGGAAGCCCAAAATAGGTAAAAATATCGGTGGTAATTAACACCCACAAAGAATTGCACTAGAGTATAATGATCCCTATTATAAGATCTTACAACCCTATTAGGATTTGATCTTTACAATGCAATAAGTATAGTGACCTGGTCAAAGGTCAGAACCTGTTAGAAGTCTTTTACAAATAACCTTTTTATGCGTGAGGACACACTGTCCAATAGCACACTACTCAAATGATGAAGGTTGCAACCTTCCATACAATAGATATACACTATATTTGATATTGAATTATTTAAGTAGACCTGTTGTCTTGATCAATTCCAATGAATTATAAGTTCTCTCTCTACTTCTTCACATAGATCTTTAATTGATGAATGATGTAGCTTTACTTTTCCAATACATCAGACATTCTTCTCTGTAACTGTCACAACTTATTTCTTCTTTTCTACGCACTTGGCAGTCACAAATGAACTACTATAAGTATCTTCCTCAAAAGATATGATTATGTCGGTTGTAGGAAGCCCTTCAACAAATTTCTTGTCGGCTAACTAAGCACACAACATAATTAGAACCATGCAACTCAAAATCAATAGACGCATCACTTCACATAGTCAGCTCCTCCAAAATAACTCAAACATCACACTTCAGATGAAACACATTAAGCACCCTTAATTAGACATTCTTAACACATAACTAAACATGAATCCAAACACGCATATCCCAAAGATAGGTGCAACTGAAGAAACAATGAAATTACTGTCGGTTCTTAAAAAAAATCTTCTGAAATTGTAGCTTCTAAACAAATCAACATAACTCAACTTTAACAGCACTACTAAATCTGCGTGTATGAACATAGCATAATAAATATGTCTACAACATACAAATAACTGTGCAAGGCTCCAACATATCCATACTGATAATTACATACAGAACACTATTGTATACTTTATGTTGTCATCAATGACAAACATATAGTCAACTATTTGCACAAAGGAAAATCTCCAAAAAATCTCCCCCTTTGACATTGATGGCAACATATGATATGAAAAACACCATCAATACAAAATTATCTTCTTCTTTTTACAATATTCTCAATATCCTCATCAAAATTTCCTCTTAACTTCTTCATCTCTTTTTACTGTGTTTTTATTTTCATGACTGTATACTCCCCCAGAGTATATGATCCCCCTTACTATATACTCCCCCTTTGACATCAATGGAAAAAGATGCCAAATACAAATAAGCATAGGTACTACTCCTAAAGTAGAGTAGTCAACCAATCATCAGTCATCAAGGACTGATGCACTTGCTACAAATTCTAATCAGACTCAGGAAAGGGAATTACTCCCAGCTTCTTCCTGAGATACTCAAAAGTATCTTTTGATAGAGGCTTCATAAATATGTCTACCAACTGTTCTTTGGTGCTCACATAATCCAACTTCACTTCTCTCTCTACAACATTTTCTCTCAGAAAATGATATTTTATTTCTATGTGTTTTGTCTTTGCATGCATCATAGGGTTCTTTGACATATTGATAGTGCTATTATTGTCACAATGAATAAAAATAGGATAATTAATCTAAATTCCAAAGTCTTTAATCATCTTCTTGATCCAAACAATTGTGGAACAATTTAATGTTGCTGCTACATACTCAGCTTTTGTTGTTGACTGAGAAAAATATTTATGCTTCTTTCTTTTCCAAGTAACCAACTTGTCTATAAGAAATACTACTCCTCTTGTGGTACTCTTTCTGTTATCAACACAACCTGCCCAATCTACATCTGTATACACATGAAGTTCTACATTTTCTAAGTTATGATACCATAAACCATAGTCTATAGTCCCCTTTACATATCTGAATATTCTTTTTATTGTCATTAAGTGATTTTGTTTTGGTTTAGCTGCAAATCTTCCAACAATTCCAACTGCATTAGAAATATCTGGTCTAGATTGAGTAAGATATATGAGTTTTCCAATCATAGACTTGTATAGTGTTTTTTCAACTGCTATAGAATCATCATCTTTAGAAATCTTGCTTCATGTTATCATAGGGGTTCTTACTGGCTTGCAATCTTCCATCTTGAATGTCTTCAATATCTCCTTCACATATTTAGACTAATTTATGAATATACCTATGTCTATTTGTTTTACATTTATTCCCAAAAAGTATTTGATAGGTCCAATCATGCTCATTTCAAACTTGCTCTACATTTCTTTAGCAAAATTTTCACTAAGCTTGTCATTACCACCAAAGATAATGTCATCAACAAAAATAGAAACAAGTAATAATCCTTCATATGTCTCTCTTATGAATAAGTTACAATTTTTTGCTCCTTTCTTGAATCCTATCTTTGTCAAGTATACATCCAGTCTTTCATACCATGCTCTAGGAGCTTGCTTAAGTCCGTAGAGGGCTTTCTTCAGTCTACATACCATGTTTGGTTTGTCTGATAAATTAAATCCTTCAGGATATTATATGTATACTTCTTCCTTTAAGTCACTGTTCAAAAAGGATGACTTGACATCCATCTGATATACCTTAAAGTTCTTGACTTTTGCATAAGCTAAGAACAATTTAATACCTTTCAGTCTACTCACAGTGGAAAATATATCAGATTAGTTAATTCCTTCTCTCTACACATATCCTTTACATACTAGTATTGCTTTTTTTCTTGCCATTGTACCATCTTCATTCATTTTGTTTCTGAATATCCACTTAGTTCCAATCAAATTTTTGTCACAGGGTCTAGGGACCAATTCCCATGTGTCATTCTTAATTATCTGATCTAATTCTTCTTGCATTACATTCTACCAATCTGAATCATTACAAGCATCTTCAAAACTTAAGGGTTCAATTTGTGAAAGTAAACATACCTATTCATCAATGGTTAAACCTTTTGCTTTAGATCTTGTCAAAACTTTACTGCTCTGATCTCCAATGATATCTTCTTTTGAATGGTATCTAGATGTGTATTTTGGAATTTTGGGTGTGACACCCTCATTTGTAATCTGTGATTCCCCTTCACTTGGTTCAGGGTTATTGCATGATACATCAATATAGTCAAACATTTCTTCAATAACTATTTCTTTTCTTATAGGTCTAGGTTCATCTTCAATCATAGGTGCATAATCATAGTATCTCTCTTGAATAATGAACTTCTCATCAATCTTCACATGTGCACTTTCAATGATTTTCTTCAACCTCAAATTAAAACATCTGTAAGTTTTTCTTTTAGTAGAGTAACCAAGAAAAATACCTTCATCACTTCTAGCATCAAACTTACCAACACCATAATCTCTCTTGATGTAACACTTTCCTCCAAAGATTCTAAAGTATTTTACTGTAGGCACATTTCCAAACCAAAGTTCATAAGGTGTCTTATCTGCGCCTAGCCTTAGTTGAATTCTATTGATAGTATAGACTGATGTATTGACTGCTTCTCTCCAATAGGTGTGTGCAACTTTTCCTTCAATCATGATAGTGCGTGTTGTGTCAAGTATGATCATGTTTCTCCTTTCTACAATTCCATTCTGCTGAGGGGTTCTAGGTGCACTTAGCTATCTTTTGATCCCATGTTCTTTGCAGTACCCAAGAAACTTGTCAGAGGTGAATTTTCCTCCTCTATTAGATCTTAGACACTTTATCTTTAATCTAGATTCATTTTCAACTTTAGTTTTGAATATTTTGAACTTCTCAAAAGCTTCAGATTTATCTTTCAAGAACACAACCGACATCATTGTAGAGAAATCATCAACAAACAAAAAAAAATACCTTTCACCATAGTATGATCTTGTTTGAGTATTTCCACATAATTCTGTATGCACTAGATCCAATTTGTTCTCTACAGAGTTTTGTTTGCTTTTGAATGAGTTCCTCACGTGCTTTCCTATCACACACTCCCTGCACATAGTATCAACTGGTCTTGCAATACTAGGAAGGTCTCTTACTGCCTTTACATTGCTTATCTTTACTATGTTGTCAAAATTGATATGACAAAGTCTTTTGTGCCATAACCAACTGTCATCCACTTTTGCAACAAAACAACTTACTTCAGAGTTGAGCTAAAAGACATTACCTTTGGTCTTTGATCCTGGTGCAATCATGTCTCCTTCTTTGTTATTAATGATGCACTTGTTGTTTTTGAATTCCAACTGATATCCTTTATCAAGAAACTATCCAACACTTAGTATGTTATGATGTAAACCATCAACATACAGAACATCATATGTTTTGTTATTTCCATCTAGAGTGATAGCTCATCTACCTATGATAGGTTTAGTAGTGTTATCTCCAAATCTAACCATGACACCTTTGTACTTATCCAAGTGTACAAATATATCTTTGTCTCATGTCATGTCATGTGAACACCCACTGTCAATGATCCAGTCTATTCTAATGTCTTCTTGGGAAACTAATGTCAATTCTTGTGCTTTCTTTTCATCTTCAATGCCCATTTCATCAAACATTTTTTTAATATCTTCAATGGAAATGAATCCAATTTCATCTTCTCCTAAATCATCATTAGTCACACCATCTTCAACATAGTAGCATTCCTTTTTATATTTAGGCTTGTAATCTATTTTGAACTTCTTGACTCTTGTAGGACACTTGGATGCAAAATGGCCAACTTTGTTACATGAAAAACATTTGAATGGTAGTTTTCCTTCATATTTTCCTTTTCCTTTCCTTTCTTTCTTAGCAATCATAGAAATGATTTATTCTAGTTCTTTATCCTCTTCTTCTTTCTCAATATTACTAGAAGTGCTCAAATATTTCTTACTATGGACTGAGGCTTTGAATATTGTTTCAATTTTAGGTTTTGTCTTCAATCTTGATATCTCAAATGCTGAAATTTTGCTGATCAAGGTTTCTCTTTTGAATTCTTTTTAAAATTACATAGTCTCATCTAAGATGTTTATCTTGCTCTCATAATCTGTTGTCAGTGTAGTCATCACTTTGTCCATTATGTCTTCCTCTAAAAATTTTCCACCATTGTTTCTAATTCTTGAAACTACTTCATTAATCCTCTGATTGTAAGCTTTGATGTTTTCTTCTGGTAGCATCTCTAATTTGTTGTATCTCTTCTTCCATGTCTTTCTATGCATATTATTTTCTTAGATGTCTCCTTCAAACTTGTCTTCTAGGTACTTCCATATTGAATAGGCTTTATCTTCTTTCTTAATCTCAGAAAATTCACTGTCAGATAAGGCCCTTATAAGGGCTTCTTTGGCAATTGCATTTTGGGTGAATACTTCCTTTTTTTTAATAGTATAATCTTCTTCTGCAAGATCTTTCAAATTAGGAACATCAATTGCATGAGTAGCTACCTCATAGATCTCAAAACCAATGCATTGTAGGTGTGTTATCATTTTGTTCTTCCAGTCAAGATAATTCTCTCCATCAAACTTAGGAATCTATTTTCTAAAGTACGCCATCTGATCTACCTTAAGCTATTAAGATTTCTCTCCAAAGCACTTGGCTCTAATACCAATTGTTAGGAATAGTCCCAAGAGATAAATGAGAGGGGGAGGATGAATCAGTTATCCACTAGATTCAATTCTTTATTCAATTAAGTACATAATAACATTAAGTATAAACACAACAAGATAACACAAAATAGAACACCACAATTTTGGTTACGGGGAAACCCAAAATAGGTAAAAACCCCAGTGTGAATTAGCACCCACAAAGAACTACATTAGAGTATAATGATCCATGTTAGAAGATCTTACAACCCTGTTAAGAGTTTATCTTTACAATGCAATAAGTACAGTGACCTGGTCAAAGGTCAGACCCTGTTAGAAGTCTTTTACAAATAACCCTGTCAGGGGTGAGGACACACTGTCCAATAGCACACTACTCAAATGATGAAGGTTTCAACCTTCTGTACAATAGATATACACTATATCTAATATTGAAATGTTTAAGTAGACCTACTGTCTTGATCAGTTCCAATGAATTGTAAGTTCTCTCTGCTTCTTCACATAGATCTTTAATTGATGAATGATGTAACTTTACTGTTCCAATACATCATACATTCTTCTCTATAACTGTCATGACTTCTTTCTTCTTTTCTACACACTTGGCGGTCACAAATGAACTACTATAGGTATCTTCCTCAAAAGATATGATTATGTTGACTGTAGGAAGCCCTTCAATAACTTTCTTGTCATCTAAACTAAGCACGCATCATAATTATAACCACACAACTCAAAATGAATAGACGCATTGCTTCACACAGTCGGCTCCTCCAAAATAACTCAAACATCACACTTCAGATGAAACACATTAAGCACCCTTAATTAGAGATTCTTAACTCATAACTAAACATGAATCCAAACATGCATATCCCAAAGATAGGCGCAACTGAAGAAATAATGAAATTACTGTTGGTTCTTAATAACAATCTTATGAAATTGTAGCTGCTAAACAAATCAACATAACTCAACTTTAACTGCACTATTGAATCTGTGTGTATGAACATAGCATAATAAATATGTCTACAACATACAAATAACCATGCAAGGCTCCAACATATCCATACTGATAATTACATACAGAACATTGTTGTATACTATATGTTGTCATCAATGACAAACATACAATCAACTATTTGCACAAAGGCAAATCTCCAACACTTCTAAATCACTATAATCAATAGGCTTCCTTGTATCCAAAGCCTTGGAAGATGTAGTCAGTTTTGTTCTTGGAATTTTGACATCAATCCTTGAACATGCTTAAGTGTGTGTGGAGAGGAGCCTCTTGAATCTTGCTTGCAAGACTACACACATTTGAGTACTCATAAGGCTATATGCCTTAATTTTTCCTTGTGTAATTCTTTGGGGGATTATTGTGAATGGATGCCCACAATTAAACAACATTTGTAGTCAAAATTAACCCAATTTATCTCTGAAAGGGTGATAATCTTTTCTTCAAGGCAAATAGTAATTGCCCCAAGATACTCGTCATTTCGTGCCCTCACTTGCATTTGGATTTGGCTAATATGACATCATGACTGGAGCCATTGTGTGCTTGGTGATGGTCATATTCTAATTAGCATGTGTGTGTACCTGAGTCTATGAGCAAAGATTTTCACTCTATGCCTAGAATCTAGGGAATAGGGATGTGTTTTGTCACCTTAACAAACATTGCTTGATGTGTCCTAAAACTCACTAAGAAGATAAATTCCTCAAAACAAGCAATAAATTTCAATCCCTAACTTGTATGTTGTTCAAAACCTCTTTGAAAAGTCTTAGATAGACCCTGTTATCAAATGAAATTTCATGTACTTTGAGACAAACTAAAATAAAAATTGCAAAACTAGCAGAGGCTCGCATCTAGTAATTTTTAGAATGTATTTGGTTTCATAGGCTCACATTCATGGTAATTCATCATATTTTTAAATCCTGGCTCACATGTGGGAAATAGGATCGCATTTTTTCTGAATAAGCTCACATCGTAATAAATCAAAGCTCGCATTTACGGAGTCACATCTAGGACAGTGGGTACTTGCACATGTGTAACTCACAGAAACTTAGTATTTTTGGATACCCTTTTGGCTCTTCAGTCTGTCCTATTTCTCTTATTGGTCCACCTATCATTGTTTCACAACTTCCTTAGAAGTATACCTTGCATGTCCTTTTGGATTCAAACAATTGGTCCCAAAATGTGTGGTCTTCCCATTCAACAAAACCTCTTAATTCCCAGCTCACTATCAAGGCGTTTCTAACCCTCTGACGCTGGATTCACTCACTCAAAACAAACACAAACACTCTTTTACTACTTGGACACACCTATTTGGACAAATTGGACATCCTATTGACATAATTGGAAAACCTTTGACAAAGTTGAGATCTATTTTTCATGGTTAACAGAAGACGTAATCAATACCTTACTAACGACTTAGAGAGACCTCCTCGATTAATAAAATTTTGACAAGGAGAGACATCTCGCAATCCCCTATTTGATCAAAGCTCACCCAAAATGGAAGCACCTCATCAAGGATGGAGTGCGTCTTTTGACCAATCTAGCGAAGAATATGATGATAGAGAAAGATGTAAAGAAGAATGAAATCATGGTCATCCGTTGTTTGATTCAGATAGTGAAGAAGACATATCGGAAGAGGATTATAACAAGCTCAAACAAAGTAGGAAGTTCCAAAAAACCTTGGAAAAGATCATTGGTGAAGACAAAGAGAAATACTTTCTACACTTGGCTTCTCTTGGAGTCAAACTTCCCAAAGACTATGATGTTGAGAGACTAAAGGAAAAAGAGGTAAAAACACCTATTTAAATCCTCACTAATAAATTAACCTTAATGCAAATGAAACTTGTAACACTCAAGCAAGAAAAGACTAAGCCAATGAAACAGTACTCTTTGGAACACGTATGTATGTTTCCTTTCGACAAGAGTATAAACATGGTTCCATTTCCTCCTAACATGGAAAGACCCAAATAAGAAAATTAAATGGGAGAAATAGATCCACATGACCATGTTAGAGAATTTTTTTCTCTGAGCATAGAGTACATGCATGAACCCACTTATCTAATGAGGCTATTTCTGGGAATTCTAGGCGGAAATGCTATGGAATGGTTTTCCATACTCACACCAAGTGTGAAATCTTTTGAATTAATCCAATGATTTTTTCAACATTACTCCTACAACACACAACATAATGTAACCATGATGGATCTTTGTAACATGAAGCAATGAACCGGTGAATCCTTTACACAATTTTTACAAAGGTGGAGGAGGATCTTTGCAAGGCACTCAAGAGTAATACCCAAATATAAAAAGATGGAAATATTTATTAATAACTTGGTATCCAAAATGAACTATGATTTACAAATGCAAGATTCACCTAGTTTTGATAGAATGATCCAGAACACTATTCGTGTTGAAGACGTCATGGTCAAGAAAGGAGAGATCACACTCCAAAGTGATAATAAATCTAACAACTATAACAACAAACCTAAGTGGTGGAGCAAGAAAAAGAATATTGTTAGTGATGGAGTGATAGAAGCATCAAATGCAAATTCTAAACCAGCTATGTTCAATCTAACAAAAAACTTACAAGCAAGTAAAGAAGATAAGGTAACAACCACAATGCCAAGAGAAAACAATGATACCAACAAGAGTAAACCATGGATGTCTAGACCTCAAAGAACATTTACTCCATTGGGAGAACCTCTTGAGATATTTTTGAAGACTCTCTTGGATAAAAAAGTTCTCACAATACCAGATTCAAAACCATGGGAACCCAAAGTTAAACCAAGGTGGTGGAATGACAATGCCTATTGCGACTTCCATAAGAACAAAGGGCATAAGACTAATGATTATGTTAAGCTTAAACATGTTATACAAGACCTTATTGAGGGAGGCAAAATCAAATTGGAAGGATATACCACTAATGAAGATCACACGACATATAACAAACCATTCCCTAACTACAAAAAAGGGGAGGCTTCTAAAGGAAAAGGAAATGAAGTCAATTGCACCTACTCCCATAATGATAATGTGATCAACATGTTGGACATAAAAACTAAATCAATCAATGTGATCACTATCAAAGGTGCCAAAGACAAATCAACACATTCAAATACAATAACTTGAAGCCAAGCACAAGTTACAATCAAATGAGCTACATCCTCTAAAGTACCTGTTGTCACAATTCCTAAACCAAAAATGACAAGACAAACAGTTACTATACCATCTGCAAACTATAACTTGGTAGACTAATTGCAAAGGACCTTAGGTCAAATTTCTATATTTGAGTTATTAAAGATCTCTTCGGTGCATAGGGAAGTTCTTGAACAAGCCCTACATTCCACAAATGTTCCAAAATACATTGATGTAGACAAGTTATAGGCAATGGTCAATCACATATCAGCTCCCCATTACCTCTCCTTTTCAGAAGAAGATGAAAATTCCTTGACTCATATGCATAACCAACATGTTCACATTTAAGTCTTGATTAAAAAATCCCATGTAAAATGTGTATTGATAGATGGAGGCGCAAGGTTAAACATATGTACTCTCAATCTAATCAATAAATTGGGTCTTTCAGAACAAACAATTGATTCAAGAAGATAAGCATTAAGGCTTACGATGAAGAAGAAAGATCATCCAAAGGGCTCATTATTTTACCAATCAAAATAGGACCAATTGAACGCAATGTGATTTTCCAAGTTATTGATCTACCATTGGCCTATAACATATTACTAGGGAGACCTTGGATACATGAAATGCAAGCAGTGTCATCTACTTACCACTAATGCATCAAATTCCCACATAATGGGGTGGAAGTGACAATTCCTACAGATTCAAGCTACACTTGCAACAATGTTAAAGAAGACAGTATGGTTCCTCACAATAAGGAAGTCCCAAAAGAATCCACACTTGAAGCCTCTAAAGACATGGTGATGAGAAGCTTTGGAAAGACACTAAAACTTGAAGAAACTAGCATGGGGGAATACAAACTAGACATGACACCGTCATTGGCTAACATTTGTAAGGAAACTCAGGTGCGGAAACAGCTTCCTACGCTAATCTCTATAGGAAAGTATTATGCAAATTCTTTTAAATCCTTACAACTGAATAGATTCGTTAACTACTTTAACAAAGATATTGCA